>BLKM01012985.1:431240-666240 GCA_013340265.1 Coptotermes formosanus | reverse complement strand
ACTCGAAAGGACGCAGAATGGCAAGGTTGTGGTCAGGCGTGATGATGTATCATAGGCAGACCCCGAGCATGGTGACGGTGCGGAACTGTCAGCTTGTATCAAACATATTTTAATGCTGCCTGAACAGAATCTGCACGAAAGTGACAATCCTGCAGTCCACAAAAAAGAAACGACGACGATGACAACAACAACTACTACAACTACAACAACAACAACAACAACAACAACAACAACAACGCGTTTCAAGTGCTAGACATCCATACAATAGGAAATAGGACCTCGTGCCTTCAATTCAAAATCGTTCGAGACGTGTACCATGTCGGTCATTTGGTCCGTAATTACACAAACAGAACTTAGAAGCATCAGAGCTGGCACAGAATGAGTCTGAGTGTGCGTCCGCACGAGACTTGCGGAATAAACGACTATCCTATTTCCGTGAGTGAAAAGGCGTTCGAAAAAAACCGAAGTAGCCCGTCTGCGTTAGAAGTCTCCTTGGCAGTTCCCTGACTATTGATACTGCGGAGCGGTACACATGTTTAAAAATCGCTACGGACAGGTAAGCTACCCAGCAGGTTCATTGATTAATGCACATAACTCCAGAGCATCACGAACACAGCAATTGTCAATTCGGGGAACAGTTTTAGGCCTTTCCGGAATCACTGTATTTACGCTTATATTTCGTTTGCACCGGACGTCGGGGCAACACAGTCAACAAAATTATTGGCTATGGATTGGGCGACTGCGGTTCAGTAAAATTTTTCTATTTACCACGGCGTCGAAACCGGCTTTGAGGCCCACCAACCACGAATCCAATTAGTTCGGGTGTTTTTTTTTTAAAAAAGCAGAGTACTGTACACTTCCATTAAGTCTGAAATCCTGAAACTCTGGACACGCCATTTAAAATGCATTCAAACGCCATCTACCAAACCTGTAATTACAAATTCCATGAAAAAAGTGTAACGCCTGAGAAAAACAGATAATGTGATCGTAATAACAATTATATTAACATCACTGCGTTAATTACTACTGCTACTGTCATCATCATCATCGTCGTCGTCACCAGAATCACTATCATCTTAATCATCATCGTTTCATTACTGCAGCACAGTAAGGCATAGCATTTATGCCAAATGTCAGGTACGGACACGGTAAAGACGCCTATAAAATTAAAAGCACGGCATCGCAGTGACCATCTTTTGCTTCGGCCGCTTAAAACCGGACGTAATCAGTAAAGTGATCTGCCTCAGAACACTGGCAGGCGGCGCGCTCTTGTGCATGCTGGCAAGAACCTTCCGGTTCCATGCAACGCGGGGAATTTCTCGAGTAGCTGAGGACCGGTTAGCTCCTCAGGACAAAGACTCTGTTCCACGGAGTCAGTTTAGTATTCAGTACAGTCATCTCGACCTTTCAAGTGAACGAACTTGTCAAAGACCGACTCCGTCTCCAATATCGGGATTCTAACACGTATTTAAACAAACGCATTAACCCTTTAAAGACGAAGCGTATCTGTTTTATATAAGGACTCAGTGCGTACCGCGCTGTAAACACTCTCCACTTCGGTTATAAAAACCAGTCTCTTAATGTTTTATAAGGCAAAAGTTGCTGTTTGTTCTGAGATCCATACAAAACACATAAACGCAATGTGGGCACCACGTATAACTTTTTTAATCTTAAACCTGGTCGTATGTAAATTTACCGCTAGGCTTTAAAAGGTTAATCTCCACCTCCAAGGTACATCATGGTCGGTCTGGTGACCCCTGCCTGCGCGACCGCCCAGCTCGTCCACCCCTAAAGCCGGGCTTGTCAAGTAACAGCACGAGGCAATTCCATTACGCCGGATTGCACAATTTTTCTGTACGACAAGCCACTCAAGATCAATTCTCCAGTGCAAAAGAACATCGAGCCGTAAAAGTTACAGCGACGTTTTATACAGGTATGTACAACACGATGTTCAAATTACCGTGTTTATTTATTAATTATAGCTTGTGTAAGGACGCTACAAGTGGCATAGATTATTTAGAGTCCAATGTTAGAATGACTAGTGAATGCTCAACTTGAAAGGAACCAGAATGAAACGGACATGGAGTACGATTAAGGCAATTTGTCTGGAAGGACTGTAGAGAACCCAGTCAAGATTGCCCGCTTCCGGGCCAATAATTAAGCCCGGGACCTCCCAAATACAAAACAGGACAACTAGTCACTCGACGGCGGCGTTCGGGCGTTTTCAGTTCTGTTTCTATCTACAACGGTTCGTCGCACGCACACTTTGCTTGCCGCTCTCCAATTAACACGAATATCAGCTGCTTCCTTGCACATCAGTGCGCCTTCATACGGCTGACCCAAACTGCTTCAACTCCCTGTCTATTACAGGGCATTCTGGAGCCATTACATGCTCATAACATGTCATGACCTACCACCAGTGAGAAAGCCTACTACACACTTCCGATTCGCGTTCAAGAGGTTACCGATCTCAGTATCTGCTGTAACCTGCCGTCCTGAGGTGTTCCGTGGTATTCCTCACACACTTCATGCGGATATCGCATAATAAAGCTGGTCACCAAAATCATGCTATACTGAAATCTTTAAGGAAGGGTCTACACAAATTCTGCAGCGTGTGTATAAAATAATCATCCAACAGCTATTAATTACACAGATGTGCCTTCAAGCATAGCAAAATCATGAGTGTGACATATCTACTTCCGAATTCGTTAAAATTATGGTCAGCAACACAGAAGACCACAGAAGAGAAGAACATAAATGAAACAAAATAGCCAAAGAAACATTCGGAGTCTACGCATATTCAAAGGACAGGTCTGTCACATGGCTGGCAACAGGAATTAAATTTAAAATAAAATACGGGGTACACATACAAAATGTAGACGATTTTAGTGTAATACAGCTACTGGACTCAAGAGCACAGGAACGGAAAATAAAGGCATTCACGCAGCTAATACTAGCAAGTTTTGAAACAGACCCACTTCAGTTTTCAAGCCTTTCCTACCAGTGGCACGAACGTCGCAATTTCTGAAAATGGCGTCTCAAATGTAGAAAGTTGAGTGTGTGCTCTGATATCGTGAATCGAAATATGTGCTTATACAGCAGAGAAGGTTTCTTTCGGAGTTTGGATGCCTATCCGATTTTCGAAGAATAGGGTCCTAATGGCATGCTACTCCAACAAGACAAAGCGCCTCCAGATTTTCACATTGAAGTGCGAGCGAGATTTCACTTATCGAAAGTTTCCACGAAAGTATATTGGCAGAGGCGGAACATCACTTGGCTACTTCGTTCCCATGACCTTACGCCACTTTATTTCTTCTTCTGAAGGTACGTAAAGCATACTTTTTACAAGCTGCTGCGATACAGTTTACCCGCCAAGCTTAGAAACGTGAACTGAACTTAAGTACAGATTACGAAATAATGAACACCAACTAATGCATCAAAATATGCATAATCTTTATCCGTAAAAGTCTCCTACATGTTTCGACCCTTCTGGGCCACCTTCAGGGAGAATAGTTTTGATACACTCTGGTTGCGTTTATACAGTTAAGTGTGAATGTGCCCTAGGTTTCATCCTCCGTTTGAGAGGTACCGTGTTCTGTCCGCGGTCTAGACCGCGGACAGAACACGGTACCTAGGGCATTAGTTGGTGTTTATTATTTCGTATGATACAGTGCACGGACGTGGAACACATTAAATTAAATACAAACTATGCATCGGGATCCTCAGTGTTCCCACTTACCAACAGCAAGTGTTAAATATAGGTTAAAGGTAGGTCACATAAACTTCATCACAAAACCTACCAAGATAAGTTTAGTTTTCGCTTCTGTGACCTTTAGACTCGCCTACATTCCATGTGCTAACCCGTTTAAATTTCATAAACTTAAACACCTTCATTCGCTTGTCAAACATCCTCTTCCTTCAGCAATAAGCTCGTATAACTACTTGGAAAGCAAACACTGCACTCCGCTATAAACTTCGACAACAGTGTAATATATGCTCATTGAGATGGACAATAATAAAACTTATGTCCAAATTACAGCACATTAAACTGAACATAGTGAAAACAGGGCAAACTAAAACACATACTTAGCAGCGAAATACACAAAGAAGCTCCAGTATGTAACTTGGACAACAGCCAAACACGGGACCACGTTACAGCGCATAGTCTGGATCGCAGTGAAACAGAGAACCAAGTTACACGACATAAAGCAAAAGAACAGACCAATGTGCATAGCTTTTATTTCAACAGTTCGATGCGGTAAATATTTAATGAAATGCTAGCACTGTGCACTGTACGATTTGTAGTTTTGCCAACACCATACAGACCTATGCAAATGCGATAATTAGACATCAACGGCAATGAAGTATGTAAGATTAAAAACGAAGCCCTTGCTATCTATGCTTCTCTCTCTCTCTCTCTCTCTCTCTCACACACACACACACACACACACACACACACACACACACACACACACACACACACACACACACTCTCTCTCTCTCTCTCTCTCTCTCTCTCCGTTCTTCAGCCACAGTGAGAAGTGTGTACTCTGTCCTTCAGAACTGAATTCTTTAACAGCTTCAAATATCTGAAGGCAAGTTTCCACGTTAACAGTGCGAATAACATACGTACCTAATTGGTTGTGGTGGTGCATCGTATAGCTGCAGCTACCATAATCCTGCAGTGCCATAGAGGTATCAGTCACACAGTACTGTCCCAACAAACATCACGTAGTCAAATGATTTTAAACACGCACACAAGTCACAAAACTGCTGAGTTATAGCAAATCTTCTTCAATATGATACACAATATACTTCTCTGACAACAACTCACATTCGTTCACATTTCACAATGAAGTATCTGGAGCAGTTAATTCTTCGTGCTTACAGAAGCACACGGGACAACACTGACGTACGAAAGAAATTCAGTATTTAAACACCCATTCATGATGCATATACAGGGTTATTAAAAGTATTCTATCACTTAGGTGTGTTTGTGTGACTCCAAAGACGTTAACACTTGTGTCTGTGTCACAGAAACGCAGTCGAGCAATCGCCACCTTGGAGCGCTGTTAACACATACAGAGTGGGCAATGATGGGGAAGTCGACACTGTCTGGAATTTTGTTGGCATTGCACAACGTTCAGCAACTACATTTCAACCTCATCGGGGTGTTAATATTTTTTGAATCACCCTGTACTACTGACAAACCACTGCCGCTAGGAGTATGAAATTTGACACAATTATATGAGTAGAAATAAAAACTGTGCACATTTTGCAACAGAGCCCAATTTTTGTGCAACGACACTAAACTGAACATGTAATTAGGGATGCGTACCACAGTTTTAAATTCTCAACAAACGGTTCCGCAATGCAGCCACCTATGGCGAAATGTTATAACCGCGAAATAAACACATACGTAATTTCGCGGCAAATTCACCGCGTCGTGCGACTAAATAAGCTTTGTCACGCTACATTCAGACTTCACTCCCCGCTGACATTCTCTGCTCTCCGTTCGAAGCCACACTACCTCATTGCGTGACCAGATACCAAATCTTAATGCGGTCGTGGTTACCAGACTTGCACGGGTTACAAAGCCCTTAATGAATTATTAACATTTCAAACGTACAGCATTCGGGGTTTATTTCGTATCAGCGACGCCTAGTGTAACCCTCTGTTGTGCCCCTCAGATATTTCTACCGCCCCCCTAAAAACCTTGTTTGTAGTACATGACTAAAGAACACAATAAATAAAGATTAAAACTATGTAACGCAAGACGTGCATATGGGAAAACTTCTGAACTACGATCACCTTCAGAACACAAAACCAAAGAGTAAATTCAGTATCAAAATATTATGTTGCAAGAATTTTTAATACAGTCACTTTACGGGATCGAAGAAACTGTCACAAAATAATCGGACGGCTGTACTGTCGTAATAAGCACCAATACCAAAATTCGTAACATTAAAAACTGTCGTGATCATTTTTTGCACTGCGTGAGTAAGTACACTCTAAATATTACTGTAATCCTGCTAACACAGTGGGTAAATTGGTACGTAGTTCCGTCCGTTCGTCTACGCGGATGTCGAGAATGCGCCATTGAGACCACGACTGCCACTAGAGTCTAGAGCTGATAATCTGAGACCTGCAGGGTTAGGAGGCAGGGCAAAGAGGGAAAGACAAGTCGGGAATATGAAGCCTGGATGTTTTTTGAATTCACAGCGAGTCAAAGAAAATCAGCAGTACGAAATGCAGTGGCCTCTACAACATTTGAAGAAATATATATAATCCGTACATGACATGTTTTTGCACAGATTATAACTGCTGACTCATGCTGCATCAACAGGCAGAAATCGGAACCCACATTATCCGTATTCCTAAACATATTCCAAGTCTCAAGTTGTCAGTCCTAGACATTTCCGCTTCTCTTTACGCTGCCCTTTGATGCTGTCACGTGGTATGAGAAACTGGCTCGTAAACGATTCTCTATTGGAGTAAGGGTTAAGGTAAAGTTGTCCCTCTGCACTCCATTAAGGTATATGCGGGAGCGGAGTATGGAGCCACTCATTCTTAACGTCGGCATTAAAGGATGTGAGCAGTCAGCTTCACGTCCCGACTGTTTTATCCCCGGAGAAAGCACCACCCAGTGTGTGGCTGGGTACGCCCGAGGGACGGTACGGACACTCTGAAGCAAAAATACACCTCTTGTCGCTGCAGGGGATAGAACCGCGATTCCTCAGGGTCTAGTCACGTACCTTGGCCACTATATCGACTACGCTATCCCTGATCCCTCTTTAATCGGGCAGCTTATACAATGATCACGATCCAGCAGCACGTTTGGTGGGTTGGGTACTCCATGACGCTCTTACCATCACGGCCGCCGGCCATTGCCATTTAATACTCCCTGTTTCATTTATTTTCATCGCAGAACGCAAAGCATGCAACGGTTTGCTCTACTACTGGTTCAGCATACGGTTATATGAAGAGATTCTGTGAATACGTATTGAACATACGGATTCTGGAAATTTCTTGATCTTTATCGCCGTTGGTGTTCATAACAATGACGCGCCAAGCAACAACCTTTACACACAGTCAATATTTACTGATTGGACACACACGTTTCGACATATGTTACGTCATTCTACTATCCCTTATCAGTTGCTAAACTGTTTCAACATTAAACTATTTCCAGAAAGTCCATACTACACAACAAAACTCTTAAAAGCCCTGAAATTAGCACACAAGAATATTCATATACGTATTTTTTTTTCTTATTAACAGTGATGTCCTACCTGTGGCCTGCATATTAGCGCAACACTGTGTATGACATCTTGGTAATAACACCACTTGTTTATATACGACCTACGTTTACATCAGCTGTTGCTAATGTTCGGCTACAAGGTTAACTTGTTCTTCAATTGACGACACTTCTTCGGCTGCGTAGGTTGTATGAACTTGAGGTTCGACTGGAGTGCAAATGGCTACCGGGCGAAGTCAAATTACATCTTACAGCACGGCTCCAAAAGGCTAACAAATCTGCGTAGGCTCGTTTGGATGCTTTTCGCGATCGTGCACTGAATTACAATGACGCATACCCATTAAGGCAGATGGGGTGGGATGCCAGCGTCTAGACTACAATACACGCGCGCGCGCTTGTGGCTCTCAGTCTACAGTTTTGTACAAATCTCCCCCATGCGTGCCATACGCCCCTATATGGTCCACGATTTCAACGTCGTACCATTAAAATGATTCTTCATTCTATCATTGCCTCCACTGGGCGACCAGATATTCTCCTCAGCACCCTCTTCTCACAGCCTCAGCCTACGTTCTTCCTTCAATGCGATGGACCAAGTTGAACGTCTACACTAAGTAAAAAGCACCACTTACAAAAACTGTACATCACCATACCTCCAAACATGAGCACTGTTTTACGATTACCCTCCTCGTTTCCTTGTAGCGATTGAACAGTGCGCACTAACATACTACATTGTCAACACAGGTGATCACTACAGCAGCGGTCAGTAATACGAACTGTATTTCCTGCCACTGTACGCCGCAACAGAACTCCCCAAGAACGAAATTACATATATTACAATGTTCAGTGTGGGCTGTTATGACATTCTTCAACTTCAATACCACGTAAACGACTTAATTATCAAATCGTATGTGAACATATTTAGGCGTTCCACCAAAAATTTGACGAGCTTAAGTCACAACTGGTAGTGTGCTATATGACACAGGTTACCGGCCCGCAGAAAAATCACTCTGTCTTACCTGTCCGCGAATCAAAACTCGCTGACAACCGCTGTGCAATGCCGATGAAATAAAAGGCAGATTAGAAGTTGTCCCTTTGCACGCCACAAATGTATATGAGTAAGTGGAAGTACAGCTCCGCTTATCCCACCTCGGTACTAGATGGACTTGAACGGTCAGCCTCAGACTCCGGCCGTCTTACACCGGGAAAAAATCACTGTACCCACTGATTAAGGGGCTGTGTGGGCCTCAGCGCCGCCGTGGACTAATGCGAGCAGATAAAAACGTCTTGCTCCTAGACGGATTCGAACCACAATTCCCCGGTCGCCCAGTCCTCACTACACCGACTAAGTTATCCCAGTTCCGATGGTGGTATAAGAATTCAGAATATATCTTCTCTGTCTCATGCCTCACTAGCCACAAGATATCTGAACCCAACACGTGACTATCTCCACAGACTGAACGAAAGGTTATTACCCCTCAATTATGCTATAAATACTGCACCAATTGCGACTGAATACGTAGGCACACAACTCGTTAGGAATTATTCTATTCCCCTGACGCAAATGTAATTGAATACTCTGGAGACTGGAATGTTTACGCCTATTTTATGACTTGTATTTAAAGTTTGTTTTGTTCTGTTATTACACATGTCTATGTAATTTGTAATTACACAATCTACAGGTGCATGTAAAGATATATACAGAGCGCTTCAATGCCACGACACAACAGTTATTCGCGGAATCTATTAACTTAAGTACATAAATGTCCAGTTGATACAGTCCAACTGGACACTAGATCGAGGTGGGTGATCAGCTCCATCCTCGCACAGGTCCGTCAACTTTTTTCTGAACTTCACTGTATTTCACTGTTCTCAACTCTCTTTCAGCGTTATCGCTGCATGAGCACTCTTTCACAACTTCTACATTTTGAAAGCACAGTGTCCCCCCTTCTGGTTACACAGTATAGGAACTATGAAATCTCGACTGGTGTGTTTACTTACGAACATCCTAGTTTATTCCCTTCAAAAGTACATTCACACTCTCATGATAATGACAAAAGAATACGCTGTGCGCTACTTCTTGTATAGTGCACAAAAACTGTGGTTGTAAAGTAGAAAAATTTATCAGTCTTTCTGGTTCATTCAGAAATTCTTCCATGTTGAGACATAAGCTTCCTTCAGCGCCATGACTGAAACATCGCTTCAACGTTTCGTATTTTTTCTCTCTCTCCCCATCCCCCCGCCCTTCACTTAGTCCATAACAATCGCCAACATTTTTCCAGACCAGCAACTTGCCACGAGAAATGCGGCACACAGAACGCAATAACAGCATCTGGGTCTAAGACAAATTTGCTTCTTTTTATTTCGTGCACGTTGGGATGAAATTCCATGCGCAACGGCAAGTTCTGTGACAACTTTGCAACACTTTCTTCGGGTATGAAGGAGCTCAGTTACCACAGTTTAACAGCAACCTTTTAACCTTTTAGAGCCTAGAGATAACTTTACGTACCACCAGGTTTAACATTAAAAAATTCTACGTGGTGCCCACATTGCGTTTATGTGTTTTGTACGGATCTCCGAACAAACAGCAACTTTTGCCTTATAAAACATTAAGAGAGTGGTTTTTATAACCGAAGTGGAGAGTGTTTACAGCGCGGTACGCACTGAGTCCTTATATAAAACAGATGCGCTTCGTCTTTAAAGGGTTAATGTGGCAGGTGATTTGTAAGGGCTGGTTGTTCTACTGCGACGAGGTTTATTATGATCGTCATGAATCCTTCCTGAGTTGTTTCTGCATTGTCTTTCATTCATCCTTTCTTTTTCCCTTTGAACCTTACACTGAACGGGGGTCAAATATTGACGATTCTTGTTTCTCCTCTCCCAGTCTTCCTCTTCAATTTTCTCAGTCAAACCTTACTTCTTAATTACTGTCCAGGGATGATGATGATGATGACGACGATGATAACATAGCGTATGACGAATGTACAAACAAAAGTCATTCCAATAATAATAGGGACAACGGGAAACATCTCAAAGTTATTCAGAAAATGCCTAAGCAACATACCGGGAAACCACATCAAGGAACTACAGAAAACAGCCACACTGGGAACTGCGCCCGTACTTCGGAAAGTGCTACCCTAAAAGTAGAGAACGTTTAATATGGGAAATAACATTACATGTACTGTTTTATGGTACACGTAATGTTACAACCACAGAATAGCTGCAACATTAAATACACCTGAAACATGATTTGTTTCAGGTACATAAGTTTAAATACCATGTATACAGGTCATAACAAATAACAGTTCTCCAATCGACTACTTTACCGCATAATGCCTTCTCCGTAACTGTGCCATGGTGGTTGTTTTCGTCACTTACTGAACAAGAACTCATTTCAAGTCTGCCCCTTTGACCTTACCAACGTCTGCACTTTTTGCCTACTTGCTGCATAATCAGCCCGTCAATGGATCTACAAGCTAGCGCTCCCAGAGCCTGCAGAAGCTATTTTTAGGACGTGTCACGCCATCAGTCTTCCAGAAGCAGGTTAAGTGTGTCTTTTCCCAGGGACTGAACGAGCATTCACTAACGTGTGAACATCTCTTGGTGTGATTTGCCAACTAATGAGCGATGTGTCTGCGTTTGAGAAGGGGTAAGAGACAACCGACAATAGCAAAACTGAGACTCAATAAAATTAAATTCAATTGGAACACCAGCCGTGTTGCATTCGCGTAACCACTGTTACTGTGGAAATGCAATAACCATTACATATTCTTAGTGTGTGTCTGTAGCCTTAGATATCCACCATGCAAAGCGCATGCGCCGTATTATAATGCCATCTGTGACCTGTCTGGATCTACCATATTTGTCCACATTATCTCATAAACGGCATGATTTTCGAAAAAAAATTATCGAACCTGAAGTATGTTTTGATTTTCTCTGCAAATTTGCAACATTTATGATTCTAAAAAGAATACAGTGATATATTGTTATAAATGTGCATACGTCTTCACGTAAAATACCCGTTATTCTTGTCGGATTAAAATCAAACTTGAATTTTTTTCGACAGATTTTTTAAAAATATTCAAACATCAGATTTCATGAAAATCTGCCCAATGGGAGTCGAGCTGTTCCATGCGGACGGAAGGACGGGCGGACTGACGAAGTTAATAGCCGCTTTTCGCACTTTTGCGAACTCTTCCTATATATATAAAATGTAAGTTGATAAAAATGTGATAATCTGTCATGTAGCAACAACAACGTGTTAGGAACATAGTTTGTAAAACACCACCTGCATCCACTGAGTGTTAATAATATATCTAGCTGTGAACAAGATGTTCACTCAGGCAATAAACATGGAGGGAAACTATCATAACGAAATCTGCATATTTTACGAAGCCACATACCGCACAAAATCTTAGTATACTATTTCAGGTCAAGCTAATATCGCCAGAACGTTGTACATTCGCTCGGCACAACAGTACCAAAGACGGCAGGAAATTGAACCTACAGGTCGGAAGGCCTCCAGATGGAGGACGCACATCTTGGTTTCACGAAAATCCGTCAACCGATTTCGAACTTATCATGAAAAATACGTGGACATAATGACAAAATGATACCGTTGGTATTTTCTTGTAGGAAAACACATTAAAAAGCAAGCCTTTAAGGTACAGCCTTTTTCCGTTGCATCCCGCGTTCTCTGCATTACTTTCCCACGTAATTTATGATAGCGCCCTTCTTTCTTGGTGCCTTAGAAAGGGGTGCAAAAATTCCGGGCGCCTGGTCGCCCGGACAACAAAATTTTATGCGGTGACGCCGAACACTATCAGCATAATGCATTTTTTTACACACAGAACTGTACATCAGAAAGTGCCACGTAACAGTGTGGCTCACAGGTCACTCCAGGACTGTAGATCCTTAATCCTTTAGAGCCTAGCGGTAACTTTACATACCACCAGGTTTAACATTAAAAAATTCTACGTGGTGCCCACATTGCGTTTATGTGTTTTGTACGGATCTCAGAACAAACAGCAACTTTTGCCTTATACAGCTTTAAGAGATCGGTTTTTATAACCGAGGTGGAGAGTGTTTACTGCGCGGTACGAACTGAGTCCTTATATAAAACAGATACGCTTCTTCTTTAAAGGGTTAATATATAACTTGCTTCACGTCACCCGTCTGGCGCTTAGAATCTGGCGGTGGCTCCTAGATTTTTTAAACGCGTGTGGATCCCTGGCCTTGGCTAAGGGTGTTTCATCACGCAACCACCAATGGGAGCGGGCTTGCAAGGGGCATATTCGTAATCACCGTCAGTGAAGTTAAGCACCTCATATGCCGACACTTCGCCTTCTGAAGAAGATGGCTGCACACTTGTGGCATATTTCCCTTCAAAAACTTCATTCACAAGGGCGACTTAGAAAGACATCATGTGCAAGAGAATATAATACAATGGAAGGAACAAACACGATGCCGCTGCCGTACTTCCATTATTATCCCTACAGCATTGGTAACACTATCCGCACTCTATACACAAGTAGGTATGGAAGCCTCTAAGGGTACCAGAAGACAAACTAGAACCAACCAACCGTACTTTTTAACCACGCCTGCCCTTAGGCGGTGAACCATAACTGACAGGGGTAATTAACTGACAGGGATAATTACCAGCAATCGGTGCGTAATATTCACGTTTAAGTATGAGATGATCATTACAGTAAATCGTAACCAAACTGCTAACCGGTTCGTTAAGTTCCTTCTCTTTTCCCTCTTTCATGTTAAAACAAAAAAAAACTGCCTTATTACCTAACGTTCTTTCCTTAAAAGACGACGACGACGATGATGATGATGATGACGATGATGATGATGACGATGATGATGATGATGATAATAATAATAATAATAAATTTCCTCCTCCAGTTTCTAAACAATCCAGTTACATGTGCTTAACACGCTCTTCATCCAAACATGAAAGGCACCTTCCTTTACCTGCGTTCCTTCTAATTCCTTCAACTTCCACATCCCTGCAAGCAACCATATTATTCCACTTTTTTCCTTCCTCGAACGATGTTCTATATACGATCGTTTACTCCGACTGAAATTCACTTCTCGACGTAGTGTTAATAAACTCTAGTCTGACATTTTTCCTAAAATATTTCTCTTTTACTAATATTACATCCGTTTTTCACTATATTTGCTACTTCTCTCGAGTTACATTCTTGTTTCTTCCTCCACACAAATGCTAATCCAGAGTTCTACAGTTCCTCTTTCTACTCCACAGTCCACCTCCTCACATTCATATTACTCTTCTGCCATTCATACCACTGTTTTACCGGGTATTCTGTACTCAAACACACAATCCGATATCAGTACTTTACTGTCGCTACCAAGTTCCATCTCAACATATCCACCGGCTGCACAATTTGGCATACCCGTTAATTTCTTGCAAAACCTACCATGAATTTCCATCTAATTCTTTCTATGCGTCGATCGACCTCCCAACCTCAATTCCACATGATCTTTGATTCGCAAACTATTTCGTCTATACTGTCCAATGCATCTACCCTTATACTGGGGGGTTACCGATACACATTTGTCTCTAGCTACTAGAGCTTGACAGTGTTTTCTGCTTATTCCAACCTCCTGTGTTTTCCAACACGGCTTCCAGACAATCAAATTTATCAATTATCTCAATATTCTGCCCACTCATTCTCCATCTCCCAGCTGCATTTAATTCTCCTTCTTTCTTGAATACTGTACTATTATCCTTAAAAGATAAGACTACTAGGCTTACGAGATCACTGCGAATGCGCGCGCCATTTCAACTTCTGAACTCGTTGGCCGACATTCGCGAAACTCGGGATGAACACACGTCACCTCAACATCATGCATAAAATGTTTCAAATTCAGCAACATTAACAACATGGCGGACGTGCTAACTTGTGAGGTGGGAACGACTGTAGTGCCACTTCATTCTGAGTCGCAAAATAACGTACGGTAACAGGTCTTTGAGAAATACGCTGCTGTCAGTGCGACATATTTATGTTGAATATATCAACACGACGACCATGCGCAATTTTTCTTTAGTTTTCGGTCTGATGGCGGTAGCTGTGAACCAATTGATGTAGGTATACGAAATTTAGTCGAAAATGGACCACAAACACACGTATACACTGTACATCACGTACACTTCGCAAATAAAAAACTACAAACGGCGCCGAAAAACTTCCAGTTACATCCAATAAATTTGACGCACAGAGAACCTGAACCTAAGTAACGAGTTTTCACAAAAATATAATAAGTGCAAATTATACCATCAATTTGAGGGGACAGTGGACAACATTGTATCAGCGTGCCCAATACTGACAAAAGAACAATACACCAAACGACATGATAAGAGTGTGCACTCAACTACACTTCAATATACGTAAGGAAACAGGGATAAAATTAGACAGTGAACTCTGGTATGAATATATACCAGAGTCTGTAGAAACAAGTCAAGAGGGCAAGGTCACCATATTGTGGACTCAACAAGTGCAAACCAACAGAACCATCCCCAACAATAAACCGGACACCATAATCGGGGATAACGAAGAACGAACATGTATGCTAATTAATGTAGCAATTCCGGGAGACAGAAATGTGATAAAGAAAGAAGTCGAGAAGATTCTAAAATATAAAGACTTTATAATGGCAATACAGCGCATGTGGAATGTAAAAACAAAGGCGACGCCAATAATAATACGGGCAACCAGAACCATTTCAAAATCCTTTAGAAAATACTTGAGCAGCGTACCAGGAAAGCACGAAGTCAAGGAACTACAGAAAACAGCTATATTGGGCACAGCACACATGCTTCGGAAAGTGCTAATGTAGAAGCACAAAAGAATTTAATATTGAAGACAGCATTGTATGCGCCATGAATAGCAAGAGCGGAATAGCTGCGACACACTGTATACCCTAGAAACATATAAGTGTGAACACCCTGCATAAAGGAGACAACGTAATGATGATGATGATGATGATGATGATGATGATGATGATGATAATAATAATAATAACAACAATAATAATAATATACTAAAAATTGCGCAACCGGCAAGTGGGATTTACGACCGGTGCTCGACATTTCTGTTCATAATATACGCCGTAAGAGAACGATCTCTTAATTCAGCATCTTACAAACGACCATTACACGAACGCCAAGCGAAAGACCTACTTCACTTGAAACAATGTTTTCATCTGCAGTACGCAGGTCAAATAAATGTTTTCAGCAATCAACTAGGCCAGCAGGTGTCGGCAGATAAGGCTGATAAACTGTAGTATTTCATGTTATTTCAGAACGTTAGCACATAGCGATTAGGCAAAATAATCTGACTCAGTACAGTGCTAACGACAAAAACACGCAGTTTCCGGACGACGGCACAGCGACCATGCTTATAATGGTGGCCGGCCTACACCAATTCAGCGCTCATGCTGGTAGTACGCAGCGTCATATAATGAAAAGACTGCAGCTTGTTTATGAATTCACGTTTTCAGACGAAGACTCGTCATATAGTTCGCCGACGTCGCAGCGTATCGATTGAGTACATGGAGCAGAGTACTTGTAGAAAACGTGATTGTCGTGCAGGTGGTCTCTTTGGGAACCAAAACCTTCTAGAGTGACGTCAGGCTTCCGCCGCGATGAATATGAGATCTGAGCTCTTCTAGAATACTGCGTAGCGTTGAGCTGTAGTTCTATACCGACGTTTCGGGACAACGTATCGGTCCCATATTCAAGGATTAAGACCTTGATCGGTCTTGACCCTTGAACGTGGGACCGATACGTTGTCCCGAAACGTCGGTACAGGTCTTGACCTTCAAGATGGGACCGATAAGTTGTCCCGAAACGTCAGTACAGAACTACCACTCGATGCTGCGTAATATGCCGGAAGAGGGCAGATCTTATCAAAACCTTCACGACTTTGCTCCCAGAATCGCGCTACTGGCCGCCACTGTGGGCTACGCAGTTCAGCCCACATTATTACACAGTATCTGCCTTCATCCTTTTCAGTACTAGCCTCCCATCTGCGCCTAGCCGTCTGAGTATAGGCTACTTGCACATAAAATTCCGTATGCCAATTAATTAACATCGCCCATCAGCGGCTCCTACTCTTCACCACAGTGTCATTAAGACAATTAACCAAATAATATTCCATAACCGAAATGGCAGCTTTGCTATTGGCTACTACTTATTTCCATATACTGTTACATGTACAAACACGGATATAATACCTGGAAATAAAACAAAATGAATGCAAAATAAATTCTCTACTGATATACTTTCCACTGCAGTGTCTACACAATTTCTTCTCACCTACACACAACTGCATTATTTACCAAAACATACTGACACCAAGTTCTGAGAAAATCTTTAAACACAAACAAACACACACACAAAAAAATGCTCTACATCCTGTTCCCCGTATTGTATAGGTACATCTTAACTCCACCGACAACCGACATGTATTTTAACTCATTCATACAAACGCCCATTTCCTTACGACTTCAACGGCATAAATACGCAACAAACATCAATAAAACACATTCTCAAACCTGACACTGTATATCTAGACACATAATAACATTTCGTACCTACTGCTACTTTCATTTTCACGCACAAAACACTCCAAACAAGACCATCAACACGCCAACAACGCTACTACGTAACTAACCACAACGGCGTTTACTGCTCCCGACTCGGGCTTGCACTGGTGAGATTGCTAAACAACTATTCTGAGAACCAGCTGAGGTGCCAACATAACGCAATGAAACATCGCTAGTAGCACCCCATGACGGGTGAAAACTTATTTCTGTTTAATTAATGTCTTGAGAGGTGTTCAGATGTTTGTCCCTTCTTCGCCTCAAACTGCAGCTCCACTGTCGAATGCTGCCTACATAGCAGATCATTATGTTTTACACGTGAGTGCAGGATAAGACGAGAAAATTTTTATACAACGTAAGGTTCACAAACTTATTAAACTTACATGCATTGATGACGGCAGTAGCGAAGAAAATCATATATTACTGTGCCTATTTGTATGAAGGGCGATAGATATGACCAGTAATTATCGAGGACTATAAATGTGTATTATGTCCATGCACTTTATTGTTACCGCTCTCCTTTCAAGGCTAACTCCGTACGCCAACTACAACGCGCATCCTTGCTAGGACTAAACACACTATTCAAAACGCTGTCACATTAAACCCAGCAGTAAAGCCCGTAAAGTCAGGGATATGTCTGATGTATTTTATATTCAGAACAAACCGAAAAAAATTACTGTATCACTGCTGCTTTTGTGTTCGCTTTACAATACGGAGTCACATTTCGGCTTTACTCATTATTTTCTTTATTTATTTATTTATTCCGAAAAAATGTAAATATAACGAGAAAAGCATAGCTTACCTGCCTCTTGTACATGTGTCGTCACCACAATGCAGGTCAAAAACACAGACTAATACAACGGCAAATAATAAACGGTTCATATATGTGGCGAACTGAAATACGCAGGAACAAAATTAACAAACCGAAACTGGAATTGAAGGATTTTTGTTTATTTTCATCTCTAATAAAAAAAAGTTCGCATGTGCTTGACGGCGGCTGAATGAATGCGCAGTTTTGTCAGCAACGATTACAAAGTCCCCAGGCATATTCAGAATTAGTGTAGGTTCTTTAGTTACGAATTTACAACCTGTGTAAACTTATTTTCTGATCGATGTACGTACACTGACGAAGACGTTAAGGAACATTTAAACTGGGGAAATGCTGCCACCATCTCTCACATACACCTACATACAAAGATGCAATTTTGCCTGCTGTTTTATATCGTGTGAACCCTCGCCTTAACGAAAGGACACATATTCACGACCTTCGTGACAGAGTGCTGAAAAAAAATCCCTGGACCAAAAGAAGAGGAAGTGACAGAAGATGAAACTGCATAATAAAAAATGTCACAATTTGTTCCCTTCATCTTCTAGTGTCAGGGTGAAAAATCAATGAAGGAATGAAGGAGGATGCGATGGACGGGACATACACAGTGTATGTGAGAAATTACAAATGTATGCACATAATTTTAGGAGGAAGAGACCAATAAAAGACCTGGGGAGAGGGAGGCAAATGCAATAATGATACTAAAATACATTAAAACTGAAATAAGCCGTAAGAGTGTGGGCCTCGCCCAGGACTGGACCACATGTGGACTGGAGATCTTGTTGACAAACGGTCGGCCTTATGGTTCTACAGAAAACAGAATGGATTGGCCAGCAGACAGCTAGCTTCTCAAGAAGGGGTCTGATCCAGGAATTTGTTATTCTGGTACCATCCGCAATTTCGGTTGGTACATGCCATCAGTTTCTTTGCGGTAATATCCGGAACTACATAATTAAAATTTCATTAAGCCACAACTACTTGCGTAACAAATACTTTGTTGTTCCTCTGTGTTTCTATACCGAAGGGAACACCAATTAACTTCATGTGTGACATACATAACATTGCGTCATAAGCCGTATGTTCTATAGTCTTCAAAACGTCTAAACCAGCTCTGGGATCGAGCCAGCCTCCGATTCCACGCGTACAGGGCTCCTTCCCCGTGCGTATTGAGGCCGGGGCTGAAGCAGACAAACTCACCTTCAACCGACTAATAATGCGTAGAGCTATACTTCTGCTCCCCAATACGCCGTCATGGGGTGGTGCTTACGCGCAGAGACAATTTTACCTTTACCTTCTTACACCATGTCTTCTTCCGTAAGTTAATTCCTTCTTTATACCATAAATCACTCGTCAAAATATTTACTTCTCTCAAAACAGCCACATATGACCCAAAACCGACAACTACCTAAAATGCGCAGCTGTAGATTTCCAGCAAGTGTAACAGGGTAGCACTGGAGCAACGCGTATAGCTTGGTGTTCTCTGCATCATAGTGGCAAGTAACTTCTAACGTAAATTTGGCATCGCACAGCGAAAAGGTTCGCTATCCCTGACCTAAACCTTGTCTTGAAGCAGTACTGCCATGGTCAAGATTCCACTTCCGCAACTGTTCCCAAGCCATTAACCGATCGGCATACTCTGGCGGCTTTCGGATGTTCGCCCATTTGGGTGGCGCTAGTTACTCTGACGCCTATAAACCGTCACGTTCATGTAAGACACAAGTTCACACTAATACAAAAGCAAGCAAAATTATAGTTCTGTATATTTTAACATGTTTTAGATAACAAAGGGGACAGCAAAACATTCTGGGCAGATGGTAACAGGCATTCCCGGGATTCAGCGTGCTCTTAATTCCTTCGTGCATTCGACTTTGATTTGTTAGTGTCATTCCCAAACACTGGAAGTTTGCTACATTTTCACAGGATTTGTTGGTCATCTGTGCGTTGTGACATTAACCAGCACTCCTGTTGATAAGACACGAACATACAAACACTTTTCTTAGAAGTTACTCCTAAATTGATAGCTGGGGTAGCGTGGTGGATGTAGTGACTATGCCACACGTTTAACATGGACAACAGAAGAATACTCGTTCGATTCCCGGAAGGGGCAAGGAAGCTTTCTCTTCACAAAAGGGTCCACGCAGCCTCACAGTCAATGGACGCAGGGGGCTCTCCCGCCGGGGTAAAGTGACCGGGACGTGAACCCCCTCACCACCTAGTCCCAAGGTTAAAGGTGAGGGACGCTACACCTCCATTCCCCCGTACGCCTTCGTGGCCTGCACACAGACCAGTTTCTGTGTTTTTCACGTTCCCATTTCTTCTGTGTTACAAGGTGATGAAAGTGGAGCGGTTCTACGCTCTAACTTTCTAACAAATATGAACCTATGAAAATCTAAGCCAGACGAAATTATAAACAAACTCTTTTACGTTAATTTACTACCCCTGGTAGCCTCTACAGACAGGTTTACAGGAAACTAGACGGTGATGTGTTCTTCATCAAACGTCTGACCTATGTATACTTGTAAACCCCTCGTCCAGATAGTACGGCTGCGCATTACCCGAGTATAACACATACCTATTTGCATAAGAGGCGCTTTTGATTTAGCTGGGAACTATTAGATTTTAATTCGCTTGATTTTATACAAAGGCAGTTTACGAGTTAAGTCATGCGAGACTTACGTAAACTCGGACTTACGTAAAAAATTCCGAGCTACGGAAAATTTGTTTATATAATGCCGTATTTATAACACATAATACCATATTATTAATACCCTGATTATTAAACGTGTTTTACTTTGTGTGGTTCGTACGAAAAATTGATAAGAATAACATTTTAAACGTGTACATTGGCATTGTAAAAACAAATACGTAACCGATGGGGTGTGATAACTAAGTAGAGGTGGGGTCAATTCCGACTTACATAAATTTTGGGTTATGTAAAAGTTTCAGGAACAGAACCCTTACGTAACTCGGAACTGCCTCTATACAGGAACAGTAAAACTTTTTTTTTTTTTACAATTTAATGTGTCCGTATGAGATTACCTACTAGAAAATAACAAAGCGTACTAATTTATTAATGTTCATATTCGACAATCAATGTTTATTACATTTCTTTCATCCACGATTTGATACAACTGGATATTAAGAAACACCAACAAAGCCAACTGGCACGTACATCGCACGTAACTAAAGTTAGAGATTTTCGACAAAACTATAATTTCTCGTTGCACTTAACGTAATTCCCGCGGTAGAATGTGCGTAGGCTGCACGCTTCAAGTAGCAGTCTCCACGCACTGGGGCCCTCACATCACTTGAACAAAGCTGCGGATGGGGACACGACCTTCGGCTGTACCAAGTTATACACGATGCCTACACAGGTAACATACCAAAGACAGATTCTATAAAAGAATACATAATTTTATATTTCAAAGTACGCCCTATTCACACGCTGCACATAGGCCCAATATCAAGTGCCTTCCAAACTACGGTATAAGTACTTCTCACTTCGGGTAGTGACGGTTATTAAAAAACAGATGCAAGTATAAAAGCAGCAGCGTCGAACTAATATTGACCTCCTAACTCACAAGACACAACACGAACACAATTGCTCTGAATATTTAACAACATTAATGATTTCAGAATTCGCTAAGGAATTCACAAAATAAAACTTTTGGCTTTGAGGTACTAATTCTGGGATATGTTAACTGAAACCTGTCAATTTGCACAACAGAATTTTTATGTATGCCAGAATGACAAGCAACGAAACAACAAACATACAGAGCATTTTAAATTACAGTCCCACTGGAAGCACAGGGAAACACAGAAGTGAGAGCCTGAACGGGATAGTTTTAATGGAAAAGCAAACAAGGGCAAGCGGCGTATACGAACGGTCTAGCCCGAGAAATAGGCCCATACTGTGCGTGCGGGCGTTTTGATTTTGCATGCTGGGATTAGACACGGTCAGTGTTACAATACGATTAACTTGGGACAACAATCTAGCGCGCACGGAAAGATCAGAAATGCACAGGGGTGCACATATGGCGGGTGTTAGGTCGCCACGCGACTAAATTTTCTATGGTGTCGCCTAAAATTTGTGGGTCCTTAGTACGGAATTTGCGTCACGTTACCCTTTCGACGCACAGAATTTTGAGGTGCCTCCAAGATTTTTGGAAAATACGTGGACACCTGGAAATACATGTAACATTTTGATAGGAAAACCTGAGGTGAAGAAAGTACTTGGGTAGCCTACGTATTGAGAGACTGATAATATCAAAAAGAATTTTTAAGAAAAGGATGTGTGGATGTGGATGGAATCGTCTAGACCAGGATAAAGTCGAGTGTCGAACTCTCGTGGATATGACAATGAACATGCAGGCTCCATATAAAGCGATAAACTTCTTAACAAGTTGAGTGACTGTACGCTTCTTATTGAGTCTGCTCTACGGAGACAGTTGTTACAGATAAATAAAGAACATATTTTTAGCCACACATTATCGGCTAACGGCCATAAAACGCGCGAAATGACATAACGTTCTTTACGACTTCCACACATAACTGAATCTGATACGAAGCTGCCCGCTCACCCCCCTCTAGTGCCGAGGTTGACAACGGGTGGAAGCATGCCTCTGCTCCCCTACACGACTTCACCACCTGCACAGAGCACCGTTATGTTTACCTTTTACTGAATCTGATGTTCCCACTACTCAGTATTGGAATACCGAACCTGTGCTGTAGTCTCGTCTAAATCTGGTTTGCTTGCACCCTATACGGGCCTCTAGGTCGCATGAATAGGTGACTGCACGATTTTATATTCTTAAGAAAACGTCCTTAGAATAAATCGAACTTGTAACGTTAGCTTCCCTCCCTAAATTAGAGTTTCATTTTAAAAAATTTCGAATTCGTAATATATTTTCTCCACAACTGCTTCACTCACTTGCTCGTACTTCCGAACATGGCTAATCCTAACGTAAAAATGTCCTTGACGTTAGTAATATACTGCAAGATTATTTCTGGACACGCTGCAAAAATAAATCTGGGGGACCTGCCTACACACCCGTATTCACAACGCTGACAGACCACTGTAAGAATATACATATATAAATTATGTTTGACAGTGAACCTGAAATTCAACCAGGCTTTTCGAGGGTCCCCTAGATTGCGATAGCCTTAAACCAGCTCTTTCATAAGGAGAACATGTCGACCAATGTGACGCCTATAAACGTACAGTAACATCTTCCAGTACGGTACAGTTCGGCCCAATAGCTGTATAAGCAGAATTCATGTTGTCTCAGTACGACATCCACGGTCTACTTTTGACATCTGAAATGGATTTAGGAGTGAAACAATGCGTGAGTTAGCGGGCCGATCAGTCTCAAAGAACACCTAACCTATATAACCGAACGTATCTACGATCATCAATTACGCAGCATGTTACGCGTACAACATGTATTAACCCGGAGAAAAGGAAAAAAGCAGCCAACGAGCTCGAGGAAATCGGCCGTATTTGAGGCAGAAGCTACACTTGGCCAAAGCCATAATTTAATGTAACCTTTGCTATTACTGGAGATGGACACGCAGGTGTCTGGCAACCTCAGTGGAAATGCTAATGTATAAATATTGGTTTAATCCGAATAAAACTGAACTTAAAAATCGTTACAGTAGTCACAGCAATCGGTTACAATGTAAAAAAGTCCTATAAAATAACCAGATGAGTGTATGTGTAAATACGGATCGCTACGAAGGAACAGAGCTTTGCCCTTGACAACGTGGGTGGAGTCCCATATCTCAGTGTCTCCCAAACTTGTTTGCTCGCGGACCCCTTTTGGCTTTGAAAAACAACCAAGGATCCTTACATCCTTGCTCACGTAAAGATAGCGTCCGGATGACACGTATCCTAAATTAAAAATTCGTATCTCGCGATCTTAGATAGTTGGGAATACATACCAGTACTAAATGTAGTAATGCATTGCATGATTTGACCTCAATTAATGACTGTCGCTCGATTCGTGGGTACGGTGGGTTTCTTAATTAGATATTCTAATAGTCATACGAAATAAACATACGGCAAATTAAATAAGTTGCGCATTATTTTTAACAAAACATCAAACTTCGAAGTAGCCATTACAGAAAGCTACCCACGGATCCCATGGGAACTGGTCGCGGATCCCTTGGAATCCGTGCAGCCCACTTTGCAAACCACTGACCTATCTCCTGGCGAAGCTGGCACAGATAATATACAATTCCTGTCAAAGCATGAGCCGCTGTCACTTTGCACTGGTCGCCATTTGTTCGGCGCTTAGGTTATAAAAAGCCTTCCGTCGAACTTATGCACAGCAAACCAGACAGAACACGACAGACAATTCTATCCTGCGTAACAGAATTCATTCGCCCTTACAAGACACGGCTGCGCTTCAATATAATGTACGTACAGTCGAACTCGGTTATAACGTCATGAAAGGGACTGAATATTTTGTGTCGTTATCAAAGAGTTTTGTTATAGCCGAGGAGTAAAACGTTACGGTTAGCAGTGACGAATTAATTGGTAACACAGAATATCTGACGTTATAAACGACATGTCGCATAAACCGATGTCGTTATAACGGGGTTCGATTGTACTTTTAACTGGAATACATCGGTTGCTGGTCATAAACATCTAAAGGTCTGACTTCCCGCTGCGAAGCCACTACCAAGGTCAAAGTCGTACTCCTGACTAACCACCAATAGCAGATATGTTACTCTGCACAGACTAACATTCCGTCGTCTAATTTGTTTTAATTACGCAAGGCAGGAGTCCCTGTCGTGCAAACTGCAACTCCCCCTCGTTCCCATACCAGCATCACTAAAACCTCATACACACACGGCAGCTGTCACAGGGTACCTTCCCCTCATATCGGTCAGCCAGTCCATAACGTCTCCGGCTTTCACGACGGGAACAAGACAGCGAATGTTCTCCACACACGGTTTCGCGGTATACGCCTAAACGTAATTTCATTTGCGCCCATAAAAAAAATACGGCATTCCCGGTGTCGATTCTCATAAAACGCACAAATACTCAGCAGAACTACGTCAAGACTCCTTCACCGAATTTCAACAAAACGGTACGATAAATGTGAAAACTGCGGATAGGAATTCATTGCAGCCCATATGCGACGTGCGGCTTTAGCTGTACCGGGTTTAATGAATCTCACGACTGCTCAGGAAATGTCTGTGAACACCTCTTGTACCAATATCTCCCCAACCCAAATCGGAAGAAAAACGCAAAAAATAGGCCAGAATTTCATTTATCCCTTTATGTAAATTACGGCTTCCACCGTACCGATTGTCACTAAACTCAGAATTCCTCAAATCCGTTAAGTGGAGATTTCTTACACCGAATTTCGCCCAAAAAAAAAAGGTCAAGAAATATGTACAGCAGAGCAGAAATTCATTTACACCCTTCGGTAAAGTATGACTCAAGTCGATTTCCACGAAACTCAACTTTCTGTAAAGAACTAATACACCAGATGTCATGAAAATCCTACAAACGGCTTTGTGGCCGGTACTACGTCACAGACAGGCAGCCGGACGGACGGAAGCAGTCTCCGAACAAGGTTTTCCTTTTCCCTTCGTAAACAAACGCCTGATATGTGGCATTACAATACTCTTGAGATTAAACTGCAAATTGTCAGCTGCCTTCAGACATCCACAGTTTTACCCATGGCGCATATCCACAGTTGTTGGGAGTTAAATAAATGTACACATGAGCTTAGACTGCACGATTAATCGAGTCGGTTCCAATACCCAGGCAAAGTTGCAATATTGGACAAGCACGTACTGTTAAATGGCTCAGCCAATCAGCTTGTTACAGAAAAACTACTTGAAGGATACCAGCTAGAGGGCAATGTGCTATTGCAGGGCATAGAAGTTACTACGAATTGCATGGCCAATTGTTATTTGGTCCGCACGCCTGTGTGCCCAGCATTGCCCCTATTTTACCTGAAGCTCAAACCGACGGCAAACATGTATTTGTTACAAAAACAGACTCAATATAAAACAAAATCAGCACATAACTACAGGCCTAGATCCCACTCAGACCTACAACTTTCATTCCAAACATTTTTCCATATGGCTGGTACAAGCCTACGTGAAACGTAAGGGACAATAATTGCTTGCTATGTAGTGCCAACAGTACGTAACAATACGTGTGCCCCTCGAATATCTCACTTGTAACGCCTATCAAAAAAAAAGTTCATGGCCGACAAGAAAAGCAAAATCGCAAAAAATCAGTTAAAAAATACGAATAGGTCTACTCCCTGCGAGAACTCTAGTTTATATATGAATCAAGGATCCTCACACACCGTCTTTAGTGTCACCAACGAAGAGGCGCCGGCGCAAATTATTGTCACGACTGCTCAAACAGAGATATGTACACTCCGCGCTACAAAAAATCAAACGCCTAGAACCGGAAGTGATGTAACCGTACAGCTACCCTCATAATTCCAGTGAGTCACAATTTCCCTGCATTTTTCCGTGTGATGCTTTTCTATGTCTTGCATTTATTACAATTACTGATGACAGACGTCTGGTACCTGAAGACATCCTTCTAACTGGCCGGCCTACACTGACGTGTTTGTGTACAGTGCGGTGCTCAATACTGGTAAGTTTAGCTCAGTCAGCGTGAGGTGTTCTATCGCAACGAACACGCGTGTGCATTCACTTGCGTCAGATTTACGTTCTGCAGAAGGAAAGAGTGACTCACCTTGCACAAACGCTTCACCGGCATACAATTTGAGACATTACTTAAGCAATGTGTTGACGCGTTTAATGGCATATTCATAAATAACACAGCGTAAGTTTACCAAACAATGCCCTGCAATTTAGTGCCGTAATTATGATGTCACAACTTCATAGTTCATTCTCACATGAGTTGCAATTCATTAATTAACAGATTCGGCCACCGACAAACAACAGTTAGTTGCCTAACCAACTTTAATTTGCAGTCAGTATTTACACAAGTCTGCTTCATTAACATTTGTGAACTTGCTCTGACCTGTTAATACACACTTCATCAAAGGTAAAACATTCAGGCAAATTTCTTGATTTTAAACTGTCGCTGTCTATGACAAGTTATATCGACTCTTCACGAGGAACCTTTATGGACACTTCTTAAAAGCTACTGATCGTTACGCAACAGAGTACAGAAGCCTGATTGGTCCGCGTCATACTTCCGTGTCACTGCGCCATCGAAATTACATTTAACTCGTTCTGAATGTTACTTCAAATTCTCCTCCAAACGCAGCTTCCCTTAGACGTTAGTTGCGGTTGCATTCTTTCATTTATTAAAGCCAATTTCTTTGTAACACGCAATGTTACGTATTATCCTTTCATAACTAGGACGTATACAATATACAAACTTTTAAAGACAGGAACATTTCTGATTTATAAACATAAATTCAGAACTATTCATTTCTGTTACTTTTAAATTTATTAAATTCGTAAAAGATTAAATGAAAGCCACGAATGGACTGTCAAACCAATACGCTGCCTGATGTGAAGACAAAGGCGGAAGGAAATTCGCAGACTTTCTCAGACGCGTGACTCGGTTCCGCAATGAAGTACAGCTTCCAAGATTCAGAACCTGTACTGACAACGCAGGGAACCATTTTTCCACGGAGACCAAGCACGCTTCTTCGAGTCCTGATATCGGTATGTTTGCACATGTCGTATTCCAGCAAACACTAATTAAGGTGTGCAGTTAGTTACATCAATTAATTACACGTTTCAAATGTTATCTGTGCTGGATTGACAAGGACAAACGTGCGAGTAAAGCATATATTTGTCTTTCCGTGATTTGTTCTTTGTTGGAATTTTCATTTAAGCGTCCGTATTCGAATGTGACCTTAAACAAACAACCTTATTTAGAAAACATACACGTTTAAAAAGTATTTTGTTTCTTTAAGTAAGTATAACACGTACGCAAAATATAATTTACCAAGTTAACAATTAAAAGGGCCCCTTTAATACGATGTCCAGAATCCCTGAGCTGCAAATACGGATCGGATTCCCCTAAGCATGAACTCAATTATGGATCGACCACAACGCTGAGACGTGACAACTCTGTGGCTAATTCAATTTACACCAACTTCATCGTGAGTTGAATGTGTAGTATTTATTCCTTATTTCAGCTGGGCGTCAGTACGGTTGTTATGCAAGCGACACAAGCGTGGAGAGAGTTTCGTACACCTGTCGGACACACTGTGTACCGGTGTTCTGTTTACACACAATACTCAACCTATAAATTCACCCTTATTATTTTATTTTATATTTCATAAATTACAGTCAATATAGGTTAATCCAACAAGCATCGATCTCCTCGTGGGACCATCATCTGGGACTCCTTGTGAGAGTACAATTACATAAATAAAACTAGCAATATAAGTATATGTTAAAAACATAAAATGTGCAAAAGGCGGACATACAGTAGGCCTTGTTTTGTGATGGATCCCTACAATTCGCCCGTCTTTTACACATTTTATACTTTTAACACGTACTTATATTTTTAGTTTTGTGTATTTGTCTACTTATACTCTGATGATGATCACAGGAGGGGATCGAAACATGATGGACTAACATACAATGACTGCAATTTACGATATGAAAAATGAAAAATAAGAGTGCACTTATTGGTTGACTACTGTGTGTATGACCAGCGACAATGCACAGGAGGCATAATAAGGGCCATTCAGAAAGTAAAGTATTTGCGAAGGCCCTTTACTCAGTTTGAGTCTAATTAGCATATTTATGCCTTGTGTTGGCTAGCTACTCTGATATAAATCGTATTCTGTTTCTACGAGATGTTAGGATCATTTGACTTCGCGGCTTTAGTCGTATTCCCAACACGTTTTCCTTCCTTTTCTAACAACCTCCATTTTTTCACGCTTTTAGTTAGATATTGAAACGCCACCCCTCCCTTGTAATGTCTGCAACACAACTAATTTCAGACACGTAAAGTTAGAGCTGCGACTGGAAGTTACGTTTGTCGGTAACCGACTGCTGTCATATTCTCGTGAGAATGTCTGGGTATGCACACGAAACTGGTATTACTGCGACTGGTTTCTGTAAATTCTGAAACCACTCACTTGAACACAAATCCTTTGGGATGGAAGGAATCGAAATTTCTTACTGCTCTCTCTTGCGAAGCTTGGGTTCAAGGCTTTGAGGTGTCACGCAGAGGACGCTCGCAACTTCTGAAAATACAGTCGAACTCGGTTATAACGTCATGAAAGGGACCCAATATTTTGTGTCGTTATAACCGAGGAGTATAATGTTACGGTTAACTGTGAGGAATTAATTGGTACCACAGAATATCTGGCGACAGAGACGAGGTGTCGTATAAACCATTGTCGTTATAACCGGGTTCTACTGCATATGGGCACTTAAAGTTGACACAATTAGTTTCAGGAATTCGTCCATTACGATTACAATTTCTCCTGGCGGTTGCACACAGCGAGGGCCGAACATGTAAGTCTCCATAGCTGCATATTATCTCCTCCTGTTTCAGTCTTGAAACAAACCCCTTTCTGAAAGTTCTACGACAATGCACATGCTTCGAATATGCCCAACACTTGCCACTCGTTCTACTGTTTAGAAGTGGCTTCGGCCACCCGTACAGGGTTACAGAGTGTCACTGACCGTGCAATTTGAAAGGCCACATCCGATTCAAACTACTGACTATGAAATGTTCGGCTACAATTTCTTAAATGTTCGTCAAAACAAGAGACAGACCTACGAGATACGGTGCGTCGCAGGATGATAAATATGATTAGAATAGCATTCAGAGTTGCAACCTGAGCGTCATAGGATAGACTGTGCTTTTGTAACTCGTACTTTACGGCGAAAACGAGCAAACAAGGCGCGCAATTGGTGCACCATCAGCCCTAGCTGACTGGAGAACCTCACAGTGCAAAGTGACAAAAATATCAGACACAAAGGATTAAAACGTACATGGTGGCTGCATCTGCAGTGCTTGGGTTTTCCTTACAGGGCTGCAGTAACTTCTAGGTTTAACCGCCTTCAGGAACTTCCTTTAAGAACAAAGAAACGAAGACGACTGCACTGCAGAAAACTCCGGTATTTGGATCTTGCTTGAAGGCATCGACCACTGCATGAGTAACATTCCTGGCTTCCTCAGAACTACAAGTAGGATTAACAAGTTTAATCGGACACACTGAAGGAATATAATCTGCGAACAAGTAATAAGCCGTGTAAATACATAACTAAGTGACAGGTACAAGTTCTTCCTTGAAAAGCTAATCGTTACCCTCTTCCTCATGAAATATTTTACTTTTATCGAGGTGTAAAATTCATTTCTGGGTTAACAAGCGTTCGCCAACATTCAGTCCCCACCTTCAGACCAAATTTACGCGATGAACTACGCCTAGATCTCTCAAGCGACTTCCTTCTTCGAGGTATGCCGAACATTTTCTCCACTAAATTTTCAGTTTCTCAATCCGCGCTACATGGCCCGACCCATCTATCTCATCCTCCTTCAGTTAACTGCCCTAACAATATTGGGTGAAGACTACAAAATGAACTCCGGCGTTATATAATCTTCTCTATCACCACTTACTTGCCACTGCTTGGGTTAAAATATCCTCCTCTGCACTGCCTTCAAACCCTCTCAATGTACGAGTATATTCCCTTACTTAGAGTGACAAGGTTCTACACCCATACATAACGTACAAGAATTTAGCGGGGTAAGTTTGGGAAATGCAGAATCTATTAGTAATTCCACCGTATCGTGTTGCACTCGGATGATTGTCTGTCTGTTTAACACTGTCTAATCCAAAACTTGTTGAATACGAGCACTCGCCACCCGGCTCTGAAATCTTAAGCTTATGTAACTGAATAAACATCGACAGTAGAAGGGGGACACTATACTTCAGAAATATATTAAGCCTTAGTTTTTGGTATAAGCAAGGCATACATGGGACAAAAAAATTAAGAACCATGGTCTGCTATTGAGGACCCAAAATATTTGCCTGGTCCACTCTGGCTCCGCAACATTTTTTTTTTTTTTCGTGAACTTGTACATGTATGTTTGCGTATTCACTGTTGCAGCTTCAATAAACAAGTTTGGATTCCAGTCCCAAGCGAATGATTTTAAAAGCGACAAGGTAGGGCAAAGTAAACCCAGGGTACACCAGTGACGCTAACGTGGGCGTTACAATCATTCGACAAATTTTAGTATAGGTTCCAAGCAATTTACTTTGGAGTAATTCACCACCCATCCATAACAGCTGACACACAAAAAGGTCGTTATTACAATAAAACATTTTTAAAAAGCAATGATTATTCAAACGTTACAAAATAGCTCCCTCTACCTTTGCTAGGCTTCCTCTACATAAAGCAAATAAAACGAAATGCGAAATGATAAGACGAAAGTACAGTTGAACTTGGTTATAACGTCACGAAAGGGACTCAATATCTTGTGTCGACTGTTGTTATAACCGAGAAATATAATGTTACGGTTAACAGTGGGGATTTAATTGAGACCAAAGAACATGTGACGCCATAGGCGAGGTATTGTATAAACCGATGTCGTTATAACCGGGTTCCAGTGTATTTTCTAGGACTAACAGAAGATGTACCAAGTACAATGTGTTTAATACGTAAACTATCACGGCAGAAAGGAGCAAAGTTAGGCGTGTGCACTACATGTGTACATCAAACATACTGCTCTTGGGGAAATCAACTAACACGCCACCCACCCACCTACACCGCCAAATCTGCAACATTAACGGTGGTTCACTGCTTTGAACAGTAAGTGCCCAAAGGCTTCTGACTTTTATTTTAAACGAAGATAATTGATTTACACACATTCTTTGCCTTCTATTTCGAGACAGTTAACTGTCTGCGTTATGGTTCGCTCAATCGACACATTACTGTATTTTCGGCACAAGTAATGAAGTCGTGCGCAACGTGCGCAACGTACGGAATGTACGGAATGCCAAGCGTTACACCCGACTGTCCAGTTACATTTAAGGGTTACGAAGGAACTTCTGTGTAACCTTGAAGTAAATTTCTTAAAAAATATACGTATGTATGAGTATGTACCGTCTGCCCGTTTCCCCGCCAATTATTACTAAATGTAGCAATACAAGTTACAAACGCTAAATATACGCACACTTTCTAGCCTGTATTCCTTATTTTATAGATAGAGGCTTACAATATTATCACGTCCCATTTAAGTATCCCCCATAACTTTTAAACCAACTCAAAGGATTTATTGAACCACATACAAACATCACACCTCTGCAGTTCAACGTCCACACACTTCGTTTCCTTTCCTACTGCCAACAACATTAAGGTGCTAAGGATGCAGAATCATACGGCTGTACCGAGACTAACACTACTTAATACATAACGCTGCCCTCGTAAAATTCTGTGTGGCAAGCACGATTTCTAAACCTCCTGGCTAACGTTTTCATAGACTGTGAAAGAGGAACATATTTGTCGTTCACAACCTACACTCTATTTATCACTCGGTTTGGTCAGTATTTCATTACAGGTACGTCACATATCACAATAACATAGATTGCGAAGCGCCTCACAAATTATGTGTGGCGTATTCCTTTGGTATTTTATATTACAAACATGACAGTGTGAAACTATGAGGTTACATGGCCTGTCTAGTAACAAAAAAGTCGCTGGAACGCGAAGTGCTCACCTGTGCCTGGCATAAGAAAACACGCACAGAAACTGGTTACAGAAGTGTAGCATACGTTAATGCCAGCTTAACCAACACATAGTAAAGAATGTTAGCAATGGTAGGCAAAATAAAATCTAGCACAAAATTCTTGTAAACTTCTTGCAAACAAAAATAATACGAAAATGGAGATAGTGTGCATCAGTGAGGAAACGCTGCTACAGCCATTCAGTGCAGAATCTTGTTACAGACGAAGAATACGTAACTTTTGTAGCAATAATGGTTCAGACGACTGAAACAAGAAGACACAAAGGCAGTGGTATATGACCCACTTTCCCCAAAGGGTAGAGACAGTGACGAACTGGCTGTTTAGACAACTATCCTCCCTCACTTCTATTACTTAAAGTTTATGTCAATAAAAAGGACTGCGTAGCGAAGCCAGCCACGCAGATCGCAGAATAAAGACAACAAGGTGTCTCGATTCCACTCCTAAAACCTACTCTTCTAGTCAGTGCATTCCTAGTCATACACATCTATCTGCATTATTCTTTCCATTTCCACTTCTTACTTCTATTATTATTATTATTATTAGATTTCACTTTCGGAAGAAGCTGATTACTTACGTACAAATTCTGTTGCCGATCCCAGTGGCCGAAAGATCTAAGGCGTTGGTCTGCGGCCGAGCGCTTGCTGGGATCGTGGGTTCGAGTGCCACTGGGGCATGGATGTTGTTTGTCTCTTGTACAGTGTTTGTGTTGTCAGGTAGAGGTCTCTGCGACGGGCCGATCCCTCGTCCAGAGAAGTCTTACCGAGTGTGGTGTTTGTCTGAGTGTGATCAAGTGAAAATAAGCAACGTCGACACCTACTGTGAGTAGGTAGAAGAGGTGAGGACTACGAAACAAATTCTGTCCACGACAATTATGTCTGGTCTAGGATCACAAATCCGCAACGTCGCCATGTCGGTCACCGTTTCTTTAAAAAACCAGTATTTCCTACGTAATGTGTAGGCATGTTTATGTCCCACCTCATCAAATTTCTTAAACCTATATTCATGAAGATGTACGCGGAAGGTTCGTTCGAGACGCTGGTAACATGCTACCGGACTACCAGGCATCAAATCACAGAAAATAACAATCGCAACGGCAAAATGTTTATCTTTCACTGGCGTTTGACGCTGTTCTTGCGCTTCCAAGCACGCCTCTCGCACGGTCGGGTCCGCCGGCAACCAACCTGCAGTGTTTATACAGTGTCGCCCAATTTAGGTTTCAGGCGGGAAGCCATCAGAGTGCAACCGCGCAGGCTAAATACAACACTGCCGGCAGCTTTAATAAGTCTGGCTTTGGCCCATTAGTACTGGCTGGCTACACTCGCTAACTACACGCGATTAGAAGTTCACGAAGGAAATATACTGGTCCATATCCGGTCTTGTTTACCATTTAACCTCTTAAGAACAGCCAATATCAGCACAGATGTGTTGATTTCTAGTCATGCATGTCCGTGGTAAATGGCAATTCCCGTTCAAGACCAGAAAAGTATCCTGAACCCTCAACGAAAACAGTAGCGACTATTTCGATACGGTATGGTGACATGGGTGACAGAACTCTTGGATGCAACAAGGGCCACAAGAAAGTTCGTCCTTAGGGCGTGAACTTTATCCCACACCCGTTATCATACCTTTAGTCAAAGATGCCGGTGTCCACCTGCATGAGGACAAGGCCAAGTTCTGACCTACACCACTGACGATGCGAACCATGTAGGTCTACGTTGCAAGTGTCACCTCCATGCACACAATGAAGCCTACACAAGGTAATGGATCTAAAAATTAATTGCAGGAGTTTGAAGAAACATCAAATTAATTGTTTTATATTTCACAGCAAGCACAAACCAACACAAAATGTAACACACTGTCCCACATTTATTTATTCCCACTTTAATTAACGCTTTAAAAACCAGCATTACCCTGAACTATATTTAAGGATACAGTTCGTATTGCCAGTAAACACTATGTCTTGGTTATAAAACCCAATTAGTTGATATTGTTTCGTTTCGTAGTCCTTCCCTCTTCTACCTACTTGTTCACAGTATACGTAGAGGGTTTTTATTTTCACTTGATCACACTCAAACACACACTACAGTCGGTAGGACTCCTCTGGACGAGGGATCGGCCCGTAGCAGAGACCTCTACCTGACAATACAAACACTGTACAAGAGACAAACATCCACCCCGCCGGTGGGATTTGAACCCACGATCCCAGGAAGCGTTCGGCCGCAGACGTACGCCCTAGATCGCGCGGCCACTGAGATCAGCAGTTGATATTGTATAGGAAAATAATCGCTGTATACCCTCAAATCCATACAAAACACATAATTACAGTCTGTGGGCAAAACGTAGACCTTCTGGACGTTAAAACTGGCGACACATGTACAGTGTACTCTTGATTATCCGGTTTCCGGATTATCCGCGCACGATCGTTAGTTACTAATGACGAAAGCGTGAAATAATATAATTTAGCGCCAAGTGGCGGAACAAAATCCTCAGTGCAAACAAAAATCACGAACTGTTTACGTTAACAATAAGAGTCTGCTGGTAAGCCGTGTCTGTATTACGTACATAATGACTAAATTACAGTTTTATTTTTTGTTCGTGCCTCCATAAAGTTTTGGATTATCCGTGTTTCTTAATTATCCGTGCACTCCCTTCCCCACCATTACCCCCAATAATCGAGAGTACACTGTAGTAACCACTGGGTTTCGAAAGAGTGAAGACGCTTCCGTCGCAAGTCATATAGCGTCGAAAAATACGACGATTACTGAACAACAAACTGGGGAGGATGCGGAAGAAAGCGACAGTGACCTAACTTCAGTAACCACCCCAACATCTACCCGCGTCTAAAGAGGAAAACCAGGAACAGGCTCAATCAAGGCAGTCAGTGCCTGGGCTGGTATTTCAACTCCAGGCCTCCCGAATATCAGGGAATATCAGCCACACAAAACTAACGTTCAGCCCCAGACGTCGTCATTCCCTGTAACATACACTATGACCCTGCAATTCACCTGTAATTGCATGTACGAAATATAAATTGGTCTGTCTTTCCCTTTACACTGTATGTGAGGCCAGTGGTTTGTCGGAGTCACCTGCAACTGTCGCAGCGGAACACAGACATCATTCACTACCTGTTCGCCACCGGAAACGGCAAATTCCGTCGGCCCATACCCATTTAACGAACAAGTGAGCCGCATGGTACAATCGAACCATGAAAATCTGCGTAATTCTTACCAGAACGGAGCTAAGGAGCACATGCGTCATGTAGTCCACGCTTAGCGGCACCATTCTGACCCTGGCGATAAAAAGCTAACTGTTCGTGGTTGGCCAAAGTGTCTCTAATAATTCGCAGCCCATATTGAAACTACTCGCTCTAAAATAGTTACAAATAAAAACTATGCCCACGCAGAGGGCAAAGAAGTTGAAGATCATCCTTCACCAAATCCCCCCGACACGTATTCTATGACGTCCGAAGACGTGACAACCGTCACCCAGGAAAGCCGACGTTATTCCAATAAACAACACTAATTTTTCATGCATAATAATAATTAATTGTACACATTAACCACGCGGTGGCGCAGTTGAATGAGGCACTGCACCACAAACCAGAAGGTCGCGCATTCGATTCCCGATGGTGCCATTGGAATTTTTCATTGGCATAATCCTTTCGGCCGCACTATCGGCCTGGGCTGAACTCAGCCTCTAACAGAAATGAGTAGAGGGATATTACCTGGAGGGTAAAGGCGGCCGGTAAGTAGGGTTGACAGCCTTACCACCTCCATGTGCCGATTGTCTAGAACTCTAGGAGCCTCAACCTCCTGGAACCCTAAGGACCTGTCCAGGCCTGTAATGGGATTGTTTTACCTTTACCTTCATACACATTAACAATCATGATTCGTGTATCTCGAATTCCCCTAACCCCGTTTCTTTCATAAAGTCCTAACTTTGCACATCAGCTTTTATCGTTCGCGCGGGGGTTTCAAAAATGTAACTCCTGCGAACGGTGAGGGTGTGCTGTACAATACACAGCAGGTATCAATTAAGACTACGTGGGTGTACACATCAGAGAATATGCAGCCCCCTCCCCGCTACCAGCAAAGAGGTAAAACAACTGTTGTTGCCCTCAACCTTATCTCGCAAAGTACGAGAAAACTTCACGAACAGCCACAGTGGAATCTCTCTTGCAAGATCACATTTGTTCAAGCTCGCCAACGCGTCCCGCACGCTTTCGTTTTCTGTGTCACTGGCAGATCTAGCTTCGACGAAAAACGAAGGTATCACCAAACACTGCGCAAGTTTCAAGAGGTTACGACATAAGCGACTGTATAAAAGTGAGCAGTTACTGTTGCATAGCAAGCCGTTACTGTTTTATTTTTTAAATTACTTAAAAGTTTAAGTGACTCGTAACCTTACACATGTGGAGAACACTAATCAATGAGTTAATCAGAACAAACCAACAGTTACGCACAAAATTCACAAAATTATGTTTACACTGACATTATCCCTACATGTTTCAATGGACACGCCATCATTTTCAGGTGATACAAAGTGTTACAGCTACTAAAGCATTCCCTGAAGATGACGGCATGTCCACTGAAACATGTAGGGGTGTCAATGTAAATATAACTTTTTGCCTAATTGTTGGTTTGCTCTAATTAACTTGTAAATATGCACGGTACACAAGATAAATACTAACGAATCTATGGTGTCGAACATGGCCACATCTCAAGAAAAGGTAACGCGACAAGATTTTGAACAAAAAGTAACTTTATTTATAATGAATAAATCTGCGTATGTTGTCTACAGTGTACCACAGGATCAAATTCGTCCGCGGCTAAAGCCACTTCTTCAGACTACACTTCCGTGAGTTCCGACAACAGTTGCGGTCGCGACGCGCGCGCAGACTGAAGACGTGCATGATTTCCAGTGTTGGACATCGGCACAGTCAAGCGACAAATAGAACAAAGGCAAAAAAATTAATTTGGAGTGGTTACAGACAAAATATCCATTCGAAAAAAAAATCTGCCGGAAACCTTAAACGACCTATCATCTGTCGTGCGATCTGTAACGTATATGGGACAGACGCTTTAAAATATTCTAGGAACGGAATCGTTCCACTGCGAATGAAATTCGCGCAAAGAGCAAGCAAAAAGAAAATGGAATACCTCGTAGGCGATTTGGAATCGACGGGGCAACCAGCTGTAACTGAAGCAGCTGAAGCAGCACCGTTGTGGGAACAACTGAAGACTCCAGAACAATAACACGCAGGATGGTGAACTGCCTCGTTGTGCGGTGACTCGACACAAAACACTTACTGTTTGATCGTGGTCAGCGCATTCATTAGCGACAGTAAAAAAGGTAAATGTGAAGCTGTCCATCTCCACACCATAAAGGCATATAGGGGGAAGAGAGGTATAGCTCCACTCATTCATAACCTCAGCGTCAGATGCAGGTGAGAGGTCAACTTCACGGTCCTGCCGCTTTACAACGCCCGGGTAACAACCCCGGTAGTCACTGAACAGAAGGCAGCCTTGAGATAACTGTGGAGCAGTGTGGTTTGTCACACATATCTTTTTCAGTTTTGGCACCGTAAATGAATGGTTCAAGACACGCTCAACACTTGGCATCAGTTGTGAGTTCGGCTCTTTACGACGTGTCCCAGCCGAAACACGCCGAAAAGCGATGACTACAGTAGGCCCGCACCACCACGCGATATTGCGTTATTCTGACTCACTTCCACGCAGGCTTCACGAGAAAATACACAGGGTACAGTGCGCCGAAAACGGCATGTTTAATATGTGGGACCAGTCATACCAGTAGATTAAATTAACACGACTCGCAGCACACATAACATTGGTACGACCAACAGAAAATACTGTAAAATACAAGAAGCGTAACATCATTTCAAGAACAGTCCCCAAAGGGCGTCTGCACAAACGAAAATAATCATCACAGAAGAAATACATGAAACGCGATGTACGTACCACATCCGTATGCTACAAATGGAAACCGATCTCAGCGGCCCCGCGGTCTAAGGCGTGGGTCTGGGCCGTACCACGGCTCAGACGGTTAGCCGCCGGCCTCACACCACGGAGGCCCGGGTTCGATCCCGGGTCAGTCCATGTGGGATTTGTGGTGGACGAAGTGGCACTGGGACAGGTTTTTCCCCGAGTACTTCGGTTTTCCCCTGTCAGTTTCATTCCACCGGTGTTCCATTACTAGGAAAAGGACAAAAAATGATAATCCTCATCATCATCATCATCATCATCATCATCATCATCATAGGGTTGCACAAGAAGCCTTAAGGCTGCGATGCACGTGTCGTGTCTGCTGCGGAGCCCTTCTCCGCCAAACGTGTGGGTCTGCAGCCGCTCGCTTGCTGGGATTGTGGGTTCGAATCCCAGCCAGGGCATGGATGTTTGTGTTGTGTTTATTGTATAAGGACAATAATAGGGAACATAAAGTGACACGAAGAAGGAGGGAAGGATTCAAAGTTACAAAATGAATCAAAGGAACAAACAGGACCAAAAAAGGGGGTGCGGGGGAGACAACGATGGTCTGCAGTTATAGCAGAGACTGTACCATCATTCATGCATTTCCACAATGTAAGACTGAACAAGGATGACGACACTAAGGACAGCTTTACCATTGGCGGCGTTTACTACTGAAGAAATTATTGATAAAGGTCCTCCATTGGTTCGCTTGATTTGCGGCAAAGTCAATATGGCTGGATACATTTTAGCCCCATACGGTAGCTGGCCTTCAATTAAGAAACTGATAGCAACCGACGTTACGCACAGTAGTACAACACAAAATGCTTGTACCTCCGCGAGTTGGTTGCCCGTACGTCAGCCTTCTTAGGGAAAAACCGCCGGCTTAAATTTGGTAACATCTGCCCACTCAGTGATCAGAGAAAAGGCCACTTCCTGCCATAACCAGAAAAAAAAATTACTTCACCAAATATGACTAACAAAATAACCCATAAAATATTACAAGAGTCAGCATCGTTGAATGCTGTAGAAACAGAAAATGACGATACACACCATGCCGTAGCAAATTTCTGGCGAAGAAGGGAAACAAAATAAAGACAATCAGCCATTGCCGCGAAAGAGATGTTCAGAAAAAATGTTCAGAGATACCGGTACTGTATACGACCTTTAAATACTACACGACTATACTGCAGGTAAAGCAATACCGTTACAGGCCTGGACAGGCCCTGAGCGTTCCAGGAGGTTGAGGCTCCCAGATTTCACGACAATTGGCACATGAAGGTGGTAAGGTTGTCAGCCCTACGCACCGGCCGCCTTTACCTCCCCAGGAAATATTCCTGGTACTCATTTCTGTTAGAGTCTGAGATACGACTATACTGTGTACTGAGAATATATTACCATACAACAGCAGAGTAAGCTGTGTGTACTGGCCTTAAAACGATTTCAGTGCTCGAACTTCGGTGAACAGCAAAGCTTAGACACATCATAAGTTTAAGCTTAATTATTTTTTATATTATCAATGTCTGATTTCCTATCAGGTGCGTTTGCAAAGCAATTTTCAAAAGCGATTTTTTAATATCAACCAACACAAGCACTTCACCGTGCACACCCTTGAATCATCCACACGCTGCTCTGTCTAGTGTGTGACAGTTCACTACTGAAAAATTACCCGCAGTTCTTCTACCGTACTATTACACCAAATCATTATTGTTTTATGCAACGACTGATGTGCTCCATTATGATGGCCGAATGAGGTCCGAACCATGTAAGAGTATAGTGTTTTTTGGACATATTATTGTGAATCTGTGAAAAATCTCGGCGCATTTGTTGGCTTAGATTAAAAAATCGAATTTGCCAAAAGCGACCACGAGCCGCGTACTGTCTGTTCATCTATTCCTACGGAACAGCCCGACTCCCGATAGACCGATTTGCGTACGGTTTCATATTTGAGATCTGTAATAAAATGTGTCGAAGCATTCAGATTTTGGTGTAAAATGTACAAAAGTAACACTTTACCTGAAGACCCAAGTACATTTACGATATCTTGCTATGACTGATCACGATCATTGACCAGGCTGAGATTCTAGTAAAGAAGGAAAAAAATGGTGACGATCGAAACACAACAATTACGCATGCTCAACAGCACGCCGTTTCCGCAATATCGATGATAATTATCATCGATTATAATCTTTAGTGTGTGCTGTGCAAAACGTTAAAATGCACGTGTGGAACACTCGCATCGTCAGTGTTGTTTCTTGAAATTATTTAAGGATTTAAAAATCTTGGACAGTAACTCTGCGAACGCGCCCGAAGTGTTGCGCTCCACGGACATTTCCTATTTGTTCCACGTGCAGGTATTACATTCCAGCTTGTCCACTAGGTAGCAATGGGTGTGAACTCCCGGACACTGAAATACCACTTCAGTCAGGAAATGTTCGCATGACCTAACACTTCTGGTGCGTTCGATCTGTTGCTGTCCCCATTATTCCCACTGTCCCCATTATTCCCATTGTTCTCACTACACCTCCAATGAATATTTCCAATTCTGTCTAAACAAAAACAGTACTTTCTTTTGGGTTTCAAACAGCCTATATGTTCAGATCACCAACTGACTCTCCGCATTTCCTGATCCTACCGTATTTCTTGTATTTCTCTGATAAACAACGACTCATGTCGCAGAAGGCAATATAGCCTATTTCCTGTACTTTCACGCAAAAATCAAGAAGTTTACATAGTCAATTGTTGCTAAAGTGTCAGTTCGTACCTCCCAGTAAATAGGTAGGCTATACAGTCTGACCCCATTATAAAGACCAATAACACAAATGTGCGCATGTGTTCAAGTAAAGAGTGTTGTTATTTTTGTACGATTGTAACCAGAAGAGGTACGTGTTGACAGACTTTAATAAAAATTCGAGATACAAAATTTCAGGAAAATCCGTTCGGTGCGAATTGCGTCGTCAGGCTAGTAGCCGCTGCCCGCAGCAGTCTTGCGCAATGTTCGTTACTGTTCGCAAATGCAGACAGAATGTTACAGTATGTCGGTACTCTTATTGGGGTCTATCAGTATTTGTTGTCATGCTTCCTTCACTAACTTGCTAAATCTGTGCCTCCGTTGATTCTGTCTGTATTAAATGTACCGGTCATTAGATGAAAGCTTCACCTGATCAAAATATTTTATAATTGTTGACTCTTGTATTTCGCACACAATTTCTAAGCATATTCATAATCCGCCTATCAGTCCATTCATCCACGCACCCATCTGCGTAACTCTGGACTGATTAATAAATTCAAGAATTCCAGCCAAATGGAGTTTATTCCTTATTAATTTCCTACCAACACTGAGACGTTTAATGAAACTGCATGCCCTCAACGCAATCGATCTTACAGCGTTACACAAATACCTTTTGCTGAGATATTACTCTTAGCTCGCAATATCAAGTGGGAGAAAAAAGAATTACGAAGGTGTGAAAAAACTAGGATCAAAGTAATTCACTCTCTCTTCACACATTTACCTCTAAAACATTTAGCAACATTCAGAGAATTCAAAAACAATGCACTAACACAAAGTCTTTTCGCTCGCTCGCAGCCTGCTGCATACGTAAAATGCGCCTAATACCGTAGATCGTAATGACGGAAACGTCGTGGCGTCATTTCTCCGTCTTCTAAGTCTAACCGCCAAACTTGTTTTACTAGATCACACGGAATCAATCAAGTATAAAGCCATAAGTATCACATACAGGATGAGCCAAAAACACCTGACGGTTCTTGGAAGTGCAATAACATTTTAAGGCAGCGAAAAAATGATTAACGCTGGCAGATAGATACACTCCATGTCCATGAAAATTCGTCTGAATCATTAATACTTGAATACGCCTTTTTTTAGGTGACTACTATGTCGTCCAATACACTCCTATACTCGCGATGGAAAGGCTGTCATAACACGCTGCAGCATTTCCTTGGGAATCCGAATCAAAGATGTATGCTGGTATCGTACGAAAACATACACAGTACATTATACACGTGTGGGTGAACACGTTCATCAAAATCGCCTTCAAAGTCACAATACGAACAAGGACTACATTACAGAGGGTGACAAATATCAAATTTCAATTTTGTTTTAGGTGTTTTACTATCACATGTTTCTTGCACGATGTGCACCTAATGTACGCATAAAGGGAGCCTCATGTACGAGTATGTATGTATGTATGTGTGTGTGTGTATGTATGTATGTATGTATGTATGTATGTATGTATGTATGTATGTATGTATGTATGTATGTATGTACGTGCTACGTACGTACGCAGGCCTATGTCCGTCCGTTAGCATTCGAGAACCGATAGACGGATTTGAATGAAACTAGGTAACCCAGGTCCGCACAGAAATACACTACTATAAAGGTCGGCATTACAGCCGAATGTTTTGTAAGTCCGTATATAAACTTATAGGGTACCTTAAATGCCCATAAATATCGATATTACGCAAGTATACTTTCAAAACGGATTACATGGAAACACGTACGACAATTCTGAGTGCCACGGTGCAAAAGAACGCATGTGGAAGCACTGTGCGCTCCGCTATGGGTTTCTCGCGTCCAGGCGTGTTTTACGTGTTTTACGTGTGCCTACCGTACAAGAACGAGGGTGTCTGTGTGTGTTTCCCAGTGGTTTCTGAACCCACGAACACTTTTCCATAAAAGTTGGTACAAACATTATGCTGCTACGGGAGCCCCTTTCCACAATACAGCTTCCAGTCGTCAACAGTACGAACATGGCCACCACCCGAACATGCGAGTTCGACGCGCCATTACCATCGTTTACTACAGGATCCTAAAATGGTTCGTAGTTATGGGCCTCAGACAAATATACGTACACCTTCTACCGGGGTAATTTTTGTACATTATAAACAACATGGACGCCGAAGAAAATCTACATTCAGATTGTTATATTAAAACCAACTAAATGCACTGTACACTGTTTTATTGGTTTTTCATTTCACTCCGACATGTTTCGACGTACGGAACGTCATCTTCAGGGAGTACACCNTAGATTTTAACACTGATATGTGCGTGCATTGTCGTGAAGCTGATTGTTGTATTAAAACCAACTAAGTGCACTGTACACTGTTTTATTGGTTTTTCATTTCACTCCGACATGTTTCGACGTACGGAACGTCATCTTCAGGGAGTACACCTGCTGGCAGGCAGATGTAAAAACTTTGGTGTACTCCCTGAAGATGACGTTCCGTACGTCGAAACATGTCGGAGTGAAATGAAAAACCAATAAAACAGTGTACAGTGCACTTAGTTGGTTTTAATACAACAATCAGCTTCACGACAATGCACGCACATATCAGTGTTAAAATCTACATTCAGGTCCCAGCATTACGATGACAGCTACCTAACCACCGTAACTTAAGTACATGAAATCTTGTATGGAAGTGGTGTGTAAGTGTTCCTACACATTTTGTAGAAAACGTTATTTACGCATCAAAAATTATAAACTTTGCGACAGTACGAATGTCTGACGTTTAATCAGCCAAATTAAACGTAATATGATTATGTGCTAGCGTAAATTATGCGTAATCTGATTATGTGCTAGTGGAAATTATGCACAGCAATGAACCGCCAAGTGCCATAGTTATTAACCCTTTAAAGACGAAGCGTATCTGTTTTATATAAGGACTCAGTGCGTACCGCGCTGTAAACATTCTCGACCTTGGTTATAAAAATCAGTCTCTTAATGTTTTATAAGGCAAAAGTTGCTGTTTGTTCTGAGATCCGTAGAAAACACATAAACGCAATGTGGGCACCATGTAGAATTTTTGAACGTTAAAACTGGTGGAATGTAAAGTTACCGCTAGGCTTTAAAAGGTTAATTTATAGATATTGCTAGCCTCACCATATGGACTAAACACTTGAATGTACACAAGCTGATCCCCCAAGTGAAACCCAGAAAGCCGATCAGTTGGTACTCAGGCCACTTTGGGTGCGGAGATGTTGCGCGAACAGCCGCAACATCATTGGCAAATGGCGACGTAATGCCGCAGCTGTGCCCCGCCACGAGTTTCGCCACGAATAGTCTGAAGGCGGGAAAACATTTAACTAGGTCAGGGGCTTCTAGAACTTCAGAATTCAGTAAACACTTGTCTCCTTTATATTTACACACAATTTATGGCTTAAACCACGAAGTAGAATTCGAAAGAATATTGGTACAGGCTGTGCCTAACCAATCTTTCTCTTGACGAACAAATACAGTACCAAGCATTGCCACATCTTGTGATACAGAGTTTCTTTGTACAAACATTATATGAATACTAATGTCTGAGATACGGCACTAAACAGGCATTCTTGGTATCTGGAAAAGTCCGGACTAATATTCCGCCCACTTAATTAAACGTAGTCAGCACAGATAACACTATCAGCACAAACTCACACAAGATGCCATTCGCGGAATGCAAGATCCGCGTTGACGATAAAACACAGACGCTCCGTCATCTAGACGTAATATCAGGTTAAGAAATGAAGTGCGGATCGAGAGCAACTGATAATGTTGTCATTTAGTGATCACACCTCGTGTTACTTCATGGAAATCATTACAATTAGTTTCATGACACAGGAAAGGCTTGTTCTCGCAGCGTTCTCGTATTTAGCGTGCGAACATTAAAGTTACCAACACTGTTCCCGCCTACGTTGCGTGAACCCATCCAATGACAAAGTCGAGCAAAAATAGACACCAAGGTCACGTGGAAGTGCCACATCACTGTTTCAACACACAACATACATGACTGTTGTAAGGAAATGAAATCCTGAAAACGATAACTAACCGTCACACAACACTGCACGAAGGCTATATATAGAATCTGACATCCTGCAGGTGCGGCATCACTGTGCCCCAGTGTTTGCATACAAAACATACTGCTTACTCTCGTTGGTGCCATTACGCTATAATAAACCTAACCAAAGCATATTTCCAACTTCTAAAAAAGACTTTTTCATAAGTGTCAAATCGTGCATTAATGCAACATACTGTTTGTATGGAAACTTCATGACTGATGTGTTGACGTTTCATATGAAGAAGCTCCCTCAGCAGGGACGGGGATAGCGTAGCAACCAGGGCTATGGGCTGGACAATCTCGGGTTCGAATCACGGCAAGGGCAACATATTTGTCTCTTGTTCAAAATGCACAGACAGGCTGTTGACTCTGCCCGCTGGGGTAAAGCAACAGGGGCGTGAGATTATCACTCCCCTCCATCAATTGCCAAAATTAAGGAGTGCAGCTAAACCTTCACCCCATCACGCCTTTACGTCGTGTATGGGGACAACTTTTAGATCCCTCGCTACACTTCTAAGATAATAAAAGAAGTAAATGCAGTGTTATTTGGATTTTTTTTTTTTTTTTTACATTTTATGCCCGATTATAAATAACACCACACACTGAGCTTTCACAATCAGTTAGGATTAGTACGTTTCAGCACTTCGTCTATGACCTCGCATACCAAAACGCAACACATCCTTCCAGAAATAGAACTGTCGCCGTCCTCCAGAAGCTCGCACTTCCATAACCTCCCCTTATGATATGATGAATTCAACTGTGACGGGGACTATGTAGAAAAATCTTGTGACTGCAGTACAATTAAAATTATACAGTCATCACTACACCCGAAAATAAAGAACCCAAAATATGCGCACTCGTAAACTTATTTTCTTACCAATTGTTGCACCACAGCCACATACCTTTCACAGTTGATTTCACACACAATGTTTAAGTCTACGAACCATTAAATTCGTCTACATTATGTTTAAACGTTTGGTTCCTGGCACACAGCAAACACATCGCATTCCCATCACAGAGAATAACCGGTTAATGTTGTACAGGACAAAATCGGCGGTTATGGTAAGCACCTAACGACACACAAGCGTGACACATCATGAACCTGCGGATCCCAAACAAGTGGTAGTAAAACAAAGGTGTCATTTACAACCATCTGGTTTTCATTCCGTGTGTATTTCAATTAATTCACACAGTGACCATGCACCCGTTTAAAACAAGACACACTATACGATGAAAATACGGAAATTTAAATGTTAGTGCTGGTGGTGTGCTTTAAAGGTTCAACGGAATGTGGTTACCACCTCTCACAAAGAACCTGCCTTTACGGTACTAGTACATTCAAATTAAACTCCTACAAAAAAGAACAAAATATGCTTATGAAATGACCATGGTATTTGCGTATGGCCCTTCCTCAATTCTGGAAGAACTGACCGATTTTAAAGTTGACTGGTACGAAAGCCATGACATTAGTGGGCACAACGCCACAGTTTTATTTCCTACAATCAGCAGTAAAAACAAAGCAGACGATCAAACGTGTGAAGCGGGAATGACATACTAACATTTACGTTATGGCCCTAAAATTATGCACGGTAACGCATTTTGAGAAAATAAGCAGCGTTGGGTGAGGTAATAATTTTAGAGAATGCCAATTAACAACATGGCTGCAAAGCGGATGTTTTCTTGAGTTTCTAGTTTCACGAGAATAACGACTGAACTGTTTAAGGAAGCCACGAAAAATTTCGTAAATACATCACAAACACACTTACTCCTTATGTGCGAAATACTGTTTCTACGTCAACACTTTCAGGCATGGCGACGATACGGAACTCTGACGTTGCAGGCGACAAATTCAGCGCACCACCGTCCACAAAATTAAAGAGCAAATCTTACAAAAACAAAATAACAATAATAATGATGTGTAGGGCTACACAGTCTGTGCCCGGGGGTGGCTCTATATGTTTTGTTCAAAATTTCTTGTCTGTGGTTTGCTTATTTAATGACTCTCTCACCGTCTCAGACTACACACCTTGGAAGAGTAAGACGATTAAAGGAAAGTGATTTGGACAGCACTTCGTCTCCTACTACAACTATGTCGGCATTTTTATGCAGGAATTGAGTAACACTACAAAACCTCTATCACAATACGAGTATGCTGTCCCATGGCCGGGTTATGAGAACGGAACCTCCCAAATACCAAGCAGAGTGTTAACCGTCTAACCACAAATGTTGGTAGCACAACAGTACAGTTTCGTATGATCGACACAAATGAAGAGAATCATATTCAAAGTTCTCCCTAATCACTGTTTATTTAAAAAACAGAGGTTACTCTGCAGTGACACGAAGACTCCATCAATATTACGTTATTAGTAAATGTGCAGCAGGGGCTAAGTGATGCTTGGCATACTTTATACATATCAGCAAAAGCAACTGAGTCAAACCATGGCCCAACAGGGTGTCACTTTTAAGATCACCGAAACGTACCCATAACGACGCGCGCACGCACATGTACACATTAGACATGCACACACGCGCGCGCGCGCCAGCACGCACGCACGCACGCACACACACACACACACACACACACACACACACACCTCTTTCAGACACTGCTGTAGCTATGTCTTACATAGTTGCACGCCAACGACGGCCTGCAGGCAACAAATCCTCCGACATAATGGAATCCAATTGAAGTGGTTATCTCCCATCTGATAATACGCCTCTCTCCGTGAAGCATAACGCGATCCAAATTCAGCGTTCGAAATTATAATTTACACATTTTTCTCTTTACCGGTTATTAATACTGTATTAGTGATTAAAGCCTTATTTCTAACGAAGGAACGAAGCAAATAAAGCCACGCACATCAGACAGGCCAACTGAAACTGGATTTAATTGGATTTCAAAGTCTTCCAAAAAAAGAAACAACTGACCTCCTATCATTGTAGATAATGGGGAATTATAATTCCCACACTGCAAATATTCATTTCGCCTTCAGATCACACATCGGTGATGTGCCAGCTGCAGCCTGGTTAAGACAGTGACCTTCACCGATATACGCAGCAGGACACAGAATGCAATTAATAACAGTTCGCAATTGTACGAACGTGAGCGAAACTCGATTTCCGCCAGCGTAACGTCAGACTAATCAGTTCCACCTCTAATAATTTATTGAGCATCGAAAACAAGAAGCTCTCACAAGACTGACCAAACCGAAAAACGTTACAAAATATGTGTATAACACAAAGACCAATATTTTATTCAAGCGCATTTTGATCATACAATGAGCTGTTTGGATATCACATGTACCAATGAAAGCGCAGAAGCATGTAGGTACGAAGTTGAATTAAAAAAAAAAAAGTAAAGTGATTTTACCTGCAGGAGCGCTGCAATAGATGTACTGCAAAACCTAGCGGTTGTCTCAGTAACTACATACCAGGCACTGTCGCGAAGTCAGTGTCTGGCTCAGTTAGCGTTGTGTTGGTTTACAAATCTTTCTTGAAGACGGCGGTAACGCTTTCGAATTGCACCGTTGTAGAACAGCGCGACGTGATATGCTTTTTGTGGTCAGAAAGCGTTAAAACATTTGAAATGTACGGGAGAATATTAGCGCTTCGCAAAAAGCACACAGATTTGCAGGCCAAGGGAGTTATTTTGCGCCACGATAACGCGCGTCAACATTCCGCAGTAGCTACCGTTCAAGCAATCACGCAGCTGAAATTTGAACTTCTCCTACACCCCTATAAAGTCCGGGCCAAGGTCCATCGGATTATCATACGTTTGGATCGCTAAAAAAAAAGCCTTGCGTGGAAGAAGATATGCCAGTGACTGTGAAGTTAAGAACATGATGCACACGTGGCTTCCTTCACAACCAAAAACTTTCTTCGCAGACAGGATCAGAAGGCTTGTGAACAGCTACACAATATGCGTTGAAAAAAAAAGGGGGTGATTATGTTAATAAATGATACACTGCATTTGTTACAGGCTGCTGAACACGAACTAATTAATCAATTCACTTTATTTTTGACTCTGCCTCGTATAAATGTATAAAGGCAAACTTTGTGAATACAACAAGCACACGAAGCTAGCCGTGATGTGACACACTGTGAAGTTCATAATCACGGTTTTAATAAAGTATAGGCTTGAGATACCTGTCAAACAGTAATCTCGTGTGGACAGATCTTAAAATATATGCACTTCCTAATCCTTGCAATTGTCATCACAAACGAGAACAAGTAAAATCAATATAGGCCTATCAGTCTCAACACAACTATGTTTATTAGACAAGAGTTGTGTTGAAACTGATATTGATTTTGCTTGTTCATAGCACTGACACACAACGGAATGTCACATGTAAAAGAAAAATAGCATGCTGACAGTGCATAATTTATGTAACATTCTTCACTGCATGACAATTTATTAACTCACCGATCAGGGATTACAGTTCACGCTACACTGCAATGAAGTATTACCACAATGCAAACAAACTGCCGGTGGCAGCATTCAGCTTACCAAGACAGTGGTCTTCATAAATATGGCACTGCAAGGGATCTATTCTGTTTTAGTATACACAACGCGTAACTATAAATGCATCACCGATCACAGCGAACCTCCGCTTTTTCCTCTGGACTCAAATGCACGCCGTTCACCTCAAGGCTTTGTCTCTGGTAAAGGTAAAGGTAGAGGCAAAGGCTGTCCCATTACATGCCAAGCAAGCGCGTAAGGGAGACAGAGGTATAGCTCTATCCATACTCGATCCCGGCCTTGAAAGGGGGTGAGTGGTCACGGCCACGCCCCGGCCGCGTGACCCCATGGTAAAACACCTGGTATCCACTGAACAGGAGGCTGGGTGGGCCTCGTGGCTGGATTGTATGGGCCCAAAAATCTTACCCACAGAGGGTTTCGAGCCCCGGACAGTCCAGCCCGCAGTGGGTCACTACACCCAATACGCTATTCCAGCCGCCTTCAGTGTCTGGAAGATTAGAAATTCGGGTGAACGTCGCCAATAATGCAATACCTAATACAATCTGAACGCGATGCAGCACGTGTGAAAGAGGTCTCACCCCACTATCTCCACAGTTCTGCTGAATACAGTATAACGGACGACACGAAATATGTATGTTACACGACGGGCCAGCCCACTTTACCAGCAGTTAGCTGGCTTCTTTCTGCTACCAGCTCAAATGTATCTCACTGTTCTTCTGCACCACTTGGGAAATGTGAATCTCCCATCCTACTTCTTTAAACAAACAGGATTGGAGAGCATAGACTGGATTCGGGATAGGGGCCAGTGAACACTGTAATGAGCACTCGGACACCAAACTATGCCGGAAATTTTTTGACCACATGAAGAACTACCCGTTTCCCGAAAGGGGCTCTGCTCCATGGAGCGAGTGAGTTATCAGTGCGCATGGAAAGAGTCACTGTCTGTAGTAAATTAACTTGGAAAGTCGAGCTGACTTAATCGGACGGGTGTCGAACGCACAATATGCCAAGCCTTCATACTGGATGAACATTTCTTAGTGCAATATGCTAAGGACAGTGATTAAAACTACCAATCATGCAAACACACCCAACAGCAACCTCAAAAAGATCTCAACATAAAAATGCGCTTCGAAAGTGTCTTTCAGGACTATCCGTTATAACCGAAGAAAACGTGTAAACACACTTCATAAATGTGAACTTAACAGGGCGCCTAAATTCAACAAGTTTTCCCAGAGACCTTCCGCGCCTGTACGAAGTAAAAATCCAACGCTTCAAACACGTCGATGCACACAGTTACCAATACGACCTTACCACCTTTCATCAGGTCATTCCTGTTGCAAGGTAAGCCTGTGAATATCGGCAAGATGGTTCCAGAAAGCTGAAAACTGCACTGCCAGCAAGAAATAAAGCTCCCCCACCCCACCCCATGTCAGAATTTCTGTAACAATTATCCCTTGGACTGAACTTAAGCTTCCAAAACAAGAAGTCGAAAATAACCACTTGAGACTATGCGTAGCTACTGGTTGTGAACTGTGAGTTATGGCATGCTAATTACATTAAAATCCCAGCCACTTACTCCTAAACAGAAGCAAATGCATGCTAAACGAAACAAGTAAGCCTGCATGTACTGCAGAGCATTATTTCGCTGTATCATGCACAAAAAACAGATTTAAAACATATTACTATGGCACTTCATTTGGACTTTACGCAATATATGGTTTAAAGTACAACGTGTTGAAATTATCCCGTACGTTTCAAACAATGCATCAGTCTCCCTGCTTAGGTAAAATACGTCACGAAAGTCAGATAGTCTTAACAGGAAGTACAGTATAGAAACGTCCTTATGTGCTTTCCGTGAAGACGGATATATTATACTATCCGAAACGTCGAAATTTTTGTAAATTCATATTTTAACCATAAAATTGCTAAAGCCAACTAAATCGTGGTGGTGGTGGTGCTGGTGGTGGTGGTGGTGGTGGTGGTGGCGGCGGCGGGGGTGGTGGTGGTGGTGGTGGTGGTGGCGGCGGTGTTGGCGGTCGCGGCGGCGGCGGTATCAGTAAGACTGGATAGCCAACACCTCATAAAACAGTGTCCTAAATCCCCGGCAGGGTTCTTTGTAGGTTATGAGGTTTACTTGCGGCCTGTTAACAGAGGCTACGGGACACACCTCACTGTTCTTTAGTCCCCGAAAATAAAAGTTGAAAAAACGTAAAACACAAAGACGTAAAATCGCTGCTGCCCGCGGCATACAGCGGCCAGGGCCTAAACCTGACCATTAACCTCCAGTCAATGCCGAGGTTAAGAACGCGTGCAGCTAGACATTCTTTTTCCACACATTTCCATCGCCCGGAACCTAATAAGAATAGGGCCAGACCCCAGTTTATACGGTAAATACATGAAACATTATGTTTCTCAAGAACATCATAAAAACACAGAATGCACTACAATGCACAAACGTAATTTGAAACATTTTCGGATACGGTGTACCAAGTGACCATTGGGTTATTTAGAGACGATATTTTAAAGCGCAGAAGTTACCGTGCGCCTGACAAGAAGGGGTTTATAAATAGCGATAATATAAAAGACGGACTGCAATGAGATACACTGGCCCACTTTGCAGGTACCAGCCCAGCACACGCCTAGGGAATGAGAACCACACAAAAATCTTCATCGACAGCTCGGTCGAGATTCGAACCAGGCACCTCCCGCATAAAAGACACAGAGTTACTGTCACATGGCACTCTTCGGTGACATGTGGTATATCAAACTAATAAAGTGCAATGGAAACAAGAATGCGCCCAGCGAAAACAGACGTTGCGATGACAATTCCAGCAAGAAAGCCATTACGAAGACAGACGAAAAATAATGAAATTCTCAATTCCGTGTGTCTCAGTTCTAAGTTGTGAAACGATCCTTCGGTATTGCTGATGACTTGAGTCTGAAACATCCAACGAAAGGCACGGAACAGGTAAGGAACTTAACTATTGTTTATTAGCTTTGTCAATAAGAAACAGACCGGCGTATCACTTTACGTCAGCGATCCTTAGGCATAGCTCCTGCTAGAGAATTGCAGCCCACGGTAAAGAAACCCATCAGAATGAGACGCGCAAACATTTCTATGTTCTCCCTTTCTCTCTCTCTCTCTCTGCAAGGTAAATCCCTGTTCATAATTACCGTACTTCAGTCTCAAGGGGTTCAAACATTTACGTCACGTTAGGACAGTCTCAGTTACCTTGCTCCATTTAGGATTATGGGAACGGTCTCGACGCACGCGCGATTTCACATCACATTTAAAAAAAAAAGGAAATTGACGTATTTTTTTACTTTTAAATCTTGCGCACTCGTTTCCTATTTTGAGAAAATAAATGTCGCCAAGTTTGAGCCCCTAAGATGATCAGTTTTCTACACCAACCTCAAAGTCATCGCAATGTGGTCAATTCGTCGTGCGCAGCTCTTTCGAATGCAGTACCTCCGGAACTGTTTACGGTACAGAAGTGGTCAAGAACCATTTCAAAGCTGATTTCACGCGACTGAAACCAGTCCACAACACAGCTGAATTACTTCATAATGTGTAATTAGACACATCGGCGATTACATTTTGACTTTGATTTCACCCTTTGTTCCAAACCCTCACATCAAAGACGAAAATACCACGATATTCCTCATTTCATGCCCTACAATATGCCTTTCAGAATAGGGTGGGACAGACGCTGACAACATTTACGGGATGGGTCTCCATCCCGCGGCCCCCACAGGTTGTATTATGTTTTCCCCCCCCCCCTCCGGTCACATTTGTAAATAACTTTTACATTATAAAAATTACAACTTAATTTACGCAGTTTGGTCTACCACTTACTGTTACTTCTCCACGTGTGGCCCGCGAACCAGCCCACAATCACGCGTGTGGCCCTTTGTCATAAAAAGGCTGGATGTCGCTGATGTAAGAGCAACGTTACGTTCCGTGCACCGCGAGGCGTATGCGTGGGAGGTTACATGTTACACCAGTCAGTGTTCCGGGAACGTCATATCAGCTGGCAGCGTCAGTTGCATAATTATAGCTTTATGACATGTCCGAGGACCGATGAGAGCAAAATATTAAACAAGGCGGAAAGAAAAACAATTACAACGAAACATTAAACTCTCCCTTCACACTGCTTACTCCAAAGCAAAAACACGCTGGCTGACGTTTCCTTCCTGACGCTGAGACAGTTCCGGCCACTATGCGTGTACAAATGATGCACATTCTAACGGCTTTTCATTCCTAGCATGATTATATGCTGTCGTGTAGCAAAATGAAATTTAACTGGCATTCCCTTTTGCCCATTCATACAAATTCTAGAGGCCACTATACGGTCCTGCGTAGAACGCTGCTGGCTAGCTCCTGCCGCGACTCTCCTAAGTGTATCAACGATGCCGTCACACGGTCCTTTCCCATGCGATGTCGCGAGAAGAAAATGTGCAATAATATCGAAATCCTATTAGAGATGAATCTAACTGTATCAATTTATGTATCGAGCACCTGCCCCATCGCTGTAGTAACACACCTTTACTCCGTTGCGCTGTAGTCGAATATAGCAATTAGATGTTCCTGGAACACGCGGACAATTTGCAGTCCGTACGAGCTTTCATGTTCCAACAACGCGCACGCTGAGGGTTCTGGTCTTTGGGGATCTCACCCTCTGCAGGGGATTAATTCAAAACATTCCGACCGCTCCTAGTCGATGTATATCAAATTACCCGCTACACAGCCCTAACATCCCAGACGAGCACACGCCCCAATTTGAGGTCCGCCTATTATTCCGGACGGAAAGATGGACGGAAGGATGTACAGTCGACTGATAATTTTCATACTGGAAGCCGTCGGCAATGAACGCCCTCTTCTCTGAACAATCACAAATAACAAGGTTTCTTTATGTTTCTTTCATTCCATTTTTAAGGGAGTTATTGTTGTGTGGCTCTGAAAGTTTCTGCAATGCAGAAAGTTTCCCAATCAAACATCGTTCAACTTGGCAATGCACTTTTCCACCGTTCCAAGTACAATTTTATCCACTGAACCCCACTGCTTGTGAAATACGACACCTACTGACCGTTTCTTTTACCGATGTCCTGAACAGCGCAGCTAACATGGGATGTCACGGCGGATGGAGGCCTTCCAGGCGATAAAACTGCAGTGCTCGGCGCGTCGACGACAAGAAGACCCTGTACCACGGCTTCCTAACAGACAGTTTCTAAATATTCTTTGCAGTCATCTGTCCCCTGACACGTAGCACACTTGTCCTAACACTCTGGTTGTGCACATTACGAACGATTCTACGAGAAGGTAATAGCAAGACAGTTGCAGTATGTCTTCATCAGTAACGTTTCGGTCTCCATTCTATTTCGTATCCTTGTCTCACATATTATGAGGCATACGAAAACAAAAGCCATGTGTACCTAACGACCCTGCCTACACAATGTGACGTTCTCAACTGGACAAATTTAGAGCAGCCTAACGTAAAGTCAGCGTCTGAAACGTCGATATTGCGCCATCTAACTGCACAGTACTAATTTTTCGTGCACGGGTTGCTTCTTTCCATTTTTGTCACTCTCACTAAACTTTGTGTTTCACGCACAGTGCGTCTAACAATCGATTCAAAGAAGCCCAAAAGCCGTTCTTTCTAGCAAGACGTCCGTCGTTCACGATTTGACATGACTAATACGAAGCTCTGCCTATCCCAATGGCCGTGCGGTCTACGGCGTGAGTATGCGGCCGTTCGTTTATTCGGGTTGTAGGTACAAATGAATGTTTGTGTTGGTAGGTAGAGGTCTCTGCGTCGGGCTGATCACTCGTCCAGAGGAGTACTACCGAACGTGGTGTCTCTAACCGAATGTGATCGTGAAGCCTCGATAATGAGGACGACTTCGGCCCACTCGGGCAGCAGCGCCATGGGGGGGGGGAATATGAAGCTTTTTACCAAATCTTTAAGCAGTGTGGACTGCTCGTATGTGCTGTGGCATTAAACCCTTCCTGGATTTCAAATTGTGTTATAATTCTTCTTCTTTCCACTTTTCCTAGTAGCATCGTTCAATGTATTAAGTAACGAAAATGCAATGTGTGCTGCCGTGGCTGGCGTAATGTTAGCTTCACAGAGAGCTCGGTGAATTCTGAACCTTAAACCGTTCTCCGGAGATAATTAATCACTTCGAAAGTGTCGCGCGCAAGACTGATCCGACCAAATTATGAAAACGGAAATTCCATATCTCGAAAATTAATTGGTTCACAGAGCTCAAAGCTCACAATTACTCTAAAAGTACCCTTCGAGTGCCCAGAACTTATAAAAAATTAAAGAGCCATTGTTCCCTTTTTTAAGTGGAACCGCCCTTTCCTGGAGACATATACCTAAGTGTGTAAGACTGTCTATGGCGTTACCTATACTTCGTACACTTTCTAACGATTCTCTAAAGAAGTGGTTCCCACTTGCGAGCGTGTTTTTGGAATCACTGATCTAAATGTTTCTCACAATGACTACGGTAATTACATTAATACTGTTTTCTGCACTGCGAATGGTCTGATATACACGACGTTGCGGGAGGTGGTTCTACTCCCGTCTTCCGTTGCCATTCTACATACGCTACTAACAATTCCTTATACGAAGGTTAGTGTTGGCAGTTGAGATCAAACTAACAACCCCCTTAAATTCCAGTTTTGGGCGGTGACCACTAACTCACCCCAACCGCATTTCAGTAGCGTTTGTAATTATAATTAATCACAGTTACATAGCCCAACCTGTCACTGCCACCTAAATATGGGTTATCCTAAACGATACTGGGTGACATATACCTTTTTCTCCAACCGGTAGTATGCCTACCACTTGTTGTAAGTGGAGTGTCGTCTGATGGTACGCGAAGTTATTTGGGAAGTACTACCTTTTTTATAATTCAATTAAAAGCTGTTAACAGTCCAATTAAAAGCTGTTAACAGTGCAACTAAAATTGTTTACATTTATGTAAGGAAAACAGCATAATTTACAGCGTGTATACTAGAATACAGTCTCATTCTTCAAACAGGCCTATACATACAGACTGTCCTCTGTCGTCTAACTGCGACTGACGAGGAAATATTGCAACACGTTCAGACACGTCAAACAGCGTGCCGGACTTGTGGAAATGAGGCTTTCAGAATGCCACGGTTATGTTTTGGCTGTTAAATTACATACCTGCTGCGGAAAAACTACTGCACAATAATAAACACTTGCGATCGCACTACCTAAGAGTGGAAGCAAAAGAAGCAGGCAGGAAATAAGTAAATATTTTGTGACAGAGACAAGCTTAAATCTACGAAACTCAACTGGCTGGGTGACAGCAGCAAGCAACAGACAACTGTACTGCTTAGTTGTTTTACCGCCAGTGACAAACAAGTCCTAAGCCTGTGTACCACGCTCCGTGATGTGATCGTCATTAATACAGACACTGCAGTTTTAACAAAAGGGCGTGCGTAAGAGGTATGAAAAATTTACATATTTGAGTTCCTTTTCTGTTAATTATTTCACTTTAATATTTTAGTAGTGCATTAAAATGTTACTAATTAATGTTAGCCATACAAAAAGTTAAATCAGAGAGGCAGAAACTGCATGTTATTAACATTTTCGGTGTATCCCCTAATGGTTGTGACCGGTATGCGAGGAACAAAAGGGGGTGGGTTGAAAAGCACTGACCTATGCAAAACCAGCAGGCTCCTCGTGATGTCGGTCCTAGATCTTGCTACTGCCTTCAGTCCTGCTACATATTTCCCGAGCGCCTTCAATCCAAGAAGTAACGGTAAAGTTTCCAGTATACACGCCACGAACTGGAACCAGAGCTACAGGTCCAATCACTCGTAACATCGGCACTACATGGAGGTGAGTGTTCAGCCTCACGGTCCGGCCGTCTTACCCCCAAGGGGAAAGAGTCCGCGGTAACCATTAAATAGAAGGTTTGATAGGTCCCAGAGCCGCTCTGGACGACTGCTCCTGTCGGTGTTCCCATCCAGGATCTTCCAGCCCATGCCCTAGTGACATAATTCTAATTTGTACTCTTCCTTTCAAATAAGAGACATTTAAAGAGGTACACTTAGTGTTACATACATATGTATGCCTATGTTAACTACATGATACGGTCTCCTTTTTCAGGATAAGTTGGTACATTCTTACTACACTAAACAACATCACATCACAGCAGCCATATTCTTCATGGTCACTTCCGTGGCAGTCTCAACTCTAACACAGTCTTCAGTGTTTTGGAATGCAGACGGCAAATGGATAACATCAAGGTCCTCTAGAACAGCCTGATCAACCCTTCACGTGGCGCGAGCAGCTTTGGCAAAATTTGGTCTGCCAGCCAGCAACACGAAATTCAACACACAGAATGAAGAATGAACATGTATACGTATAATTACATGACAATTTTACCCGTGAACTTTTCTATGCATCATGTGCAATAAAAATATACTGTCAATAACAGGAAAAATTTATAACAAAATGCGACTCACAGCACAGGGTAGGGTGTCGCTATTTTTAGCACACTTTTACAAAACGAATTAGTAACGTAACGTATTTCCCCATAAATAAACAGATCGTAAGTTTTGAAAACTGCTCGGCATTCTATCTCGGTTTTGCCAATGATTTGGTTAAAACACGTTTCCTCATTTCAAATGTCTCCGCGGGCACCATGCAGCCCGCGAGCTACTAGTTCAACGGACCTACTCAGGAAGTACAGCAGTTCCAAATACTGGTCAAGGACTCGCAATCCTAATACCTGACGTTATTTTACTCAGTCCAGCCAAACGCCGTAAGAGGGCCTTCAAAGCGGCCGCGACCACAACAGTCCCGATTAGTGACGCCCTTTATCCTACAATACCTCATCCAACACTACATAAACACAGTACTAGACACACGTAGCAAAATAACAGAATAACCAAACTGTGACCTCTTCCACCTTCATTTCTCTATCTCTTCTATTTTTAATTCCTAGAATACACCAAGTGATATTTATAGATCACAGAGATGCTGCCCTGGCAGAGAATTATTGCAAACTCCCGCACTGAAAAACAAAACACGTCTGTGATTATATAACATGCACCATACCGAACACAGCATGTTGCCAATGTGCTCTCTTGAAACCCCAACAGGGCCTGCTATCGTCACTTCGGTCCCTACTGGTATATTACTTGCACAAACCGTGCATCATTTACTTTGCTGTAACGTCTATCAAATGAGATGTCAGGATCACCACGAACAGTGAGGAAAAGAGATCCAAGCTCTCGTTTGAAAAGTTTGAGGAAAACCACAAAGAAATAGGTATCTAAGATGTAAGCAGCTCCCCAACAAAAATTCAACAAGCTGAGAGCTGCGACCTCCAAACGAATTCCTTGCGCATGCGTTTCACAACTCAGCAGGGGCAATACCAATAAACGAACTGTCGTCAAATATTATAAGAACGGGCGTAGGGCTGTTTCACTGGCGCACTTATCCTTAATGTCTCCTTTGATACTTCACGTACCCCCTTAGGCTTCGTGTTCATTTCCCACGTACTTGAGACATAAATGTATTGCTCCAAATTCAAATCCACAGCCTCATGCCAAATCACAATATACAAGTAAGTGCCCAACTTCCTGACGGAAAGGTACAGTACACCCTAGAACAGGCGGCTTTACCTCTGGAAAAGAAAGCCGGTACCCACTGTACAGGAGGCCGGGTGGGCCCCAGTGCACATCTGGTGGGTGCGGAAAATTTCGTCCCGGCGGGATTCGATCCCCGGACCGTCCACTCCGTAGCCAGTCACTATACCGATTACGCTATCCTGGCCCACAAATTTCATTAAGCCATAAATTACGACTTCCCCCATTCTGTTCAATATCTCACGCATAGAAAAATATTTCGAATAAAAAAGGCAGATCTCACACTGATTATTTGTTACGTATACTGCTGTTTTTAACAAAGAACTGTGACTAAGAAAACTAATAAGAGTTCAACATGAGGCAGAATATAACATGTAGAATAAGGGTTAAGTTGGACTGCTAACAACCAAAATTAAATTCGATTGACATTTTTAGTGTAAACGTCGTACGGGCATATTCTGTATCAAATTTAACATTAAAATCTGTCCAGTAGTTTTGAACACAAGACATGTGGGAGGGTAACGGGATTTCGCAACTATGCGATCATTTTTTCCATGTCATGAACGAACACAAAACAAAGCCACTTACGAAAATGCACAGGCTCAGGCGGAACTTCTTGCACAGCACTGAAAACTATGATTACTGTCTTCTCGGTTCAACCTCGTGTACTTCCACAGGTGGTTACCAACATTTCTGAGGAACCGTTACTTCCACTTTCAATGTGGAACTGAAACTCGAGATAGCATATTCCCCCGAAATTTTGGCAACCTCCGACTAAACTACACGCTGCTTTAACCATGAATATCACAAGCTGAAAACACAGGCTTACTTGATACCGGTTACATCTGCAGATATTGTTTTACATACACCAATAACAAACGTAACTTTAATTCATGTGGACAAATCACCTGCAAAACTTGTAACATCACAAATCAGTCTATCCAGGGATGGCAGGCCATAGGAAAACTTTTCAGAAATATCTCATCCGATATCAAACATCCTCACCACCTTCTACATACGACTGGTTACAAATTTTCCAACTGTGTAGGAACCACCTCCAATTCTAGGCAACAGAAGGGTGCCATGAAATAATTTCCACGCTGAGGAGAACCCACAGTTCTGTGATGACCTACGAACCTCACTGTTACGTGGTGTTTTGCACTCGATGCATGTGAGATGATATACATTTTTGTATGTACATAAAAAATATTAGGCGCCACCTTAAAAAAATAGTCGCTCGGACGACTAAAGCGCCCGGGATTTGTGCATCCCTGCTATATATCTGTGTAAAAAAAGACAGTGTTATTTCCTAAAGAACGACTGTTTATATCTAAGCAAATTACCGCAAAAAAGGATTTTTAACACATCATGCGTCAGCCCTATTCGGTCGAAGCAGCTAAAACTACTTGCCATCACAGTTTATCTTACGCGTCATTGTACTTCAACGAAACATCCTGGGCTTTGAACTAGACACCATGTGCACACACGGACAGGCAAGCACATAGAGCATCCGTAATGCTGTCGACACACGTCCAAATCTGGACATAACGGTGTGAATCAAAATCCACAAACGTGTCACATAACATTCGATGTCTTCAAAACAAGTCATGATTTTGTAGCCGCCTTTCCTTATTTTCCCATCTTCGTCAAGCTTGGAACTGATGCCACACCACTACAGGTCACACATATTTCTGTTTCTACTTCCGTACCATTAGTAATACCAACATGGCGACCGACCTTCTTACAAGGCACTCCCGAAATCTAGTTCACAATAATCTTCAAAAAATGATTTGTATAATATAAAACAACATGGCGTACACGCGAAATCGATATTACGCTTTCGGTTTAAGGGCGACAATCAGTAAATTAGACATGTGAAATTCTGCCTACAGGCAGATCATAAACGTACCTACGAACATGCGCGAAACGTCTGTTCACTTCAAATTCAAAACGTGGTGGTGGTGGTGGCGGCGGCGGGGGTGGTGGTGGTTGTGGTGGTGGTGGTGGTGGTGGCGGCGGCAGTAGCAGTAGGAAAGTCACAGCCTTACTCCTGGCACATTTAAAGCTGTCGCAATCCATGCTTGTTAGAATTATTCACAGAAATAATCAATAATTTCTGTAAGTACTAATATCAAATTTCTGTTAGTTTCATTGAGTGGAAACAAAGTACAAATCATAAGAACCGCTACACGGTCTCGTTCAAATGCACGTCCTTTTGCTTCACCACCAGATGCATGCCGTGCCATTGGCCAGGTATCTCACTAAGAAAGCCCAGATTCGATCCCGGGGCAGTCCATGTAGATGTGTGGTGGAAACAGACGCGCTGGGTCAGATCTTTCTTTCAGTACATAAATTTCCACCGTCAACTGTCATTCCGCCAATGCTTGATATTCACACGTCCACAGCCAACGCTGCAGAGGTTAAGTCACTAAACACACTTCAAATACCGCCATTGGTCCACAACGCAGTTCGCCTAACCTCACATCAAATGTGCATTCTTGAAGTGTTATCCAGTGGCAAGGTGGGTGAAGACCGAAGAAGAATTAAATTATTCTGCCTTTTGTCATATTGTGGGTACAGAGGTAAAAGGGTCACTTGATTTTACTGGGTAACTGCAACAAACTAAAAACATGACGGTACCAGAACCCGACAGATCAAAATTGGTAATACGAAAGCCCGTTAGTATACAGTAATTGGACCTACAAGGTTAATTTATAATTGCACAAATCACGAGAGTACATTACGAGGATCGTTGTACTTCTGCAGGAAACCTACTCGACTCCAGTTTACACGTGTGATCTGAATGCTACTAAATTTATGTGGACCAAAATCACGCACTTGGTCAAGGATAGCAATGCAACGTGAGACAGGTCACTGCAAGCATTAAAACTTCTTATCTAACACCTTACAGTCCCATAATAAACCTGGGAATACAACTGAGAATCAGTATTGAAAAGCGTACAACATACTTCCCGACATAATGGCTCCGTCGTGTCTTTCGGCGCAGAAATTGACAGTGACTGCGAAGTTTATCTGACGACACTGAGCGATACGGAGTTGGAGTTAGGACCGGTAACCCCGACTGTGAAGTCCAACCGTGCTATTATCTACTGCAATAGCGTGAACTGTCTGTCGGTAAAACCGAAAGCGTGTTATGACCATCACACTGCTTCGGTCGCATTCCTTCTACAGCCGCAGAGTTCGCTCCCTGGCTGCAGAACTGTGAAATCAGACAGGCTAGGATAAGCTGGGCACGTGGCTAGGACGAAGGATACGAGGTATAGCAATGGTGCATGAAGGCCTACCAGCCAAATGCTTGCACAAAGACGATAAATTGTAGAATTACATATTCGTAGGTGCAATCGGCCTCTCTAGGACGATGAAGGGGCTTACAAGATAGCAAGCGTCGTGAGTCCTTCATTGTTACAATCTGGGCAAGGTGGGCAGACCTGAAACGAAACGCGCTCGCAGAATAGAGATTCTAACCTTCGTGTGATAACAACGACACTCAAGCCAAGAAATATACAGGATACGTCCGGAAATCTGATAATGGAAACTCCTCGACTGAAAATGGTGCTTCAGAATACAAGCTGCCTTGCTTGGGCAGTACATTGGTGAGAGAAAAAACATGTAAAATTGTTTAAAACTGGAACCACCTAAGCCAGTCCCAAAGTGTTTGCAAGAAGGATCTTTAAAATTATATCTGCCATGTTTACATTGTTAGCTCATCTACGGTACTATGATTCATAGGCCTAAATCGGTCTCAAGGAAAGACTAAAAATCTTTTAAGTAACTAGCTTCTGAAGCACGCAAATGTCTCATGAAAGTACTTCGCTTCTTAAGTAGTGGATAATTTGAACAGAACTTTTAATTATCTCCGGCGAACGGTTTAAGGTTCAGAGCTCACTGAGCTCACTTTGAAGCTATATTACGCCATTCACGCCAGCAAACATTGCATTTTAATTACTTTATACAATCTGAAAAGCGGAAAAGGGGAAAGATGAAGAATTATAACACAATTTGAAATCCAGGACGGCTCTAATGCCACAACACATAGGAGTAGTCCACACTGTTTAAGACTTGGTAAAAAGCTTCGTTTTTTTTTTTCATGGCGCAACAGCCCCTAGTGGGCCAGGGCCTCCCATTACCACGGCTTCACGACCACACTCAGCTGAACACACCACACTCGGAAGGACTCCTCTGGACGAGTGATCAGTCCGACGCAGAGGCCTATACCTGACAACACACAACACCCACAAGAAAGACATCCATGCCCCGGCGGGACTCGCACCCACAACTCCAGCAAGCGAACGGCCGCAGACCCACGCCTTAAGACAGCGCGGCCACACATCCTACACAATATTTACCCAAAAATAGGTGAATACACTTCCACAATCTGTTACCATTCATCATTTCGGGCCCCACACGTTAGTGGGGCTACAGTCGCCCGCACCTCACAGTTTCGCACGTCACCCATATTTTTCTTAATGACTACAGGAAATCACAACGTACGGCGTTGGAGTCTTCTCCAGCTGCAGGATGTTTCCTTAAAATCCGTCGACTGGTTCAAAAGTTGAGATGGGAACAGACATACGCACACATATTTCCTTTTTATGAATGGACTGGGATAAATACAGCGCTGCTGGTTTGAATCCCCGTAATAAGCATGCTTACATGTGCAAGGACATTTGACAACTTCACCAATCTTCCCATATTCATTTTCGGGCTATCTAACGACATTTTCAAAGGCTCAGATTACACAGCGTTAAATGCCTGCACGATCACTAAATACTGAATTTGAAATTGTGTGGAAAGAAGCGGCCATGGCGTAATTAGAAGTGTTGTCGACGCACTTTGCAAGTACTGGGGAAACCCACGAAAAGCCTAGCACTTTTGCCAGTCTCCGCAAGAGATTTTAACCTGTGATTTTCCCAATTCGAAGCATAATTTCCAGCCACTAGAACACGACGTTCGTCTCTTCATCTCGTTTCCAAATAATCCTCGTTGCAGAAAGCAGGGGACAAAACTAACAAAGCAAGAGCAGCGTTTGTGGTTATTTTAACGGCAGAGATACGGGAAGCAAGCTTTGAAAACATGAAAGGAACTTCAATGAAATCCCATTTTGGATTATCCCATGCGGTACGCGTTCGAAAATTAATTCGCATCCCTGACCTAAAGCAAAAGAAGTAGGAAAAGAGCGGGATAAAAAAGTTCTTGTTTTATTCATGTGTTAAAATTAATCATACGTGAGATTAGGCACTAAGTTACATGCTGGTCGGCCGCAGTGGAAGAGCTAATTTGGGTGCCGGGTTTCTATTCTCAGCCGAGATTACAGAGATGGGATGGCTTATATATAGCACAGTCGCGTGTTGAGGCCGGGCGGATGAGAGAGATCGACAGAGAGGGGGGGTCGGAGAGCAGGAGATAGTTGGGGGTGGGTGTACTGTACCCCATTTAAACTCAGCATCAGGTTAGGTCCACGTAGACTGAAGAATCTCTTACTGAGGAATATATTTATGTTACCCCACGGCCTCAATTCAAACTGGCTCAGCATAACCCACAGATTTACCAAGGCAGCGGTCCTCAACCCTATACGACGCTAGCAACGGTATAAGGAAAGTGCATATTCCGTGAAACAATCTGATTCCCAATGTACAGCACGAACAATAGTGAACACGTCATATGCACATTTAAAAATGGCTATTTACAATACACAGAGTTCGGGCCAGCTACATTTTAACTGTCTGGTACACTATAAATGACACTACATACTACTAGCGCCAATAGGTTTTCATGACGATTCATAATACAGCAGTGAGGTGGCAGCAAATTTCGGATAACACACGGGGAAAATGTCAAATATTATCCGAAATTACGCGCCACATTGCAGATTTTTTTGGGGGGGGGGGGGAGAACAAATTAAATGAATATCCCAACAATGGTCGGAGCTCACTTGATTAGAAACAAATTACAACAGTACAAACTCTGGGAACCCAACTGTGGATACGTAGGCCCAACATATTATTTGAAATTGTGCACTACGATGTTCTCTTTCCAACACACAGATATTTTAACAAGCTGCTTCTTGCAGACGTCCGGAATTACGAGAAGTTGACTGGTTTGATATCGTTGGATAACGAAGACATGGCAAAAACAATGACGGCAGCACTTAACAAGGAAATGCGCTACTTGCAGCTTCCAACAATATAACGTTCCTCGTTCTGCATTGTGCACCTGCGTCCACTCCAGCTCGGACCGTTCTGAAACCACTCAGTCAAAACTCGGGCTTCAGCCGATTTTCCTCCAGCCCCTGAACAGAAGTTCGCTGAAGATGTGTTAGTAATGAAGTGGAGATATGCGAGTGTCCCGGAAACGATGTGAAGGACCAGCTTTTCAATTAGCTGTCCCGAATAAAACCCCGAATCCATTATCGTCGACAAAGAATCGGCCGGCAAAGACTTTCAGACGATTTACGAAACGACAAAGTGATACATTTTTGCTGTGTATATAAACGGAAATGAGGGGAGATGAGCCCTCCATCAGAAGCGCTACTGTCATAAAAAGAATCTAAAAAACACGCATATTCTGAAGTTTTGCTTCAAAGTATGAAGTTACAACCTCAAATTCCAAGCCTTCCACTTCATGGTGCACAGAGGGAGCATCAACCGACTCTGTACTGCCTTAAGAAATATCACTCACACAGATTCCGGGGAAGAAAAAAAAAAAGAGAGAGAGAGAGATCAAATAGAGGCCGGCCTCGAAGTTCAGATAAAATGATAAGCAGAAAAGAGTTTAAAGGGGGGAAAGTCGTTTCAAAGTCGCAAGCAGGAAACAAAACATGCAGAGGTTCCGAAGCAAAGAAAGGACGATTCTGAATCAGCAAGTGCCCAAACCGACACGATGGAAGAAACCTGATAACGAAAACCGAGATGTAATTTGGACATACTGAAAAGGAAAGTCCATGTTAAGTGGGTCCCTGTCACCACGGCATGGCGCGTCCTCAGGTTGCGGATGGAGGAACGGCCTCCAGGTATGGAGGGTAGCTGCGAATACATTGAATAAGCAGTCGCGGACAGCCGACAAGGGGTGGTCCTCCAGCTTGGGAGTTGGGCGAGGTGCTAACAGCTCCTCACCGTAAAAAATTATGATGTTACGAAACAGCCTACAAAGCCTCGGACCTGGACCGATTCTTTGGTACGACCCCAGCTACGGAAAAAGGATATGAGTTTTGGAACATGGAATGTGAGGAGCATGTATAGGTCAGGGTCACTTATGACAGTGGTCAGGGAATTAGCTAAGTATAAGTTAGATTTAGTGGGTGTACAGGAGGTTAGGTGGGACAAAGAAGGGACTGTAAGAGCCGGGGAGTATACTTTTTCTATGGCAAAGGGCAGGAAAATCATCAATTGGGAACAGGTTTTTTTGTGCAACAGAGAATGGTATCAGCAATCAGGAGAGTGGAGTTTGTTAGCGCTAGGATGTTATACATAGTGCTGAGAGGCCGCTGGTGTAATATCATTGTTCTGAATGCGCACGCACCAACGGAAGAGAAGGGTGATGATTCAAAGGACAGCTTCTATGATGAATTAGAAGGGGTTTTTGATCATTTTCCTAAGTACCATATGAAAATTCTGCTAGGAGATTTTAATGCAAAAGTGGGGAGAGAGGATATTTTCAAACCGACTATTGGGAATGAGAGTTTACATCAGGATAGCAACGATAATGGTGTTAGAGTAGTAAACTTTGCCACATCAAAGAATCTAGTTGTTACGAGCACTATGTGCAGAATTTTTAGATAAAAGGAAGCAGGCTAAAATTCAGTGGTTACAGAATCCAAACCAAAATAATGGAGATAATCTGCACAACGTAAGACGTGAAGCTAGTAGACATTTCAGGCACAAAAAAGAAGGAATATCTGAAAGCTAAAATTAATTAAATTGAAACAAACAGTAAGAACAAGAATATAAGAGACTTGTATAGGGGTATCAATGAGTTTAAGAGGGGGTACCAGCCTAGAATTAATGTAGAAAGGATGAGAAGGGTGACCTGGTTGCAGACTCCCACAGTATTTTGGCTAGGTGGAGGAATCATTTCTCCCAGCTGTTGAATATACACGGGGTTAATGATGTTAGGCAGATTGAAGTACACACGGCAGAGCCACTAGTTCCTGAGCCCAGTGCCTTTGAGGTTGAGATGGCTATTGAAAAACTAAAAAGTCACAAATCACCAGGTATTGATCAGATTCCAGCAGAATTGATTAAAGCAGGGGGTAGGATTATTCGGTCTGAAATCTATAAACTTATTATTTCTATTTGGAATAAGGAGGAATTGCCTGAGGAATGGAAGGAGTCGGTCATTGTGCCTATTTATAAGAAGGGTGATAAAACAGATTGTAGTAACTATCGAGGCATATCACTTTTGTCGACTACGTACAAAATTCTATCCAACATCCTTTTGTCAAGGTTAACTCCATATGCAGAGGAAATTATTGGGGATCATCAGTGTGGATTTCGACGTAACAGGTCAACTACTGATCATATATTCAGCATTCGTCAAATACTTGAGAAAAAATGGGAATACAATGAGGCAGTTCATCAGCTATTTATAGACTTCAAGAAAGCCTATGATTCAGTTAGGAGGGAGGTCTTGTATAATATTCTCATTGAGTTCGGAATCCCCATGAAACTAGTAAGGTTAATAAAAATGTGCCTAAGTGAAACGTATAGCAGAGTTCGGGTAGGCAAACATCTGTCTGACACGTTCCCTATTAAGAATGGCTTGAAACAAGGAGATGCTCTGTCGCCATTGCTTTTCAACTTTGCTTTAGAATATGCCATTAGGAGGGTTCAGGCAAACCAGGAGGGCTTGAAATTGAATGGTACACATCAGCTTCTGGTTTATGCTGATGATGTTAATATGTTGGGCGGAAGCGTACATAGCATAAAGAAAAATGCAGAAGATTTAATTATTGCTAGTAAGGAGATTGGTCTAGAAGTAAATGCTGAGAAAACTAAGTACATGGTCATGTCTCGAAATCAGAACGCACGACACAATCACAACATAAATATAGATAATAAATCCTTTGAAAGGGTGGAAGAATTCAAATATTTGGGAGCAACCCTAACGAATCGAAACTCCATTCATGAAGAAATTAAGAGCAGATTGAAGTCGGGGAATGCTTGCTATCATTCGGTGCAGAATCTTTTGTCTTCCAGGTTGCTATCCAAAAACACAAAGATTAGGGTATACAGAACTATAATTTTACCTGTTGTTCTGTATGGATGCGAAACTTGGTCTCTCACACTGAGGGAGGAACAAAGACTGAGGGTGTTCGAGAATAGGGTGCTGAGGAGGATATTTGGGCCTAAGAGGGACGAGGCGACAGGGGATTGGAGAAGACTACATAACGAGGAACTTAATGACCTGTACTCATCACCAAATATTATTCGGGTAATCAAATCGAGAAGACTGAGATGGGCGGGGCATGTGGCACGTATGGGGGAGGAGAGAGGTGCATACCGGATTTTGGCGGGGAGACCAGAGGGAAGGCGACCACTTGGTAGACCCAGGCGTAGATGGGAGGATAATATTAAGATGGATATTCGGGAAGTGGGATGGGAGGACATGAACTGGATTGAGCTGGCTCAGGATAGGGACAGGTGGCGGGCTCTTGTGAATGCGGTAATGAACTTTCGGGTTCCATAAAATGCGGGGAATTTCTTGACTAGCTGAGAAACTGTTAGCTTCTCAAGAACGCCTCTGCTCCATGGAGTTAGTTAGTTAGTTAGAAAAGGAAAGTTCTCTCACAATGTGCAAGAACAGATATGGGTACTGCACGGCACGGCTATGGAGTCGGAGTCGGAAGGAATTTTGGGTGGAGTCGAAGTCTGTCAAATGTACCGTCTCCGACTTCAAACTCGATATAAAATCTTAAGTAGATACTTGCTACAATAATCATTAGACTTACACTAAAATATAAGTCTAAGCAGTAGCCTGATGATTCACGTGGTGGTGATGAAATGTCTTATGATACCATTTACCATTTTAGTAGGTTTACCATTATTATATAACGCATACTGAGCTTTTATGGAGTAGGATTCGGAGCCGGAATCGGAGTTATTGGTTTAAAAATTGAGGAGTCAGAGTCGGAGGTTTAAAAATTGAGGAGTCAGAGTCGGAGCTTTAAAAATTGAGGAGTCAGAGTCGGAGGTTTAAAAATTGAGGAGTCGGAGTCGGAGGTTTAAAAATTGAGGAGTCGGAGTCGGAGGTTTTGTGTACCGACTCCACAGCCCTGCTGCACGGTTATGTGTAAGGTCTGGTACCATGTAGAGTGTTAAAGAGCAGAGAAGGATTAATTCATATATAGAGAACTAAAGTTCTTGTGCATTTCATGCAGATGGAGCACAGGTATAACCCCACTCATTCTTAACCTCGGCACTAGGAGGAGGTGAGTGCTCAACTTAACAGCCCGGCTGCTTTACACCGTGGCAAATAACACCAAGTATCAAGTGAATCGGAGTCTGGATATAGGCCTATGTTTTGGAGAACACCAAATTTGCTTCCCCTGCCGGAAAAAGAGGACCATTTCGCCTATATAAAAACCTAGTCACTAAACTGACTGTGCTACCCCGGATCATATCTGTAGAGAAGAAAAGGGTCTAATAGTTAAAAATACATTCTGCATTGATAATATTTTTGAACTTCTGCTAGCTACTTTCTGGATACTATATTTCCAGTTTCTCCCTCACTACTGCTCTACAGAGATTACACTATACACAGTGGAAATAAACGACAAATTAATGAGCAGGTTGAATTCTTAGTAGGATAACTAATCACGAAACATTTCTCTATAATAAAGTCTCTGGCCGCTGAAAGCGGTCATAAAGTTGCTGTCATACCCCCCAGTCACTGCAGAAACACTATGTATTTCTTATCTTGCCTAACAATTTCTTCGTCAAGATTATAAACCGTCGCTGACTTCGGTTGGTAATGTCGTTTAGCATACCACATTACCTTCCACTTTCTTTAGACGCTTATTTCGCACTTTCCTTTCCCAAGTAATTACCTCTCCAATAATATTTATCTAACACCTCGGCCCTCTTCAGGCAACAAAATAAAAAATAACATTATATTTCTAGAGAAGGGAGTCTTGAACATAGGAAATGTACGTATAATTCGTACCATTAACACGCGTTCAGAGCTTTGCATCCTGGACCCTCCCCAGATGGTCACACAATTTAATGCACTGGGGGGTCACCCTTCATGTTACAGTTCACAAGTGGATATATGTTACAGCGTCAGTGCCATTATTACGGCATCTTATTAGTTCTTACATTTATTTCGAAAGTTTATTATTTATATGATTACGTTGATTTTGTACATGTTCAATGTGACACTGATAAGCTCAAATTTCACTCGATCGGAATATTTTGTAACTGCTGACTTACCAACAGCATTTCACAGAGAATCTGTAAGTATATTCGCAGTCTGGCTCCTTAAACCAAAGGTTGGTTACTAAATTCAAGTACTCCAGCTAAATGAAAAAACTGCCTCTTCATTTGCTGCCGACATCAAGGAAATTAATGAGACGGCACACACTAACCACACCCCGCCTAACGTCTTCCCCTCCAGAATTCGGCAGCGGACCATTCGGGGTTCCGCGAGAAATCGGCCACCAATTCGACATTTTTAATTGGCTTGGCGGTTCTGTGCATTGAATCGTCACATAACCTTCCCTTCTTAACAAGAATTGTATTATCGTGGGTGAGGCGCCCGTGGTTTAGGCGTGCAAGATAAAATCGCGGGTGACGCGGATAAAGTGTAGATTAGCGTGGCTGAGGCGGACAGCAGAACTGATCCGCTTTTGCTCATAACTCCGTATCGTGTCAGTCACTTGCAACGTTACGGCGTTACTATACGCGGTAACCTTACAAGTGCGTACGCACCTTGGGGATTTCTTTTCAAAGAGATGGTGGGTTGTTCTTTTTAAAGAGATGGTGGTTTGCTCACGCATAACAGTGTTTGTTGTGTGCTTCACAGATGTGCCGAATGCCTGAATGAAACGAAACTTTTTGGAGGAAAAAAGAAAAAAAGCATTGCTATCAGGAGTTGCATCATCAGCGAGGGCTTTTCATTATACTGCTCTTCAAAGCGTGTCATGCGCGAGGCGGACAGCAGAAATGATCCGTTTTTACCTGTTACCGTATGGCGTTAACCTATTTTCTGTTAATTATTTATATATTTTTTCCCCATGACGGAACAGCCCCCAGTGGGCCAGGGACTCCTTATTATCGAGGCTTCACGATCACACTCAGTTGAACACCCACACTCGGTAGGACTCCTCTGTACGAGTGATCAGCCCGACGCAGAGACCTCTACCCGACAACACACACACGTCTACATAAGGTAAAGGTAAAGCTGTCCCTTTACACGCCATAAAGGCATGTGGAGGAAGTGGAGGTATAAGCATAGCTCCACTCGTTCTTAACCTCTGCAAGAGACGGGGTCAGTTGTCAGCTTCACGTACCGGCCGCACTCCCCCCGCAGAAAGAGCTCCACTCGTTCTTAACCTCTGCAAGAGATGGGGTCAGTTGTCAGCTTCACGCTCCGGCCGCATTACCCCCGGTACCGAACTGACAGGAGGCTGGCTGGGACCGAGAGCCAATCTGGATGCTCTAGAGAAATTTCTTGCCTCTGACGTGAATAGAACCATGATTCCTCGGACGTCCAATCTGTAACCTAGTCAATACACCGACTACGCTACCCGGACTGGAGGAAGTAAACGAAGGAGCCTGCAGAGCGTCTGGAAAGATAACATGAATCATGTTCAAATCCTCGGATCCTGAGCCCGTCTGAGATGGTAAATACCATTTAATGCACTGCGGTCGCACTTTTTGTTGCTGCGTACAACTGTGCACATGCCAACGAACGAACGAACGAACGAAGGGGCTGGACGACTCGGGGTGGTTCGAATCCCGGCAGGGACAACACATTTTTGTCTTATCCAAATCGTCTAATGCGGCTCTGAGGTCCACCCAGCCTCCTATTCAGCGGGCATCGGAGTTTCTAACCGAGGCTAACGCGGCCAAGGCATGATGCTGTCCACTCAAGAAGGTTACGACTCAGTAAACACACACGTGTACCTCTGCTCCCATTGTATGCCTTCAAGGCATGCACAGAGACAACTTTTATTGCTATTGTTACGGTCTGCTATTACATTTCTTTGAAGAACTGAGTATGTCTAAGACGGTTCTTTCTGTGCTACATTTATCGGTCACGCATAACCTCAGATCTTCGCCCGTCGAAATATTCTGACATAACAACAATATTTCGTACACAATTTGTAGGTATATTGATAATCAGTCTACATATCAAATTTCATACTCATAGACCTAATGAATAAATATTAAATATTATGGTTGAATGTTTTTATTTTCCGAAATTACGCTCCATGTAGATCGCATGAAGAAATCAGGCAGATTAGTACCGATTACAATTGACAGCAACCATGGTAACGCTGGAAACCGAAGTACCATATGCATGCAAGACTTCACGTAAAGCGCCTGCTGGTTTTGTCAGATCTGAAACAAGCTTGAATTTTGTAGGGACGTTTGTAACTCCACCCCCCCCCCCCCCCCGAGACAAAACTTCACGACAATGTGCCTAGCGCAGCGATGACGAAGACGCGGACTTTCTTCCTTTGCGATGCGGCCCACGATCTAACTTCAGAAACACGAAACAGAAAGATAAGAAATCCGACGAATGATTATTTTATCCACATTCATACAAAAATATTACTCAGTTTCACCTTGTATTGTTAACAATAAAACGCACTCTTCATACCAAACTATACAGAGAAGTTCCAGCTCACACAGAAGTAACTATTGCGCTGATTGGTTTCATTGCTTATAGGTTTAGGAACCGGAAAGTAAACTGATGGCTAAAGGTAAGTACCTGACAACACAGCATGCATCACGAAGTGCTTCTGTCATAGAGGCCTCTGCCTCTTTCATTCCTATCCTTTCCTCAGTCGCAGTCAACGATGGAATAGGAGAGGTTAGTGACAGCAGACATAGCGGATTAACTCACAAACTACACGTTTGCCAAAATCAAAGCATTCAAAAGTAACCTTCGGTTGTGGGGATTCCAATTACTTTCGAATAATTCGGCCCACTTCTCAGCTCCAAGAACAACGGAAAAACCTACTACGAATAAGAAACATGCTGATACAATTCAAGTTCTTCAACAGTACGTAATTTTACTCTCGTTCCAAGATTTCAGAAAACAAGTAGCCAACTTCAGCTTTTTATCAGCACTTCTTGACGTAAATGTCGAAACTGTTCCAGATGAATTTCAAATAAAAATTACAGAGTTACAGTGTGATGAAAACCTACAAAGTCAATTCTGACATATTACACTTCCTGACTTCTATAAACTCTATGTACCTTGTCGTAAGTTTCCAGTGCTCACTAACCATACACAGCAGATCACGAACCTTTCTAGAAGTACTCATATTTGTGAACAATTGTTTCCGTGCATAAATAACCTCAACTGTGAACGATAAGAGAGCTGTCTTCAGGTTGCAGCGCTTCAAATATCTCCAGATATTATTATTTTAGAGACTAATAAGCGTGTCAATTTTCTCACTCACGTTCTTTTCCTGAACAGAGGTGAACAATGATTAAAGAAGTGCAAGAGAAAAGACAGCTAAAACGCATATAAAACTGTGTGTGCTCAGTCATTTTTTTACATAGGATTTATTATAAAAGAAATGCACGTGGTGACTTATTAGGTAAGATTAGTTTCAAATTTAGTACGATTAATTCAAAATTTTTAAGATTAATTTCAAATAAGTTTTACTGCCCGCATATTGGCACTGTTGATGGCCGGATATTACCATTAAAGATACATGAGTAAAAAATATAAGTATTATTTATCATGTGGCCCGCAAACATCCCCTTTTTTCTTGATCTGGCCGTTATGCCCAAAAGGTTCCCCACCACTGGTCCAGCGGGAACCGAGTTCTTCCATGCGGACGGGCAAGACGCTAATCGTCGCTTTTCGCAACTTTGCGAGCGCTCCTTAAAAGCAGTCCCTTTCCACGTTCGTTTAACGAGCTGTCAGAATACACAGACACTGGGACACTTCAAGGTTTGAAGATTCGTACAAAAGGGACGCACTGTCCCACTCCTGCATCACACTACAAACTCATGCTCTTTCATGGCAGAAATAGTTAGCTTACCGCCTCCGTCGGCTTAACACTGCCCATTCTCGTTCCCTCTTTGTGAGAGTAATTACGTCTTCAAAACAAAAGGTAACATTAACTCCGGTCGCGGAACCCATATCCCAACTACAAACACCAAAAACCGTCAGCGATACGATCCTGAGCCAGGCCAATCACTGTCGTCCTCAGAACCCACTCTGAAGATGGACACAGCAAGATCCTCTGAAACGTTGGTACAAGTCTACCACAATACACAGCATTGCATCCCATAAGACACTAATCTTCAAACGCCACAAGCAGCAGCTTAATGTTTTAATGGCATCCTTACATCTTCTTCACTTGCAACAGGTTTTTCTCTATTTTCTGTAAGCTACATACGCAGCCTATGAACCGTGGCACATTTCACTACGCCAGCAACATTAGACGGCCTGTCGAAAACGCGAAGATAAATGTTATGCAACGTCCTAAATTTCCGACTTGCGTCATCATTCTTCCGACGGTATCAATAACCAATCCGCGACCCTCACCGACCGCATCTAGAGGCCACCGTTGTATTCCTTTTAAAGCCTAGCGGTAACTTTACGTACCACCAGGTTCTACATTCAAGAATTCTTCATGGTGCGCACATTGCGTTTATGTGTTTTGTACGGATCTCAGAACAAACAGCAACGTTTACCATATACATCATTAACTAATTGGTTTTTACAACCGAGGTGGGGAGTGTTTACAGCGCGGTATGAGCTGTCATTACATAAAACAGATTACCTTTCGTCTTCAAAGGGTTGAACAATGGCTCAAATCTCGGACAGAGGCACGATACCACAACAGCGGGCGGCACGTATGCATGATCTGTTAGTGCTCTTGCTGAGTTGGCAATAGTGATCAAACTCAGGATAATTACAATAGTTAATTTAAATAAGTGCTGGAAGTAATACTACCGACTGGAGCAGTTTTGATTCCTTATTCATGCGAGTAATAGCCTACCAATACCGGAACAACTGAAACTGATAATGGAACAGCTTATTTTGATTAATTTACCAATCTACATGCCATGAAATTACATAGATGAGGGTCTCTACTAGCGCCCTCCCTCCTCAGGCGACCTACCTTTCCTGAAAATTCACTTACTTGGATTCAAAATGCACTTATTAAACTATGGCCGTGAAACAGTATAATTTTTCGTCACATAAGCCAACTGTGTCAATCAGTAATGTACATTTTGCCGGCCGTTTTGAATACTGTCTTATTAGCAATGACTTCGGACTGGACAGACCAACACCTGAAGAGTCACACCATACACAATGATTGTGTTCTCGGAGTGACAGAACGTTGAGGCCCTTCTGTTGCACGAAGCTCGTTAAGTTCCACAAACACTGACTTTAACCTTAGCGTGTCCACTATTCAGAAATATCGTTCACGCAACGCTGTCACAACAAGCTTTGTTTTCCCAGAAGCAATTTCATGCTATTTTGGTGTACATTAAATATACAAGAAGCTCCGATTGCAACTTGCAAAGCCTAGCCTGTTATTGCATACGTTTCTATTCCTACACGTATATCAGAATCTGTATATTTCTTTCGTTTTAACGTGGCGAATAACTTATTTCTTAGGTACAAATTCTGTACACATTAAATTCATTGGACATAACCTCAAAGTATGGAACTGTTTACTCACAAACACATATTTATACTCTACCTCAGCACCAAATTTCACCTGCCTAGCTCCACTGGGTCATTAGTTGTCCCGTCAAACAGAAAGGTAATGAAGAATTTTCGCATCGCTCCAATCGTGTTGGTTTACACTCTACCAAAATATTACCGTACCGTTCAACAAAAGTTTCATCCAAACCGCCCCCCCCCCCCCCGAATCAAGTACTGTACACCATGTCGGGACCTCACAGTGGCGCTGATGTACCTCCAGCCTTAAAAGTCCCTTCGTCGTCCGTATTCTATATTGGTTTCAGGAAATTCGGGTGTCCTCCAAGGCGTAACTTTCATACGAAGCTTCGTAAAAATCGGTAGACCGGTTAGGAAGTTGCAATGGCACGCACGCACTTGCGAACGCACAGTTCATGTCAATCCCACAAACCTACTTTCTTTCGTTTTTCAATAGCAAAGTTCGCTACACCCAAAGAGCAGATATGCACAGCCTGAACCTGCATTCCGGAATCCCACCCTCAGTCGTTCCACGATGAATCCAGTGACACACCTTGAAACATACTCCGCCCCTTTCAAATTCACCGTCAAGCCTATAAACTCCACTACATTTTCATTTTTTTCGGCGCCAAACAAACCCGTCAGTTTTCTTAGGATTGAGCTGCAGTCTATTTCAGAGAAGGCTGTGTGCCTCTGATGTCCTGAGGCCTGAACCTGAACTGACCACAGGGACGATGAATTGCGGATCAATAAGGTTATGGAAGGAGCTCAGCAACCGCCACGGCTATGAAGACATCTGCCGGCCGGGATGGGTGAAGGGACGCTGCGGTCACATAACTGGATGAACACGTGTGAAGCGTCCTTAGTCCCCGAATTTAGTTTGCTAATTACTGCTCACAACCTTAATCGCATAATTCACCCGTTTTACTGTTATGTAATTTTATCGCCACTTTCGTGTACGAGCAAATGTAGGAAACCTACGTACAGCACACTAACACGAACTTTCAGTATTAAGTGTCTTGGGGTTTAACACGATTGCCTCTAAACGCACCATTTACACACTTTTGAAGCCAATGACAAAGCAGTAGAGGCTGACCAAATCAAGAGACACGAAAAAATCAAATTAAATAGCTGTATTCAAATCTGAATAACTACTGAGACAGTTACACGGGTAATGCGGTATGCTAAATCAATTACATTAGAAGCCAAAACACAACGTTTACCCAGTCCAACACAATTCTCCATTAATCAAATCGCTTTTCTTTCTGCCTATAATAAAGCCACCATCAGGCCATTTCGTAAGAAATACGCATTAAGTATTACAAAATTCTATAATTGAAGGAAAAGGCACTGACATCTCGAGCAGTATCACGAATTTCTGAATCACGACAGTAATGTCGCGATTCAGGAAAATATAGTGCCCAGAGCAACCATAAAAGTATTATGCTATATTATATATGTTATGTTATGCTATATCATATTATATATTATATTTTATATATTATCATCATATTGTATTATATCGTATCATATTAGTTGTTCACATGTACATTTTACCAATTATAAAAACCTTAACATCTGTGTTCTTATTACATTTATAAGGTTTCTGTTAAAATTGGTGCCGTTTCATTATTCCCTCCTGTTAAAACCTGGGGCAATTTGGGTACGCAGTTGCAACGATTGTGTTGTCTGTTCGTCGATGTTCTGTTACGACAGTGTTAGCGGACAGACAATTGTGCTGGACTGAATTACTACTGTTTTTTTAAACTGTAGACACAATGGGATTTCTCATATTACGAAAAGAATGTTACACGACTTCGCCAGGAAATAGCCTGTACCTAACTTTGTCGCGTGTCAGAGAGAGTTAATTTCCAATACATTGAGGCCTGTTTCGTACTGAACAAATGGGAAGTGACTCTAGCAGTTAACAAGTGTCTGCTATGAGTGTTGTTGTTCCATATATACACATCCACCCAGGCACATATACTAAGTACACTTCTTCTAGAGAAGCTGAAAGTCGCTTAGCAGCTCAAAAAATTCACCATCATATATCTGGAACCCGCGTGTTCATTGGCGTGCTCGCAACAACCCGCCACCTGTCCCTATCCTGAACCACATAAAGTTCACATCACTTTACAATACTTCTCTAAAATTCGATTAACATTATTCCTCCTTCTACGCCTACCTCCTTCAATTTTGTTCTTCCTTCAGGTTTTATACGAATTTCTCATCTTCTCCATGAGCTCAACACGGGCCGACCTTCTCATCCGCTCTGATTTGTTCACTCTACAATATATGAAGAAAACTATGACGTTTCTCATTACACAGTGTCTCTAAAGCCTCCTGTTAATTCCATCCTACTAAGTGTACATATTCTCCTCAGTTCCCTCCTCCCAAACACCCGCAAACTGTGTTCTTCCATTAGGGAGACAAAGTTTTACTCCCAAACAATACAGCCGGTAAAACTGCGGTTCTGTATTGCTACCTGCGTCTTTAGGAGGATAGGAGATGAGTTTCTGGATCAAACGGTAACAAGTCCTCTCCTCCTGAATGCACTGTTGTTACTGTTCTTCCCAAATATCTGCCGTTTGCCAATTTTTTGAAAGCTTTACTGGCTCTAATCTGGCCTATACAATGACTCCGTCCTGCTTGCTGGTGGCAACACATGAACATACATTTATATCTCTTTCTTCGTTTATCTCTAGATCACGCTCCGCACTAGCGTCTCACAGGTAGGCACTGTTGTTACAAAAGAATGAAAATACATCACTCGCTTTCATTCAGTAATGAACTTCGACTGCATTACCCTTAGCAGGGGCAATGGAAGACAAAGATGACGCGATATACTTCAAGAATACTAAGTAAGAAAAGAACAAAAGAGGGATTCTGCAGTGCAAAGAGACAGGGAGCGTGTGAAGTGTAGGGAGAAGGGCGGGGTACTGGCTTACATAGGCTCCAAAATAACACATCCTACTCTTTCCACTTTCATAACTGGCGAGAATCTATTTTGACCTTTGCTGCACGACACGGCGAGCTAGTATTTATATAATGTGAAGACGACTTAGCAAACGGTAGAAAGGCACACAGCGAGAATAGGCGCATATCAGCGTCATCAGAATCGCAAAAACTTGTGACAACTTCTGCAACAGCATGTGATGAGAGTGTGAAAGTTGTGTAATCAAAGTTGTACTTTAAAGCGCTTGTTTGAAATACTGGTTTTGTATTTTGGCTAATACTGCACCAAACTTATAGAAGTGCTGGCCATTACATAACCTGAATGTACTGGCAGCCGAAGCCTACAGCCTAAAATAAAAAAAACAAAAGGTGGAAGTAATCCCTGCCATAAAGATGCAACAATACCAACAACACCAAGGACTTCCTGCGCAAGGCATGTGTTTCATAACAAACTGCCATGTCACTTTTGGAACCACTTATACGAGCCGATGCTACACACATAATTAGGCTACGGAAAAGTTACAGGGAAGACGGTCGACTTGACTTCGTCGAGTTTGTCTCATTTTAACTAAATATTCAAAATAAAGTTATTAATTTTTGTTTCCCATATAACCTAATTACACAAAACCTAAGCAGTACGCCTTTTGGACAGTTCAAACAGAAGATCAGTTGGTACTGCCCTTGGCCAGCCATTCGTATTTTTCCCACATTTTCGCCCCTGCTTCTCATTCATTTGACCAACACTACCTCGGCAGTTATTAATGCAATCTGCGGTATTTAAAAAAAAAGCAAATTTTCGCACAAGGACGGCATTACAGCAAAAGTCTGAATCACGGATTATGTCAGTCAAAATTACTACTAGAACTGAATGAATCGTTGAAAAAACAAGCTGACAATAAATAAATAGGAAAACGGGATAACTGTGGATGAAGAACCGTTTATATTTAAAAATTTTGAAAAGTATATGGTTCTAATAAATGACACTTACTGTGGCAAATATCTTGACGGTATTCACAAGTAGAACTTACCTGAAACAAAAAAGAAACGAATTATATAGAAGCGGAAATATGTTCTGTGTTCTGCAGGTTTCTTTACATGCTCCCTCAGTCTCATCCACTCTTCCCCCATTCTCACTTGCTAAAATTTCACACACTCTCGCCCTCAGTAGTGCAAACACTCACTCTCGCGTTCACTCACTCAATCTCGCCCAACCTCACTAGCTCCGTTACGCAAACTAGATGCCGACAATTAGCACACAGCTTACAAATACAACCAAGAACAAATCTCTCACTGTTTGCATGGAGCAGATTAGGCACAAATGCCAAAACCACCTGCTGTTTTGCAACCGTTTCACATGCTCGCACCCACTTGCTCAGTCCATACACTCTCAACCTCGCTCAATCCCAATCGCTCAGTGCAGCAAACTTTATCTCCACAACAATCAGTACAAAATCTGCGAACATAGAGGCACAATGAACTGCACTATTTAGACCGGATGTTGCTCAACTCCAAAACGACAAGTTCATAGAAACACTACGCAATTCTTGTGTGCCAATTCATTTCTCCCGTTATATTGAAACTGTGTATGAACTCGTCAGACTCGAGGAAGTAGATCCCTTTAATGTTCATTTACAAAACCAGGTCAATGTACAATTTAGAAACACACATACGAGTACGGCGTTTCACCACTCCTACATGTTTCGGCACGTCTGTGCTATCCCCATGGAGCGCATACACCAAAGTTAAAAGCTGCTAGAATATAATTAATTGCATCTGCATTATTCATTATATATAGCATTCAGCAGCTAAATTTAAAGTGTGAGGTGGTTGATGTGGATAAACATATTACGAGTGTAAAATATAGTACTTTAAGATTTCAATATCGCTACGGACGAAATCAAAAACTTGTTCGTCATCTCCTCGTCCACTTCACAGCGTTGCGTCGAATCAGTGTGACTGGTTAAAACCGCAGCACACGCAGTCTTCGGCATTCTAAGATGCACTGCCTGGAGAAACTGCAGACAACCAACAAAATCTTCATACAAATGCAAACCCACTATGCCCGAAAACTCTGCTCCACAATTTCCTCCCACCACGTGCTTGTTCCAAAAAAGTGCTGTATTAATGCTTGGCCGATCTTCTATGATATGACTACTGAGGTCGTCTTATTCGTGACAATTACCTCATATGGCCTTCACAGATCCGCCAGCAATCACATTCATCATCTTACATCGAGGATGCGGTGTGTATTAATTAGCTATACCATATTTCTTCCTCTGCACAGTCACTCTACGGCAAAAACTCGAAATCGCTTTCCTTTCGTTCGTTCTTTCGCTCGTTTTTTTTTTATTTCGTGTTCCTAACCGAGTTCCAATACGACTATACTTTTCATCTCTCCTGTTCAACTTTGCATAGTTAAAATCGGATTACAGGTCGATGAGACTCCCAAAGTGTACCTTTACTGGTAAGCATTCAATAAATGCCTGGGCTTGAACATCACATAACAACACGCTACTCTAACCCGGGGGTTACGAGCGCTAGGAGTGACGTTTAAAGGACATCACACACACACACACACACACACACACACACACACACACACAGCATGGATTTGAGGATTCTGATTTGAATCATAAATACAGTAGGCCTACACGTTACATAATCTGTACGTACTGTGCAATTTACCTCGCCTAGAGTGGTGGTACTCAAACTCCGTGCCTCGGAACCCTGGGATTATGCTGGCGACATTCAGGGGTTACGCACGCGCATATTCTTACTCATGGGACTAGTAAATGTAAGTTGACGGTTTTAATTGCATTTCCTACTTTCTTCCCCATCTTTGTGCATAATCGGCGCTGGGTTTTATTTTCAGCGTAGATCAGTAATACATGTCTCACATAAATATGCGTAAATACTTAATTTTCTAAAATAAATGTTTATGCTTTAAACAGCTGTACTTCATTCAGCACCCAGAACCTACCTTTCACTTTACAGGGATTCCGCGAGAATTCAGACAGACACAAGGGTTCTACAGGTGTCAGGAGCTTGAAAACCACATGCACGGACCTACCCGTTTTGAGCGAAGACTTGTCTGAAATGGAAAGATGTCCAAGACCCTTGACATTCCGTTACATATAGGTCTCGTATCAGCGAAGACCTATCGACAAGACTACCTGGACTTATCAAGACATGACGTATGTATGGGAAATGCGTCCTGGACGTCAGACACGACATGGGTAGCACACAACATGTCGTTCACTCCTATGTCTACCTCCTAAACAAAGAGGGTCAAAATAAAACCTACTAGAATATGCGTGCAGTGACACATATATACTGTTTTACCAGAGGGACTCAGGAAATGAGCTGGTCATTGCGGTTGTTCACGGGATCCAACGCATCAGTCTTCACAGTACTTCCTACATGCAATATACTCCTATCCGTACTGAGTGGGTATGCCTTGCAGTCAGGGTGAGAATGCCTCACAGAACGGAACCTGTAGGCCGAAATGACTCATACAGACCATGACCAATTTTCTTGAAATAACACACATCCTGACACATGTTCAACGTAGTTAAGTCAGACACAATGCAGACTATACCCAGCTGTGTCCGACATAAACATCAGAAGACAGCTGTAACATGTGCATTGGTCAACGTTCCGATCAATTTGACAGCTAAGATTTAGGCCATTTTATGCATAGTATAGTTTCAGCAGTCTGAATTTTCCATGGCAATCCACGGCTGTTCGGGCTATGCGTAAGTTTCTTTGCTATAAATTAAACAGTCCCGTTTAGGAACTTGAATATATCTATATCCCAAACACAAGCTGGTGACAGCTGTCAAATGGATTGGAGTGACTCCGGCCAACAGACGTTCAATAGGCCTACGGGGGGCGTCTAAGGGAAAGTAATGCCATTATATCGTGTTATTTCTTACAAATTATGCTACCTTCATCACATCCTAAGGCCAAATCAGAAACCAAGAAACAATCCTACAAATTGTCGAAACTGGGTTATAAATACGGGCAACAAAATTGTGATTACGCTTCTTGTATTGTATCAAAATGAAAATATCAGCTTGTGGAGTCACGTCAGTGTGCTCGCCTGTTAGTAACTTCTGATCCAATAAGCTTTTAATGAAACTTGGTGTGAACAACACCACTGCGAGTCACTGCAACCTTCATATTCTTTATTCATTTTTGGGATAAGGTTAAGTTTATCCTGTAACATGCCATGAAGCCACAGTGGGGAGAACAGGTATAACTCTCCCCATTCATGGCCCCTGCGGCAGATTGAGGTCGGTGGTCAACGTCACGTCCCGGCCGCTTCATCACCGGGAAAGACCTGGTATCCAAAGGACAGGAGGATGGATGAGCCTCGCGGCCGATCTACTAGACGGGTACGGAAAGTCTTGCCCCCACCGGAATTCAAACCCCGAACCATCCAGCCAACAGCAAGTTGCAATACCCACTATGCTATCCTGGCCGCCATTTATTCATTTATTTATTTATTTATTTATTTACTTATTTACTTATTTTTGCCGGAAACAATATAGCAATACATATACCCTACAGAAAAACAAAGCAGCTTTATTAGTCGCCACTAAGGAGCCTGGTCTGGAAGAATATTTTCATGTCACGTGAACAGAATGCAGGATAAAATCGAAACATAAAGATAGATAGTAAATCCTTTAAAAACGTTGCAAAGTTCAAATATTTTGGAATCATCCTGAAAATTCAAAATTGCATTCAGGAAGAAATCAAGAACCCACCGAATTCAGGAATGCCGACTACCATTTGGACCAGTTTGCTACCCACAACTATAAAGATTAAACCACACAGCCTACTCAAAGAACTATATATAACTCTGCCTATTGCTTTACATTCGCGTGAAGCGCGGTCTCAGACAAGGGAACGTACACAGCCTGAAGATATCCGAGATTAGGGTGCTTAGCCTAAGTCACAACGACTAGAGAAAACCTCATAATCAGCAGCTTTACGATTTATAATCTTTACCAAATACTACTTGGGTGGTCACATCAAAGAGGAAGAGACGGAGGTGTCACGTGGCACGAATGGAAAAGAAAAGAACATACAGGGTTTGGAGGGGAAACCTGAAGAGACCGCTACGAACACCTAAGCATAGATGGCGAATAATATTAAAATGGATGTCAGAGTGGTGGAATGAGATACAGTGAACTGGCTTCCTATACTTCAGGCCACGGACAAGCTGTGGGACTCTTGCGGGAATGGTAATGAACCTTCGGGTTCCATAAAATGCGGGAAATTTCTTCACTAGTTGAGGAACTATTCAGCTTCTCAAGAAGGACTCCACTCCGTGCAGTCATATAGTTAGCTGGTTAATTACTTAATTATAACGGTTGTGCGAAATTCACTGTGGCAGCAACTGAGTGCCAAGTAAATTAACGTACAGTCCAGACATTTCTTATGATAATACATGATCAGATACCATGCACGCTTTGTTAACGAAACAATATCCTGTACGCACCAAAACATGGCAACCGAGCGACATCTATGTTTGCCTGCCGGCGTAATGGCAGTAACAAATAAACTACTGTAGTTCGGTACAGACAATTTTGTTTGAAGACATCAGAAATACATACATACGATTTTGCGTCAAATGTTGTTTATATGTCAACATTTACAAAGCGATGATGCACACTTTGTAGTGACATCCCGTATCTCATACAGCCGAGATCTGTCGCAGCGACAACTGTATACACAACCTCAGAATATGCCATTAGGAAGATCCGGGAAAATCAGGATTTGGAAACGAATGGGAAACACACGACCTTCAGGCGCATGTTGATATTAATTTACTGAGTGAACACGTGAGTAACATACAGGACATACGGAAACACCGTGACACAATACTGAAAAGAATGTTTAAAAAAAATACGTAAGGAGAATGAAGTGGGTACATAAATTAAGTCCTCACTACAGAAATGCCAGGCAAAACCGAACTAGTTAATGGATTCTTCAAAAGTGTGGCAAAGTTCTGAAACGACTGTAAACAAATAGAAATTACCCTACATTCATAAACATAAAAATGCGAGACCCACCGTCTTTCATACACTTCTACGAGTATACTTATTCGGTTCTAGTGTCTGTACACCTCGCGAAAAACAGCAAGCGCTGCCATTATTACGTATGTCCATTGGCAGAACGTACCTTGCTGACTGGTACGAAAACGATCGATACATTCCATTCATCTCCACAAATGTTACAATTGTGTCCTACTGAAAAATGCGCTATTAGGCCTATATTACTACAGCGAAACCTGTCAAGAAGTTTACCGGAAATCGGGAATTTCGTCGAATATCCTTCATACTACACATCACATTCGTCCGCAAGACACAGTGTGTACAAATGCATCACTTTCCCTCTATCCCCGTACTTCTTGCAACAATACCAAAAATAACTATGCTACTGCAACTCGTAAAGGGCTTTCAAGGTCTTGTAGAACTGACTAGCCGTTCCCAGTGCCCACGCAGTCTAAGACGTAGATCTGCGTCAGCCTGATTGCTGGGATCGCGTGCTCGAATCCCGCCGGAGGCATGGATGTCTGTCTCTTGTGACTGTTGTACGTTGTCAGGTAGAGGTCTCTGCGATTGACTGATTACTCGTCCAAAGGAGTCTCACCGAGTGTGGTGTGTCTGAGTGTGATCGTAAAGCCTTGAAAATGAGGAGTCCCTGGCCCACTAGCGGCTGTTGCGCCATAAAAAAAAATACGACTGACAAAATAAATCAAACTAATGGCCAACATGTGACTACAGAGATGATCAGCACATGGACACGTTCAACACTGTACAACTGCAGACCGCAATGGAATTCTTTGTGACAGGAATAGCTTCACAGAGCTACACTGTCGGACAGGATAGGTTAGTTATGTAAGAAGTGTAAGATCGTACGTCACAAATCCACGCACCGCATGCTCCGTAACTCTGTTTCTTAATGGATTTAAGTAGGCTTTAGTCGAGATTACAGTGTGCTGAATGACAGAATGACTGAAAATGATGAATTTAAAAGGATGAGAAGGACGCGGGTGCGACGTGCATAATGCATGTCCACAAGTGTGTGCATGCAGTGGCTCACAGAAAAAAAAAACTAAAAAAAATTTGGTTAAGGTACTCAAATGACGGAACAAGAATCGAACCGAATGCGGATTCATGGTTCATTAATTGGAAGGGAAGGTATATTTATTTTACGGGTTCCTTAACCACGCTGTCAGTAACTCAGGCTACAAGCCCGAATGGCAGAAAGATCTCATTAACTGATAATGAACTGGAATGGTCGTGGTAGTGAGCGCTGGTGGCCTAGTTTCAGACAGTATCACAGCATTTGTGGAGAGGGACTGAAGGAAAGCACGAAAACCATCACACAGGATAAGGGCCTCCACGTTAATAACTGAACGCGGGACTTCTCGTATACAAAGCCAAAATGCCTGCTAGCCACTCTAACGTGACACCTGTGTCTGGGGAACACAACAGGAGATAATTATCGTTTTACATTTCACGAGTATTTCATGACGCTGTCTATTGGTAGGACGATTAATGAATTCAAAAGCGTCAAAAAGGAAGTGGTCATGACATAAACGAAGTACCAACATTAGCTTGGAGGAACTCACCACACTCACCGAAGTACCAGAATTAGCCTGAAGGTACTCCGCAAAATCACCGAAGTACCACCATTAGCCTGGATGGAATCAGAAAATCACTAAGCAGGCCTACCAGCATTAGGCTGGAGAGGCTCAATAAAATCACTTAAGCACCAGCATCAGCCTGGAAGGACTCGGCAAAATTGCTAAGTACCAGAATTAGCCTGGTAGGACTCAGCAAAATCAATGATGTACCAGCATCGGCCTGGAGGGACTCAGCAAAATCACTAGGTAACAACACTAGCCTGGAAGGACTCAGCAAAATCACTGACATACCAGCATTAGCCTGGAGAGACTCAGCAAACTCGCTAAATACCAGCATTAGCCTGGAAGGACTCAGCAAAATCACTAAGCACCAGCACTAGTTCGGATAGACTCAGCAGAATCACTGACGTACCAGCATTAGCCTGACGGGACTCAGCAAACTCAGTGACGTACCAGCAATAGCCTGACGGGACTCAGCAAACTCAGTGACGTACCAGCAATAGCCTGACGGGACTCAGCAAACTCACTGACGTACCAGCATTAGCCTGACGGGACTCAGCAAACTCACTGACGTACCAGCATTAGCCTGACGGGACTCAGCAAACTCACTGACGTACCAGCATTAACCTGGAGGGACTCAGAAAAATCAATGACGAACTTCAGTCTGAATAGTCGGAGTCCTGACCGAGATCTGAAACGCCCAATTCCATAATGGGTCACCGACTGAGCTTACTTGCTCGATTATAGAATCATGACTGACCGCAAAGTACGTATGAACACACAACAAAATTCGGCTGAAGAAAACGGAGGTTGTCCCACATTTCCGCGAGAAGGGTCCCAAGATTTGAAACAAGGTCGTTCCGGAATAACAGTTGATGGTGAAACGTAATCAGCTCCACGCTTTGAATGGGACAGGTGTCGGGAGAGTCAGCGTAGAAGTGGAGACACAGACAAAGATCCCTGTCCTCGCTGGGAAATGAAGTCCGATCTCCAGCAGCCCACAGTCAGTGTGTGCTGAAGTACTGCACGTGCAAATACTAAAGTACAGTTCCTGAAGAAACCATGACAAAAATCCATTGAAGTAATTACTTAAAACCCACATAGGAAACATAATACGATAGAATGGATTAGAATGGAATAGAACACAATATAAAATTTTTTAGTCGAGTCTAACGGTACAAGGAACATCATCCACTAAGACCAAAAACCTAAATACGAACAATGACAATGCTAAGATATTGTACCTAAGTTAAATTTCCAGATTCACAATTCCTAATCACCGTCTCAACTGTCTTTGTTTCACACACAGCCAGACACTGCTACTGACAGAAATGGAGAGGAACACAAAGGCGTACCCGTAATGGCAGTGAACAAAGTGAGAAGAGAGTTTCCTTGTATTCTGTTAAACATACACAATAAAAATGTTCTAACAACAAACTTCAAATCCTAACAAAATTTTTATTTTACGAACTATACTCATCTCTTTTACAGTAGGCCGTTTTTGGAGAAACGTGATAACAGTTCGGTTTAGGGCTTCATGCAAACCAGGTAAGACCAACCTAATCACATTCACGCAACAAGTCATTAGTGTACCCTCCCCCCAGAAGTAATATAAATGCGTCAAATATCTTCGGTGATTAAGCAAGAACACGGACAACCGGAAAGACACAATCTCCCCTTCTGACAACTGGAGGCACTTTCTGCAAAGAAAGCATCACCATAAAAGGACATGAGAAAATGCGCTTGGTTAAGACTGCAGTCCCTTCGGCAGCAACAGTCCTATGGTGTTTAAAACCACAAAATCAACGTCATTATGAATTCTACATAAACAAGGGAAATGATGGAATCGGTACGAAGAAGTCATTATTTGATCGACTTACGTACGTCCAAGATAGGAGAGCTAGTGATTAGTAACGAATGACATTCGAAGCAGTATGGGGGGGGGAGGTGCCATTCACCTGAAGGAAGTAAGGTGAATCACAAAACAGCTGTTGGCCTCGGGGTATGCCCCGCGAATTATAGTCGCAATTCGGCTTATTCTGGAAAAATAATGGCATTTTACCACATGAAAAGAAAACTGGAACAGCCCATTCTCTTTCTGGTCCCCTTTAACTCCACACCGCCGCGCCAATACGGCATCTTCAGCACGCGTGCAATGCGGTAAGTTTTAAGCCTAAATTACAACTGTGAAGATACGGGGTTCTCACAGCGGTGCTGATAAAGATTTCGCCTTCTGGCATATGACGGCCTGCGTAGCCTGGTAAACAGGAACATTCCCCCCCCCCCAGCCTCTGAACTGAACGCGCACTTTCTTACTACATTTCTAGTTCTACGTATCTGTTAGTGTTATTACTGTTCCTCTATTTTATTTTTATGAAGAACTTGTTACATTTGCTTGACACCACATCATTGCCACATTATAACTGTTAACCTACACACAGCATTTCATAGAAAATGCGTAAATTTATTTTTGACCTCCGTAATAAATTTCATATTTACAGCTCCAGTACTTCACTAGCATAAACCAAACTGGAAGCTAAAACTTCTTCGCGCCAACGCCATATTGTTTTATATTCTACGAAAATAATTCCTCCATAAAAGTTGCGCATTACGTACGTCTTCAGTGCCTAAATTTAAGTGGCAGCAGTGCTGCTCCCCCCTCAAGATCTGCGTGTCCGCCATGTTATCATCACTGATTGTAGCATGACGCAGGGGTGCCCTACAATGTTCATTCAAAGTTTCACGAAAACCGGTCAACTGGTGCAAAGGTTGTGATGGGGGAACACACACACACAGAAAGCCAGACACACACGCGCACGCGCGGCGTGGTTATCATGGTTATCCTACACTTCTCCGCGTCACAAGGGAAAGCAGGCCCTTCTGTATTATCACATACCTACACTGTTTCAAATTGCAACGAAGTATTACATTTTTAACGCACAAGCATACACACGTGGCAACTCTTTAAGTGAGAGTGTACACGCTGCCGATACACCTCACGTCAGTCGAGTAACACTTGTATTCCAGGTCTCCAGAACGTCTATCCTGACTAAAGTCTCCCGCAGTTCTCTTAGGTGTCCCCGAGAAAATTTTAGGATGCTTTGAACAGGCGACGATTCTGTCTTTCCACTTTATCGTACTCATGCCCTAAAAATCCGCCAATCTACGCTGCTGAATAAGAGCTCTTACAGAAGAATAAGTAATAATTCAATGGCGTTGAAACTACCCTGCAGTTTGCGCAACGTTACCTTAGAAACGAAAGAATAAAATCAACATTCATTTGCGACAAACAGGTTGTGAATACATTAACTGGACTGAACTCAGAATGAGGCCTGATGGTGGGGATTTGCGAAGTGTGATAAACCGGAATCCATAACAACCGGAAATCTGTCGGCGAAGTATGTAACTACTGGGGTTTTGTGACGACGGTGAAAACCGAGATCCATAACAAACGGACATTTGTCCATGAGACAATTTGCTATTAACCACTCAAGGAATACTCTGTATTATAAAGTTACCCACTTTACCTCAGGGTAACAATACACACTGATATACTGCGTCTTTTCTAGAAACACTGATGCTGCGCCAGCGTTTTAGACACTACGCAGCAAGAAATAAACTTCTATTAAAAACCTTGGAAAATTACAAAACTGTAAAGTTTTAAATGGACGTATTGTGCATTAACTGTCAAGTACGTTACCACTGTTCGAAACAGCAAAGTGAAACGAAGAGACAGCACACATCGGCCTACACACGTTAGGACACCAGTGCACAAACCCGGCGGGCCACGTCGCCCAGGCAACTAACTTTTGTACGGCGGCGCCTACTATTTGTGGGTCCCCATTATGAAACTTGCTTCATTGTCACCTTTCTGGCGACTAGGATTTTGAGGTGGCCCCTAGACTTGTGGAAAACCTGCGAACTCCAGCGCCAGAATACATAATTATTTACTACTCTGAATGCATAACACGATATTAGGCGCACCGAACGTGACCGCAACATACTTCTAACAGTAAAACAGACATCGTCTTAGAACCCAGGTCATTTTTTAGCTTCTTCGTTCTCTTGATTAAAACGGCAATAGCGTCTTCAATGACAGCAAACGTCAATCCTGTGCGCTCTCCAGCAACACTGTTCACAGCTTTCAGTACGCCTAAACGTGCATGTCAAAACACTTAATGGTACTAGCTGCACTTAGTCGCGTAAGTAAAGTTCCACACATTCCAAGATGCTAGTACTACATACCAACAAATCTACAGCCTCTCTCATGGAGAACACCCTGTGCTCCCCTTTCGAAAGCTGAGACAACGTGACTGAGGATGTGAAGTAAAAATTTTAAACGGCTGGTTGGGTCTAAACCTATGACTGCATTAATAGCAAGAAGCACGTAAAGAACGCGTCTGAATGTGTGGATACGATCCTGTCAGTTGCTTAGAAAAATTTTCATCAATATGACCAGATGAATGTTTTCTTAACACACAGCAATACGTCGTCAAAGTACTCCAGAGATACAAGCCCTTAACTTCGTGCGCTGAATAACAGCGTTACAACATCGAATGGCATAAAGTTTCAAGTGACACTTGACTGTTTACTTCTGCGTAACTCAAAACGTGGGTTACAAACACGACAATTTACAAAATCTAACAGTTACGAGTATAACTTGTGTCTTTCACGCACATTTACATCAGTTTACTAGCTATTTTCACAGCACTGCATTTCATTCAATAATGCTGTCAGATGCGTCAAAAATACGCGCTGACTTCACAAAATCTAATACTTTTGATGACAAGTTTGAGCAAGCCTATACGATTTCTGTTAATAAACTGCTACTACGCGCACTGCCGTAACCAGGGCTGTGGAGTCGGAGTCGGAGTTGGAAGGAATTTTAGGTGGAGTCGGAGTCGAAGTCGGAAGGAATTTTTAGGTGGAGTCGGAGTCGGTAAAAATGTACCGACTCCGACTCTGAACTCAGGCTACAATCTTAACTAGATATTCCAAATCCAGAGCCCTGATAGCTACAGTAACCATTAGATTTATACTTAAATATAGGTTATAAGTCTAAAAAGTAGCTTGATGATTCACGTGGTGGCGATGAAATGTCTTACAGGTTTACCATTATTAATACATCTTGAGCTTTTATGAAGGAGTCGGAGTCGGAAGTTTTAAAAATCGAGGAGTCGGAGTCGGAGTTTTTGTGTACCGACTCCACAGCCCTGGCCATAACTACTAGCATAACACAGACTGGCAGACGAACAAAACCTAACGTCAAGAATGACCCCTTTCAAGGCCAAGTTCACCTAAATGACACATAAAATGTAGTTCCTAGCTCACAGAAGACACGCCACGCTTCCATTTTAAAAAATCCGTAACTGTGTTCAGGGAATTCATCTCTTTACTGTGTAATTTATACTACACACATTAACACAATGTGTGCACATACAACGTTAAAGCAAGTGGCAGGCGTAAACTCCGCGCTGTAGAGGGTTAGAAAGGGTCGATTCAAACCAAATCTCCTGTTCATATTATTCATAATCATTAAACCTTACTGTTCACAATTATAGCTTAATCTAACAATAAATAATCACGCCAACACTTCAATTTTCGACATGAGAAGGCCACGCTTAACTATTCGTCAGCATCATATACATCCCCATGCATGACAAAAAAAAAAGGGTAATTCAAACGTTGACCTCCTGCTCCCCTCAGCTAAACGAACACGTGCCGCTCAGAACACTGATGTTTCTACTTGTGTATTTTGCCATTCGAAAGGCACACAAATGCCACTGCCGCTTGTTGCTAAACTTTAAATAAAATATAATATAACATAATTTAGAACAATGTGCAAAATTAGTACAACCTGAAACAACTGTTACTTTCGGCCCCACATACATCAGTAATTATACCAGTCTACAGGCTACATAATGACACGGCCTTAGATCTAGTGGCAAATTCATTTAACCGCTCACCAAGAAACCCCCAAATGAAAGTATGGAGGCTTTTCACCATGGAACCTCAACACTATGTCGCTGTGAAGGGAAAGAATCGCGTTCCGAGTTCCTTTATCCCTACAAAACATCCACGGTATCCGTTCCATCGGATAAAGTTTGAAGGATGCTGGACTAGAGGCGATGCGTAAGAAGTCCGGAAGCCCCTACAAATATCGAGCCACAGCGGTCCAGCAGAGAACCACAGACGCAGTTCCAAGAGTAACCTACATGACAGTCCAGGCCATATCGTGATTAAGATAAAAGAGCATTTTACTCGTGGCCAGTAGCTGATTCTGAAGTTGAATAGCACATCCACTGATGTGAGATTCCTCTTAATTAGCTAACAACATCTCAGCTAGTCAAGGTTCGAAGGCTCATTGCCGTATTCCCAAACGCCAGCCACTAGTCCCTATCCTAAGCAGCATATCCAAACCCACTCTCATATTGCTTTTCCTTGAAATACACTCAAGTACCCTCACATCGACGTCTAGGTCCTCGAAGCGGTTCTGCCTTTCACACTTTCCGTTCAAAACATGCACGCAGTCACTCATGTCTCCCACACGTGCTATATGCCCTACTAATCTCATTCTTCTCGATTTAAAACTAGTAATAACATTTGACCCGTAAATTCCAATTGGGTAAGCAGTTTACTAAACCCTACTGCTACTTTCCGGAGCACGCAGTAGCACAGTTGGTTGATGCACTACGCTACAAGCCGGAAGGTCACAGGTTCGATTCCCGATTATGTCATCGAAATTTTTCATTGACTTAATCCTTCCGGCCACACTATGGCCCTGAGGTCGACTCAGCCTCTTAACAGAAATGAGCACCAGGAATATTTCCTGAGAGGTAAAGGCGGCCGGTGCGTAGTGCTGACAACCTTACCACCTTCACGTACCGACTGTCTTGAAATCTGTGAGCCTAAACCTCCTGGAGCCATCAGGGCCTGTTCAGACCTGTAACTGGTTTGCTTTACCTTTTTACTGTTAATTTCTGCCTTTAGGCCTTTTCTGACTAGGAATACATAACGCCTAATTTGCAACTACATTTTCTGAAACATTAACGAGCAACTGTAAGAAGCACGAGGGCCAATCGCTCACCTGCATCACGCGACCAACCTTGTGACGTGTTACGTGAACGACATTCAAAATTATATCGACCGCTGCCCACACGCACGTGTTGCGAAACAGGATTACTGGTGCATGAGAAAAGGATGTGGACTGTGGGCGCCCGCAAGTGACAAGGTGCGCGGCATGCTACAGGACAAGCTGCACAACCAATTACGTGCATTAGCTCTATTTATGAGAAGAGAAATCCCGGTCAGCATACTGACTACCATATGGGCCTAACGATCGACGAACCAGCGTTCGATTCCCGGCACTGCATGGCAGTTTTCACCCTTCCACAATGTCCAGAGATACGTGGGGCTCTTCTGCGAAGCTACAGTGACAAAGGCGTGAAGCTTTTCACTCAACTGTATCTAACGCACAGGTCAAGAATGCGTGGAACTCACCTCCACTCCCCTATACACATTCAGGCGTACGAACTCTTGGTCGCAGGGATATGGAAGCCGCGTGACTGAAATACCGTTTGTATTTATATCTACCTCAGTACTTATCGAAGGACTGCTAACCAGAATTTACTCCTAGTTACTTCATGGCGGTTTAAATTCCGAAGACTATATTAGACAGAGTTACATTTAGCAACAGTGTCATATCTAGACTACAGAGTCGACGGGACATGAATGAATCAATGTTAGTATTCCTGCAATGATGCTGAAAGGGGAAAACCTAAGTACCAGAAGAAGCACCTGTCCCAATGTCATTCTACCCACCACAAATCCCACGTGTACTCCCATGGGATCGAAACCGGGCCTCCGCGGTGAGAAGCCAACGACATATGCGATTACATATTATATTATATTTTATTATATTATATCACGTGTTACAGCGTCGAATGATGGAACGATAAGTAAAAACGTAAGTGGGTAAAACAAACAGCGTCGTAACACAAAGTTGACCCTATAATCCCAGCATCTGCTTAGAGGAAATGAGGAAACCCACACAAAACCTCCAACAATGGCCGGCCTCCTCCTCTCGGCCGATATATGGGGCGGGGCTGGCGTGCTAAACCCTCGAGAGCAACACCCGGCGATTCGTTTTATTGAATCGATTCGGTCGATGCTTTTCATGTCCCTGGACTTCCCATAACGATTAAGTAATTCGGTCATTATAACGCATGTAGTAAGATTAAAAGGAATGTTGCGGCAATACTGTTCACAAAATAGGGGTATCCATTGTCTGACCTGATAGCATTACCCCATCTGTATATTTATTCAAGTTTAATGTAATTATTATACGACACAAACGTAATAATTGTCAGGAACTGATGCCCCACAATTTGACTCGTCCATTAAAAAATGCCATTCGTAACAATACGTATGGTACGAAATTTCGATCAAATGTTAACACTCGGAAGGCAAAATCGTCTCGGAAACGATCTCGAATATGCCTGAAACAGCGCCTGAACTGCTTTTTAGGAGCGTTCGCAATATTGCGAAAAGTGACTATTAGCTCTCTCGTGTCTGTCCGTCCGTCTGCCCGCCCGCCCGCACGGAACAAGTCGCCTCTCACTGGATGGATTTCCATTAATTTTGATACCTGAAATTTTTTCGAAAGTCTGTCGCGAAAATTCATGTTTCATTTTAATCTGACAAGAATAACAGGTACTTTTCATGATAACATTTCGCAGAATTCTTCTTAGAATGAGAAATGTTTCAGATAAAAGTCGCAGACAAAATCAAAACACACATTTTATGTTCTATAACTTTTATTTCCGAAAATCGTGCCGTTTATGACATAATGTGGAAAAATATGGTACAGCCAAGACACGCCGCAGATAATATAATACGGCGCATGCGCTTTGCATGCTGGATGAGTAAGGCTACAGACACACACTCAGAATACGTAATACTTATTGCTTTTCCACGTCAAAAATGGTTACGCGAACGCGCCTTAATGTTACGTTACAGGCACATCGTGTGTCTTGTTAAATTATAATTTACAAATGCTATCTTTCTTTCAGTTCGCATACTTTGCATACATTAGTGCATATTTTTGTAACAGCCAAAACCGCACATACGTTGCTCGAATTTCTGTGGGTAAAACTGTCGTAATGGCTTTTTGCACCATTTTAAAAGTTCATACTAAGTAAGCGAACATAGGGTGATTCGGTTTGTCTGAGGTAAATTGATTCAAGTTAGTTATTCACTGCACTGAACGCTTCAAGAACTGTCCATTTCCAGTTATTTCAAACAACCCTGACGAACGCGACAGAACAGACAATGAAACCCCGTGCGGTTCTACGACAAACGTAACTCGCAAATATTGACAGTGTAACAAACGCTGAGCTGCTATGCGCCTTTCCAAAGAAAAAAAAAATGGAATACACATCAGTTTCATCACGCCTATCCGAAAGTAACGGTACTGAAACTACGTGACCAATCCTGATAAACTCAAAACGGGTTTTCGGTACTGTGGATACACACTAAATTTTCTCGAGTCATTTAGGCATCGGTTTGGGGAGATAAGACGTGCACACAAAGTAGACAGAAATGCACTCACGACCATACCGAAACAAGGTTACAAACGGTAATTCCAGCGGTGAACAAAACGCAGTCCTTCTACCCTGCAATGCGGCACGCGATATAATTTCTCAAGCACCAAACAAAAAGATATTACATTCGGCAAAGAATTATTTCATCCGTATTCATACAATACCCTAAAAAGCGGGGCTGTGGAGTCGCAGTCGGAGTCGTGGAGTCGGGGTCGGATTCGGAAGGAATTTTAGGTCCAGTCGGAGTCGACAAAAATGTACCGACTCCGACATCAACTAGGTACTACAACTCCAGAGCCCTTACAGCTACAGTAACCATTAGATTTATACTTAAGTATAGGTTATAAGTCTAAAAAGTAGTCTAATGATTCACGCGGTGGTGATGAAATGTCTTATAGGCTTACCATTATTAATACTTATTGAGCTTTTATGAAGCAGTCGGAGTCAGAGCGGAGTCGGAGTCGGAGTTTTAAAAATTGAGGAGTCGGAAGTTTTGTGTACCGATTCCACAGCCCTGCTAAAAAGTAAATTTCGTAACACTACGCTTCTTGACTTCTATAAACTATTTACCTCGTAATAAGTTTCCTGTGCTCAATAATTATGCACGACAAACGATAAGGATCTTTTGGAATCACTTACATTTGTGAACAGTTATTTTCCGTTTCTTTACTAGCTGAAGACCTGTTCACTTCTCACGAAGGACTCTGTTCCATGGAGTCAGTCCTCATCAAAGATGAATAATGTGACGTATACATACAGACATCCAGTCAAGGAAGAAGGATCAGCGAGCTGTCTTCGTGTTGCATCTCGTTAGAATATGTCCAGATATTAGAACTTCAGTGACTAACAAGCAGCGTCAATTTTCTAAGCCTCTTTTCTTGGAGAGTGGTTAACAGTGAATAAACAAGGGCAAAAGAAGGGATAACGGAATGCACCCAAAAATTATGTACGTGTGCTCAGTTCCCTTTACTCAGGGTTTATTATAAAGGAGACACAAATCTGGACTTATTACGTAAGACCAACTTCAATTTCTGTACGAACGATTCAAATTTTTTAAAGATTAATTTCAAATAAAATTTACCGCCCCACTATTGTCAACAGGGTATTACCATTAATAATACGTAAGTAACAAGTATGGGTATTATTTACGCTATGGCTCGCACACTTTTCTTCTCTCTCGAATTGGCCCTCGTGCCCAAAAGGTGGCTCACCACTGGGTGGCACAGTGTATTAATCCTGAGCATCAACCTCAAATTTCAAACGGACGTGGAAATACAGCCTTATGAAAATATTTCCACCCACAGTAAAATATCCCGATAATTTACAAATTAGAACTACTAGGTTGACATATCTTATTGTAGCTGTTATTATCATCATCTTCATCGTCATCTTCTTCTGCACTCAAACTTCTTTCTTTAGAGACTTGGCGAAGAATTTCACCCCGAGCCTTCAAATGCTGCTTAAAAGCTTTCTCACAAGACGACACGTCCGAAGGACCACCAAGTTTGTATTTCTGGCTTGAACTGAGGAATGTTTTGTCTTCTATTATGTGTTATTTACAGAAGCTGTCAATTGCCAAGATTATATAAGGTAGGCAACGGATGAAGAGTGAGCATGGAGCACTGGTGGAAAGATACTGACAAGCGAACACCGAAGCACTCGATAAAAACCTCTCTCATTTCAGATTTGTGCACAACGAGCCTACATGGACTGGCGAAGAACTGAACCCGGACTTCCGCGGTAAGAAGCCGAAGACCATCTGCTTCAGCCATAACACGCCCGAATTTCTGACACACTGTCACCGAGGCTACGAAACAGTACTCCTGTGTCTGATAATTACAACCCCTATTACACCAACTTTATTCACCTGCCACACACACACACACACATTTCCATTGTTGAGTTTTCATATCTTCACCGGTACTATGCCCAATTTATCCATGTGTTATATTCTGCTCACGTCTTTTGTTAGGTATTCACATTTGTTCCATTTTCCTTCTCTGCCTTCTCAAGCTTCCGCGTTAATGAAATTCCAATTCGTATTGCGCTGTTTTAACCATTCTAATCACGAAGAATTACATCTGGTTTACCGTAATCTGTAGCCTCATCCGCCGTTATCGGCTTATCCTAACACGGTAACAGATTAGGTATTATCTCTAGCTTAACTACCGACACACTGTAAACTATTTTACCAGTTTACTCTGTAGATAGTCCGATTATCGTAGTAGCGAAAGTCTACATAATAAGTGGTCTATTGTTTCTGCATGGCTGTGACATTTACGACATTCACGTTCCCTTGCACGAGTACACACGTTGTGCAGCTATACGTAGGCCTACACAGGCTGTCATTCCCAGATCTTGTATTGCAACCATAAAATCCTCTATTTCAAGAGAGGCTATAACTTGCCCTGTATAGGCAATTTCACCGTTCCGTCTGTAACCAATATTTCTTTTCCTATTCCACTTGGGTACGTGCAGTACATTTCTTTGGCCTTCGATGCCTTATCCTCCACCGAGATTACTAGTATTTCTAGCTGCATTTTTTAATTTAGAGGGAAGAATCTACCGTTATTTCAATCATTTGTTTCACTTCAACATTCCCGTTAGGAATAGCGGTATATTCAATGAAAGGTTTGTTTTGATTAACGGTTTGTTAGATGTACGTACTTTCACTGCGTAAATCAGAACTCCTAAACAGATTCATGCTGTAGATCGGTCACTGACGTTTTACGTGAACTGTAGTTTTGGTTTTCATTTAGTTACGTTATTTATAATTAAGTTGGTTAGTTTATATTTTGTGTTATTTACGCTAAAGCGTTTTGCAACTAATTGTTTAAGCAATACTTGGGCTTCGACTCATTGAAGGTGCTTGGGAACATTGCTTGAATCGAGGAGCAAGCACCAACTAGACAATGAATTATAAGGATGCTTGCTTTCTATGAGGAGATCCTGAAGGGGAAGTACAGGTCTTTGTCTCGCCGACTTCAGTGCTTGATTTCATCAAGTCACATTCATATACTCGCGCATCGCCACCTGTACTGTTGGGCACTGGAGATGATACCCAGCTAACACGACCACAGTGCAAGCGGATGTCTCCTCCTTGACCTGTAATTTGTTTGTCAGTTTTCATCATTCTTCTCTATGTTTCGTTAGTACAAGTACTCATACATCTTCCTTCTTGGTCAAAACAGGTTGTCTGTAACCACTCTCCTAATTTTAAGTAGCATTTATGGGAAAAATCTAACTCGACTTACGACGTCTCGATTAACTCAAAGTGAGAACAGTATACGGAAAACACCCTAAAATACACAACAAATACAAACATGCAAAACATACAATACAAAATATTATAAATATTTCGCACACAGCATTCAAAATTCATTACACATTGCCGATAATTTGGTAGGTCACTTCTGAACATAGAAACTCTTCAACAGAACAAAAGGAGTGTGTAGTTAAGTATTTTCTTAATGCTAGTTTCAATTGAGCCTTATCATTCTTCAAATTTGTGAATCTGATCTTTAGGTATCAATGTAAACTGTCCGTTATCTACACTTATAACTACAGTTTTAACATGCATCCCATAATTTTACATAACTTTTAAGTATTTTAACGTAAGTTTTTATGACGTATACTGCAAGGGAATGAGATCTCAATCCCACTTGCAGGTGTAAGTTTTTTGTATGGCTCTTGATAACTAATACACCTGATGACGGCTTCATTGAAAAGCCGAAACTAGGAACCTGAGGATTTGTAAACTGTGTTGTGCATGACGGTGCTCTGAATATATACACTTGTGAATTTGCACGGTAAACTGTAGAATATATTGATGCCAGCATAACACATACCTTCCCGAAAGCTTGAAAGGTTGCAGTTGGTTTGTGACGATGGTATTTATTCCTTATATCAAGACTGCGTACAGCTGAATTTGTTTGAAGCTTTGCTTAGTTATTCACAATGAAATCCATCAATGAAAATAAGTATGTGCACGGGAGAAGTAAAATCTCTTACACAGGCCCCCACATGAAATTCTAAGTTTTTCTGTCTACCATAATTCTAACAATTTTCTTTTGTAGAGTGTTTTTTTTTACTGCAAAACGAAGCAACTCCAGAATTACTATGTATTTAATCACAAATTGAAAACAGGCAAAATAAACTGTTTGAGACCGCCAGTATTGATATGAAACACACGCATTACTTGCTCAGTACAGTATAATTCTTCCAATTCAGGTGGTTATCAATTTGCAAACCAAGGAATTTTGTAATGACAGATTCTTCGATGCATTTTTCATTATAGCTCATACCTAATGAACATTGTGGGGCTGCATGTTGTTTATGCAGGCAACAACGGAGTTGGTTACAGGTGTCTTCAATAAAATACGAGGTCAAAAAATAAGTTTACGATACACATGCTTTGAGCTTTTCATTTTCACCTCTAATAAAAGCAGTTCTGATTTAATTGCATTGCTATCGCGTTACATTGCCACGTAGTCACCGCCACATATGAAGAATTTATCATATCGTGGGGAAGGACTTTCTGTTCCCTGTTGACAGATGTCCGTGTGGCCTGTGATAATCAGACGTCGTGTCACAACTGTTTGCACCTTTTGATCGCCTTTAAATGTGTGTCTTCCAAGATTTTACTTCAGAACTGAAAACATGACAATCACTCGGCGACGGCTTCACCTTATATATTCACAATCAGTGGACGTTCTTTAGTTACGAAATTACACGCCACACAAAGCTATTTTCTGAACGACCCTCGTACAACAAAAATTCATTCTGCAAATAAATATGGACGCACCATGTTTGGTGCATCCTCTCACAGATCCCTGGCCTGTTCTGAACAGTTCTACATGCTGCTAGGACTCCATGTACCAGAACGTCTTGCTTCCATAGCGGTCTCATAAATGCAGCTCTTGAGATGACCCCAAAGAAATAAACACCGCGACAGATTTCGGCAAGAACATGTTTCCGACAACAATTTTCTTGTCTCAAATTGTCCCCTCCTTGACCCTGACCCCTTACAACACCAGAAATTTTGTAAAAACTATTCAGTTACACCCTGTACATATATGACGAACAGTTTCAAAAACGAACAGCTTGAAAATATGAAGGCGAGAGAATGAGGAGGCGAGGAGAGAATTTCTCTTTCCTTCTCTTTTGCGCAGTTCTATTTCTGTCCGCGGTCAATGCAGCTACTATGGGAACGGAGCACACGCTCACAAAATACGACGCCGAGTTTATAAATAGTTGCGCTGTGCCTGCGATCAATAGAGAACTGGATGGCCTTCACCAAGCCCAACAGCAAGACCCTGAATTTTATTAACAACACAATTTATTTCTGAACACACACACGTGGCAGGAAAAAAATATAGAATAATGCTGATTACGCCATTCAGAAACTACACCGCCCACCATTACAACTTGACCTAACCACGCTTCCTACTCTCCGACCTTGACGCAATAGTGTGAGATTGTTCGCTTGTCAACTAAAACAGTGGTGTATCCAGCATGTCACTGCAGTATTATAGCACCATACCAGAGCGACACTTCAGTTCGTGAGATGGCGTCTAAGTAGCGAGATTTGTTGCGAAAAAACTCATAACAGGCAACCATATCCTTACCTTAAGATGAAACACTTATTCAGCAAAATACACAGCATTCGGGTAGTATTTGAGACGTGGCCAGTAACTAAGAATTTCTGTCCTAGTAACGGTTACCTGAAACCCTGCCATTCTTTACAAGATCTGTACCAGTGCCTGGCTACCACCTGAAAACCGCTCAGCATTTACCAATATGTGTCCCTATCTGGTCACTACATGTAACACACCCTACCTACCATTCAAACCTGGTCATATTTACAAGTTCTGTTACAGTACCTGGCTAATATCTGTGGTTCCGCCACTACTTACAAGTTCTGCGCAACCAGGCGATTAAGAATCACGCTACCCAATACCATTCATGTTCGTAACCATACATAATTGTTAACAAAATCTCATACTGTAGGCAGTGACACAGCGAACTTCCAAATACAGAACTGAGGTTATTAATTTACGCAGACACACAGTAATTCACGCCGACGAAGCCATCATAAAATATTTCCTATGTGTACGTGTCTTTACATTCGAACGTTTTACACTCAAGACGGTAACGTGAACGTCTAAACCGAAATTCAAGAAAAATATCCGGATTCACAAGGTATGGATAAGTCAAGAATTTCACGATTAGTAACTCGCTTTCGTGACTGGCAGCGTTTGTGAAAAAAAAATTAACATACTGGCTTCCGGTCCATTCTAACCGTGAACATTTATATGTTAATCAACGTTCACTGCAGTCGCCCAAAAAATGACGGGCAAGACTTGCATCGCAGACGGGTATGTGTGATTCAAACACAAGGAGGGTTCTTAAGTTAAAGTGTGTTATTTAACGACGCTGCCAACTGAGATGGTTAGGCCTATAGTGCATCGACGATAGACGAATGAAGGAGAACGGGGCAGTATTGTAATAATACTGACAGGGGAGACCGAAGTATATAGGAAGAAAGAAACCTGTCCCAGTGCCACTTTGCTCACCACAAATCCCATATGGAATGACCTAAGCGTGAACCCGAGCCTCTGCCGTGTGAAACTGGCAACTAAGCGCCTGACCCATGGCACGGCCCGAATAGGTTATTAAGAAGTTAAACCTTAAAAAGCTTCTCGCGTTGCTACAATGCAAGGGGACTTGGAGAACCTGATAAGGCAAATAGACTGGTTTCGCGTCTTTATTGATTCGAGTGGAACTGACACTTCGCATCGCGTTTTATTCAGTAACAAAACGCGGTTCCACTTGAGTGGTTATGTAAGCAGCCAGAACAGCACGATATGCAGTAATGAAAATCTTCTGTTTTTTCATGAAACGTACGCCCATCTTAAGAAAAAAGTGGTGTTTCACATTGCCGAGTGACAGGACCTTCATCTTCCTCGAGGTGACAGCTGACAGAAACGTACACCGGCATTAAGTGTACCTGATTATTGCGCCAGTCGGCAATGAAGAATAAAATGCTAGTTTCACTAAGATTAGGGGTTCCTCTACTTACGAATCACACCGTAACTCCCAGCTACTAAGTTTGATGCGGTCCACATTGGAACGACTAAGCCAGTCACCCGGCCAATCTTCGTGATTCTGCCATTATAACAGGTCCTCCACTAGTAGCCGGCCATGACTGGAACATAACCACTACCGACAAGGCCCGTGCCAGTATGCGGCTACTGTTTATAAACCGAACCCTACTTACAAGTTCTATGCAAGTACCAGGCCACATCTGTGATTTGGCCACGATTTAAATGTGTGCCAATTACAAGATAGCCTGCTACTTGAAAACCAGTCACTGTTAACTAGTTCTGCGCTAGTACCCTACCACTATTTGTGATCCAGCCACTACTGACAAGTTCTGCGCTAGTACCCGACCAGCCACTACTGACAAGTTCTGCCCTAGTACCCAAATACTGTTTGTGAGCCAGTCACTACTGAAACGTTCTGCGCTAGTACCCGACCACTATTTGTGATCCAGCCACTACTGACAAGTTCTGCCCTAGTACCCAAATACTGTTTGTGAGCCAGCCACTAATGAAAAGTTCTGCGCTAGTACCCGAACACTGTTTGTGAGCCACCCACTACCAACAAGTTCTGCGCTAGTACACAACCACTATTTGTGATGCAGCCCACTACTGACAAGTTCTGCGCTAGCACCCGTACACTATTTGTGATCCAGTCACTACTGACAAGTTTCGCCGTTGCACCCAGGCATTATTTCCATACCGACCGCTATTAACAAGTTTTGTCCAAGTACTCGGATGTTATCTGTGACACCACCACTATTTACAAGTCCTGTGCTAGCACACGGCAACTATATGCGATACGGCAACTACTCACAAGTTCCGTGATAGTACGAGGAAACTATTTCTCACACTGCCACTATTGATAAGCTCTGTGCCGATACCCGAGACCAAGCTACTGATTTGTGATCTGGCCACTACTCTAGTGTTGTGACACTACCCGGCCTCTATTTCAAAGATCTGTGCTAGAACCAGGACACTGTTTCTGATTCTGACACTACTGATAGTTCCGTAATACAACCAAGCCACTACTTACGATCCAACCACTATTCCCAAATTCCATGCTAGAACCAATTTACTATCTGGAAACCAACCACTACTGCCAAGTTTTGTTCCAGTATGCGGCTGCTAATTTTTAATTGCTACATCCCCGTTTTGCTACAGTAATAATGCAGACACAACAAATGATAACAGTCCAAACCACGATTCTACTTTAACATATTTTCTACCGCTTCATGTTTCAGCCATTATAGATAACTACCTTCAGGAAGTTCGTACAAAACGCCAGATATCTTAAAAAACAGCGGCATTCAAGAATTCTTACATGAAGAATAATTGCTTCATTCCGTACTCTCTTACGGCAGGTCCATAGCCTCTTCCAAAGCTACTTCTCCCGAGCGTGTGATCTTGTGTTAACGCTTTCATTTCCAGTATCTTCTCATTTCCTTAAGGTCATCCAGCTGCTGCTTACTTCTTGTTCCTCGTCTTCCCGTCCCTTCATTTCATTAGTTTTTTCCTTAAATTTAAGTCCAATCTGCTGGTGAAAATAGTCTTCTTCTTCTTCTTCTTCTTCTTCTTCTTCTTCTTCTTCTTCTTCTTGCCATGATAATCCTCGATTTAATTTCACGTGTACATCTTGCGTCATTTATCACGCTACCCAAATAACTGAAATATTCCATATTGACCAGTTGTTTATGATCTATCATAACCTGTACTGGAGATGCTTGCCTTGAGATTTTCAGTACTTAGATTTTCCACATTCATCTCCATTCCACTGCAGCTTACAAGTTCAATTAGTCTATCAATCATGCCCTGTAGTACCACCTCTTCCTTAGCCACTAGCACAAGATAATTTGTATATGAAGAATAACAAAACTCTTTAACTGTTAAAATTAGTTACATATAAATTCCTGCAACTTTAAAGGTTAAACAGCCCTCCTTCGTCTCCTGCAGTGCCATATCCCTCTGCAAAGTGGCTATCATTAAATTATCTTCGTATATCATTACTGGTATCGTAAATCTTCCTTTCTATCCCCGTGATCACGTTGCACTTTCACGATATGAGTGTACTATATTTCAGAAAGGTTTAATTAAGAATCAGTGTGCGAGGCACGTTTAACTTGCGCTGTGTTATTTTTGTACTCGTACCTTTTCGGTAGCGGCAGCAGTGGTTGATGGTGTGTGTGTGTGTGTGTGTGTGTGTGTGTGTGTGTGGAGCAGGCACACACCTATGACCTTCCTCAAGATGGCCATGTATGATAACCGAAACCCTGTACTAGTGCATCACAAATTAAAATAAAGGAGAAATGGGTGTACACACTGTCAAATTTACTGGGTCTACGTTATGCGCTTACTAACGGCACCTGTCATTCGGCCACTATTTACGACGTTTGCACTAGTACCCAACAACCACTTGCGATCCGGTCATGACATAAAAGTACCGTGCTAGTACACGGCTACTCGGTATGTGGCCCCTGTTTACAAGTTCTGTGGCAGCGTCCGGCCACTTTCAACACGTTCTGTTTCGGCATCCAACTGCTGTTAGAAAACCGGCCACTTTTTACAGTTTCCGAAACTCGGCTACTATTTATTAGTCCCGTGGTAGTGCCCAGCAACAATTTTAAACCCGGCCACTATTTATAATTTCTATGCCAGTTGCCGGTCACTATTTTAAGCCCGGTCAATATTTACAAATTCTACGTTAGTGCCGGACTGCTGTTCAAGACATAAGCACTACCGGTTGACACTGAGGCCACTCGCGTTTACTTAGACTGTAAGATAACCGAGTATTTTAAGATGAAAAGCAGCACTACGCGATCCGACAATCACACTGATTCTGTGAACAAAACCGTATATCAGTCAGTCACGGTCGTTATATTCAAACATTCCGCCTCTGCTTTATACCCACATTCCAATTCCTCCTGCATGCCCGAAGACAATACTAGAGACCGTTCTCCGAAAGTCATTTCAGCACATCAGCATCATATTGCTCTGCATTTCTACTACTGCCTTAAAATTAGGCTCTTTCGAACAAATTCTTCTTTTCGAAAAAAATGAAGGTCACACTTTACACCAAAAATCGCTTCGTTCCAAGTAATTTGTGGTAAAAAGCTTCGTTATTGTGAAAATCCCGCCGAACGGCCAAATGCTTTTAGAGAAATACATTTTCGTAATCTTTCCAAAACTTGGAGGTACAACACTGGGCTGACTGTTTCGGACGATGGAAATAGGAACAGACAGTTCTTAGGACATAACAACACTATGATCTTAACCTTCAAATTCCACAGTCGCCCGCCTCTCAGTCTTCGACACACTGAAATGTTCTCATGGTGGTTGCAGTATTTTCCTGGGTAACAATGGAAGAGCGAAGTTCCATTAAGAACGTTTCTTCCTAAATATGTCGTTATTCTAACAGTGCTGTTTATAAGTCTAAAACTTTTCTCACAGCTTCGTACAAATAAAACAATGTACAACCAAATCACTTAACTGTAACCACGAATTCTAAATCCCAATAACTTTTACACAAAATTTCTTACTCAGTCACATGAACGAACAACCGCCAATTCACCAACACGGTGAGCTGCCTAACAAAACCATCAGCTGTAGCACTACGAAAATCTGCATTTTGCCACAGAGTTTACTTATGTTTCTCGCAATAAATACCAACTGTTTACGTAAATCTCACTGACTGGTCTTGCTAATAGCAAGGACTGTCTTCTCCGCGAGGACCTGAATCATTACACTTTACTCCGGGCAAGCATCCGTCCAACCAAAGTTATCCTCTGCTCCCCCCCCCCCCCCCCCCCAAAGTATTGCCATTAGTGACAAAAGTCCTTAGAATAACAGGGCAAATACCCTCAGCCAAGGCGGTAAATCCGTTCGCATACGCAGCATGCTCAATATAGTTACGTGTATTACGTTTTGGCGCCATATCCCAGCAGAGCGTTTCGCATTCAAGAATGGCCAAACGGACCAACAGACGTCGACTTGCGCTTTGAACAAGCCTCCAGCCTTAACATTTTGGTTGGTTGGTTGGTTGGTCAGTCCTCAAACGGCTAAACATCATGAGGAAGTTTTATCCGAATATTACACTTCAACCTCTGTTATAGAGCAAACTGTCTGCAACGGTAAACTGTTCACGTTCTCTGGGACCCCACTGGTCATTCACTTCGCAAGCTTAAGAATTTGAAATTATACGAAGTTAACAACTATCAGTGCAGTAATGCAAAGCTTATTGACATTTCATGTGACACACGATTCCGTTAAGGACAGAGATAGGAATCTCGCCTGAAGCATGAAAACAATCCTGAAAGGAGGTACTCGAACAGGACTCCTCACAATTTTTCAAACTTATTGTTTACTACTCTGCACAGGCGACTGGCTTTGATATTCAATTACAACAAGTACGAACACACTGTTCAGAACCCATCAATACTACAGACAATACTTCAAATCAGAATGCAATGACGCGCAGATCCTCAACAGATGTAAGTTTACATTTTACGGCACGTGCCCTGAATATTTGTTTAGAAAACTGGTAAGGTCGACATAAGCGTCTTGCAAAATAAGGATTACACTGGTCATATAGGACCAAAATGGCACTCGTCAAACAATGCTGACAGATATCCTCTGGCTCATCAGATAGTTGCAGTACTAACAGCTGTCGCGTACATCCTCTGGCTCATCAGATAGTTGCAGTACTAACAGCTGTCGCGTACATCCTCTGGCTCATCAGCTAGTTGCAGTACTAACAGCTGTCGCGTACATCCTCTGGCTCATCAGCTAGCTGCAGTACTAACAGCTGTCGCGTATATCCTCTGGCTCATGATATACCTGCAGTACTAACAGCTGTCGCGTATATCCTCTGGCTCATCAGCTAGCTGCAGTACTAACAGCTGCCGCGTAAGTTGAATGCTTTATTACTCTCTTGGATTCAGTGCCTTTAATTTTCTACTGACTTCAAACTGTAGCTACACGCTTTGAATGCTATTCAGTTTATCTGTTTACGAATCCTAATTTTCTTGTTTCATACGTATATTTTCATTACTTTCAGTCTCCTTTATAAAAATTAAATAAGATCATATGACAGCGCGTTAACACGAGATTCGCGCAAATCAAATCGCGTACACGTGTATGAGCTTGAAACTGATTTACATATAGGTCGAAACATATCGCTCTTTTAGACGCATAAGATCTATTGTCTAAATATAGTTGTGTTGTGACTGATACATATTTTGTATATGTCCAGTTAGACTTGATTCCACAACTGTCCACATGTGGTCTACAAATCAAAGGTCAAGTTCAGTGGAATCTACTATTGGACTCCACTAAAATGTCCTAACGTGACCCAGTATTAAGGGCCCTTAATTTTCATGTGTCTCTGTGTCTATATGTATGTACAGAACTATGCGGGTATGCACAGTTTGAACGCATGTATGTACCTCCTTTACACAACGCGCATAGTATCATTAAGTGACTCAGTCACACCCACGTTCCCATGGTCACGATATCATCACCATCAGATGGCAGCAGCCCGACAGATGGAATAACCTACCTCGTAAATACACGTGAATACTGTCACCCCGTGAAGACAGGGTCATGTCTAGCACTGTGTGTGTGTGTATGTGTGTGTGTGTGTGTGTGTTTTCCAATGTGACCGATAAGCGCCAGCCCGACGCTCTAGTGACTTTTTATTTAGACTCTGTAAGGGTTATTATCACTGCGATCGTTTGTCCAGCTCCCGTCATCGTGCATATCCGCCTGCTAACGAAATTACTTCTTGGATAACAAGCGCTCATTAATTTATGCCGGCGCTGATTTCAATGACTTCAACTCGTTAAAAACATGACACTGACAATCGGGGAACCATATCGTAGGGAGTGTCTCTATAATGACCGCCGTGTCATTACACATCCCACCAAAACACACGATAAAGAATAAACGCTCAAACATGTCATTACAAGATAAAGAGAATGAAAATTATAAATCGTGCTACTAAACATTTCAGCGTTTCCCCCCAGGTACAAATCCTCCATGCGCGCGAGCAACCGTACGTCCGTACGTACATACATACACACGTTACATACACACATACATTACATACATTACATACATACATACATACATACATACATTACATACATTACATTACATACATTACATACAATACATACATACATACATACATACATACATACATACATACATACATACATACATACATACACACATTACATTACATTACATTACATTACATTACATTACATTACATTACATACATACATACATACATACATACATACACACACACACATTACATACATACATACATACATACATACATACATACATACATACATACATACATACATACATACATACATACATACATACATACATACATACATACATACATACATACATACATACATACATACATACATACATACATACATACATACATACATACATACATACATACATACATACATACATACATACATACATACATAACGTTGGGGGACCCAAAAGAAACCGGAATTTTGTAATAAAAAATTGTGTATTTATTTTGAGGTGTTACAAATTTAATCTCCTTCAAAGTACTGTCCATTTGATGCAATGCACCGGTCTAAACGTGTTTTCGACTTTTCGAAGCAGTCCTGAAATTCTTGCAAAGTGATGCCTTTTAATGCCTCCGTCGTTTTTGTCTTCACCTCTTCCACGTCCGCAAAACGTTTTCCTTTGAGGACTTTTTTCATTCGGGGGAATAAAAAGAAGTCGCACGGAGCGAGATCGGGTGAATATGGCGGGTGGAGAAGCTGGGTCATGCCGTTTTTGGTCAAAAATTGTTTCACACTCAAGGCTTTGTGCGCTGGCGCACAAAGCACGTGAGGCACGAATTTTGCTGCAACTCTTTTCATTTGCAATTCCTCGCTCAAAATCCGTTGGCAGGAACTCCAGGACACACCAGACAAATCAACAAGTTCGTCAATTGTTCTGCGACGGTCTTCCAAGATCAGTTCACGAATTCTCGCGATGTTTTCATCCGTTCGGGAGGTCGAAGGTCGCCCTGAGCGAGGTTGGTCTGCAAGTGACAATTCACCATCCCTGAAGCGGGAAAACCACTCGTAAACTTGTGTTTTCCCCATAGCAGCTTTCTTGTAAGCTGTTTCAAGCATTACAACTGTTTCTCCTGCCGTTTTCCCTAACAGAAAACAAAATTTCACAGCCGCACGTTGTTCCCACTTTTCAGCCATCACAAAAATCGACGAACAAGCGAGAGGCGCTTAACAAAAAAATTTACCACGTGGCACTATGACTTCACTCGACGACGCTGGTTGGCAGACTGATGCAGATGGGTCCCCGCAAGAGGCATGTAGCGGCGGAAGCATGTACTACAACGGGCCCGCCCCCCAGAGAACGTTTCCGGTTTCTTTTGGGCCCCCCCTTGTACATACATCCATAGATACATACATACATACATACATACATACATACATATATACATACATACATACGTACGTACGTACATACGTACATACGTACATGCATGCATACATACATACGTACGTACATACGTACATACATACATACATACATACGTACATACATACATTCATACGTACATACATACATACACACACACATACATACATACATACACACACACATACATACATAATACATACATACATACATACATACATACATACATACATACATACATACATACATACATACATACATACATAGGTTGGCTGATAAGTAATGCACAGAGTGGAATATCTAGAAAAAGAAACCATGTATTTAAACAAACGAAAAAAGGAAGTAAAGTACAATATTTTAGCTACAAATTGGCATACTTCTTTTTCGACATATTCGCCTTGTCGCTCAATACATTTTTCCCAACGTAAAACAAGTTTACGCATGCCGTCAGTGAAGAATTCAGGGGTTCTTTGTCTGATGCACGACGTCACAGCTCGCTTCACTTCATCATCTGAGGTGAAATCAGTCCCCTTGAGATCCCTCTTGAGGTGAGGAAAGAAATGGAAATCGCTTGGAGCCAAGTCAGGGCTGTAGGGCGGATGACAGAGAACCTCAAACTTCAGCGTCTCCAGAGCATCAAGCGTTGCGCGAGCAGCGTGCGGTCTTGCATTGTCACGCAGCAACAAAATCGGTGATGTTGACTGCCTAACGCGACACACCCTCCGCCGTAGGTTTTTTATTGTTTCAATGTACCGAGCTGAATTGACAGTATTCCCAGCTTCCAAAAATTCTGTCAGGTAAACTCTTTGTGAGTCCCAAAAAACAGTCAAAAGAATCTTGCTGGCAGACGGCACTGTTTTGAATTTTTTTGGGCGAGGAGATGAAGCGTGCCTGTATTGCATGCTCTGTCATTTTTCTTCAGGGTCAAAATGATGATTCCATGACTCATCCCCAGTAACAATATTCAAAAGAAATTGATCTCCCTCTTCGTGATAGCGCTTCAAAAGTTCTTCACAACTTTCAACACGTTTTTGTTTTCTGGCGTCAACATACATGGCACCCATCGCGAACAGACTTTTGTGTAGCCAAGTAAACCAATGATATAGCCCACTCTTTCTTTACACATTCCTAGCCTACCTGCTATCTGCTTCTGGGTGATACGGCGGTCATGCTTGATCAGTTCATCAACCTGTTTTTTATGCTTGTCATCTGTCACGGAAACCGGCCTTCCACTGCGAGGTTGGTCAACAATATTGGCACGACCGGGTTCACATTCACAAAATTTAATGGCCCAACGATTTACTGTAGTTCTGTTAACAGTGTTTTCACCATACACAGCCTGTAAAGGGCGATGAATTTCAGTTGGCGTCACGTTTTCAGCACTTAAAAATTCAATCACCGCACGTTGCTTCAATCTCGTTGACATATCATCGTAACACGACTCCATGTTAACACGCACTGTTTTAGAACCGGTGTAGAGAAAGGAATCAAACTTGGCACCGCTGTGGAGGGGGGTTGTGGCTACAAGGACACACTGTGCACGCATCGCTGCTTTGCTCCATTGGCAAAATATTTCACTGTGTGCATTACTTATCAGCCGCCCCTAGTACATACTCGTACATACATCCCTGTGAAAGTGTGTACATGTGCTGTACAACGATGCATTCACGACGTGTCACGATTACTCTGTGCGCAAACATCAAACTGGCTCGAATACACAGCATTCCTGTTTTACGTCTGAATGGTCCACTTATTTTCAGACATGACCCTGGGGCGGTTGTAAAGCGTTCAGCAAACCACAAAGTTTTAGTCACTCTCCTGCCGCACATGAGCCTCACATGAGATATTCAGCTATAAAACGTAGGAATTCTTTATCACTCTGTATACGATGCTAACTTCCAGTCCGTTCCGGTTAATGTCACCCCTATTTTACATTCAGTTCGAACCGAACTTCTTGAAACTTCTCAAGATGCATAAATGTTGACGTAGTAAATTTATTTCTGAACCATTCTAATAGGTCGCTATTTAAAGACACAGTAAGAGCAACAAACTTCATTTACGACTCTTGTAACGTTATATCCAAATAACCATACCGCACTATGTTATTATTCATTTTCTCATGCCTATTGGATATAGACATTTCGGCAGGCGGATTTGTCCTGACCTTCAGGTGACCGGGGGAACACTATACTTACAGAGGTATTACTTCCTTTTAGCCTACTTTCCTTCAAGGTAAGACGTAAATTTATGACGTCATCACGCCGCCTGTGTGCCCACGTTCACAGATTTTCATGAACTGTCAGACTGACGCCCATCGTCGTTTTTCTCGGTCTCTTTGAGGCAAATATTGGGCTAGTACATTAAATTAGGCCATGTCCTCCACCTTTCGCATGCTTTCCAATTCATTATTCACCAACCATCCGATCAGCGCCAGAATTTCTCCCACATCTAAACACTGCTGCCAGATAATCTCGACAGGACTAGCGACAGTTTACTCTCATGTGTACACGCAGCCTTACGTCATCACTCTGAAACTTGCAGCCGTCAAGATGATCCTCTAGAGCAAGCAAGAGATTGTAGGCGAACGGTGCCAGATCAGGGCTGTAAGCCAACGTTCCAAGATTTCATCCCCGAAGCGCTGCAGGAGTTTTCGAGTCGCGTTGGCACTTTGCGGGCCGAACGTCGTCACGCAAAAAGAAAACACCTTTCGCAAGCAGTCCAGGGCACTCTCGTTTAACGGCCGCTCTTCACCGTTCCAGTTCGTACAGTATGCACCTGCACTGATGGTTGCTCCCTGTTGCAGGCAGACTTGACAACCTTGAACTTCTTCAATCGCGGCGACCCAGGCCGTTTCCACTCCATCCTTGCACGTTTCGTCTCTGGCGTATTCTAATAACCTGCGTCTCGTCTCCACTCACAGTGCGCTAGAGGAATTCGTAACCAGTATCGGCACATTGTTGCAGGAATGAGAGGTCACAAGTCATTCCTTGCGCCTTGCGGTCTTAAGGTAGTGCTCGCGGCAGCCATCGCGCATACACTTGTAAAATCCTAACCCCTGAATGACCGCGACAACCGTTCCATCTGACAAACTCACTCAAGTTGTCTTGCAGTTCCTCTAACCATACGCACTGTTATCGAAAACAGCGTTTTAAATACGTGCCTTCTCGTCTGATGAGCTTCCTGTTGTGGGGATCTGCCACCGCTCTCAAATCGTCAGTACAGATTCGTCAGGCTCTAAATGTGCACACCATTTGCCACACTGTGCCGACTCATCACATCGTTCCCGTAAACTTCTACCAGCTGACGACTTCCCGCTGCAGACACATTCCTTGCACTCAAAACCCGTATTACCGCCCGGATCCCGTGTTTGGACCACTGACGTTCAACGCCATGTTGCCAACTGAGAATAACCACTCGCTCTGCAACCAATCCTATCAGTCTAAGGCAAGTTGTAACGACATTACATGACTTGTAAACTTACTTCTGGGCTGCCGCTCGTGCGATACAAGTAAGTGTTCTCAATATCTCGTTTACAAGTTCCTAAACTTGGCATTACCATACCCATTAACCAAATGTCAAAGATCTTTCCCCGTGCCTTACACTGTCGATTTTAAAATAAAATTAAGGCTAATATTCTTTTCAAAACCTTCGGTTCTCTCAACACATGCAATATTATTTTCCAAAGTGGGTGCCGCAAACAACTGTGGGCTGTGAAGCTCTTCCCGGGGGTGGACGAAGAATGCTGTTGAACCACTTTCCATCCTGAACGAGTTAAACAGCGAAGTGATAAAAATGTGCTCAATTCAATTACAGAGCACGTCGAAAGGAGATGATTGCCAAGTCACATATTAAGCAAGCTTTAAAAGTTGGAAGCCTATTTTTCTTACATCAGGGAAACATTGGGCTAAAGGAATCTGGGATCCATCGATATAAATCACATACGCCCACACCTCCTGCAAAGATTATTTGATCAGCGTCAAAGATATTGGAAACATTCCATTTCCAATAAGGTCCTCCGCCAAATAACCACTTTATATACAATGACGTACGAGCGTGTTGCAAATATCTAGTGCGGGACACAGACTACATATTGGCCAAGGACCTTTCATGGTTATTATTCTTTGTGGTATTTGTTTTACGTTGTAATTACGTTTCGGTGAAGGAAACAAACCTTCTTCACTGCATCAATTAATTCGACGCCTATTTCAACGTGTTTCATTGCTGCTTATATTTCATTAACGCTCAACATGTCCTCCCAGGTCTTCAAGTTTGTGTTTATTCAGTCCTTCCTTGTTTCTACACTGAGCGCAACATGAGGAATAAACTGACTGCACAGGGTCGCCACGCTGCAAAATGTTTGGTCATAAATAAGAATACTTACAACGGGCCTGATATTATACGCTACTGTTTACGAGCTGCAACCGAACACAGCGAGGAGTGGTTAGCACGCCTGCTCCGTATTTGGCAGATCCTGGATTCATCAGTTCTCTCGAAAAATGTTAAACTTACAGGTATTTGGAGGGCCCCGAAGTCCCTTAAGGAAAATGTGGGGTTGGTGTATTAAATCAGGCCACTCTTTCTTTCACATTCTTTCCAATTTGTTATTCATTAATCATCCTGTAATCGACGGTACATGAACATAACAATTTGAAGCGTCATAAAATAAATCACGAATAAAAAACAGGCTACAAATCTACCAGTTGAAAACAGAACAGTTGTTTCTCGATTGTTGACATGTACTCCCCTCAACCCCCCCCCCTCCCCTGCTTTGCAGACTGATGATACTGTATTTATGCGAAACATTCCATTCCATTACCTCATTCTTCAGTATTATTAAAACGCCTTGCCAAAAACTGTGCCAACTGTATCCTCTAAAAATAAGAACTCCTGAACCAGCAGCCCTTACAGCAGTCTTTAGTACCTTGCTGGCCTCCTGAGTATTTATTTCTACCACTTGCGTTTCCTGCCGTTTACCCCACTCAGTATTATTCTCCATGGAAGGAACTCTGTATTTCCTTCGCAGAACTGTGTGGATCTCTGAATCCAACCTAACGGACTGCGCTTCACGACTCTTAAATAAATTTTCCTAACTCCTTGCTCAACCTTCCTCTATTTTCGCACACCGTAATATCCATCTCTATCCTTCAGACCTCTTATTATTACCTGCAGCCCACTAAAACGTCAACAGATGCACCGGTACATGATTTACACATTAGCGCAGTATTAAAGGAAAATGTACGGAACAAACTCTCGTCAAAATACACGATTTTTGACAAGAGATTATTTTATTTTAATAAGAGCGTCGTACAGTCACAGGAATTGAAAATTACTGATCCATGTGTTTTAAAAGATTTTAACATGTAAGTGGAAGGAGAAACTGCTACTCGGAAAGGAACGACAGCAGTTCCTGACACACGAATATCACGCACGTCTTGACCAACACAGACATGGAGAACCTTTTGTTCAGCGCCGTGTCTGCCTCATAACCAATCCCAACGTTTTCATAGATGTGGTACCTTACGTGTTATAACTGGAAGTGTTCCGACATTGAAAGAATATACAAATGCACACACTATGAGCGTGTATATCCCAGAATCGTTGAAGACTTCACCAAAAAAAATCACAGTCGAATTCAGAGGAATGGTTACAAGAAATGTGGCAGACCTGCATCAATTATCGTTCCATCTAAGAATGCATTTAACTGGGAAAGAGCAAACACGACCAATGCTTAAAATGGGAAACGTTTTGGAAGAGCTTACATAACACCGGGTGTCCTAAAAGTCACTTTACCGAGACAGTAAAGTACGTAACTGTGATTTTCACTTGCATTAGGTCTTTATTTGCAAGAGAAAGCAACACTATGATTACAGCAGCAATTATTTCTATTAGCTGTTATGTCATTGGTGTGTCGACTCAATTTTCATCGTCAAACTCCCTAAATATGAACAAAAATTAACAAAACAGCAGATGTCTTTTGTGTTGCAAACCTGGCGTAAGAAAAACAGGAAGTCGCAAACGGTAACTATATCATTTAGTCAGAAGTTTCCCGGCGTCTAAACACAAACCAGCCAAGCAATCCATAATGTCAATGAAGATTTACATAAAGGGGAAGTGTTGCAGACTTACCACGAAGCGGCAGGCAAACACGGACTACGCCAGAAGGAAACTTACAAACTGTAGCGCAAGTTTTAATTCATTGTCCTAACAAGTCATCAGAAACGGCTTCAACAAAACTGGATACGTCAAGAAACTGCGCAGGATTACGTTACACTCACCGGAAATCAAGCCACACAGACCTCACTTCCCGCATGCTGTGAACGATGATGACCAAGACAGACGGAAGCATTCTGTGAGTGGTCCCCGGTTATTCAAGAGTCTAATCCCAAGTTTACAAAGCAGATCCTATGGACAAACGAAAACAAAACGGACAGTAAATCGACACAGATGTGTCCACTGGAGTGATGAAAACTCACAAGTGGCTGAAGAACAGCGCTAATGTTCTGGATGTGGCAGTCTGGGCAGGCATTCGGGTCAGTCCTGATTAGGCCTCTTTTCATCGAAGGCACTGCAACTACAACCGCATTTACCTGTAACTTCCGCAAAGCACAGTGATGCCGGATACTGAACAGCACCATGACGCTATAAGCGTGGTCTGGCAGCAGGATGGAGTTCCATCCCACCTTGGGCGCAATGTTCGCGCTACATCGATCAGAAGTTTAATATGTGGATAGATCACATTGGGTCAGTTAACTGGCCTCCAGCATCTCCCGTCTTACACCTTGCGATTTTCCCATGTGGGGTACAGTCAAAGACAAAGTGTACGGTAGGGAACTGCTCATATTTTGCAAATGAAAAAACATATCCATGTAGAATTTAACAACTTAAATGCAGACAAAAACTTTGTGTAGCAATCTGCGAATGGGTGCTTAAGGTATGTTAATGTGCACTGAATATGGTGGACAACAATTTGAACAACGTCTGTAGCTCCTGTCACTTTCTGTTGGTGGCTCGTAAATTATCGGCCTCCAACCCGCGGTCCACCAGGTTGTATTATGCGGCCAGCGGCCACATTTGTTAATTTATCTTTATACTATAAAAATTACACAACAAATTAGGCAGTTAGGTATACCACTTACTGTTACTTTTCCACGTACGTTCCGCGAACCAGCCCATAATAACTGGTGTGGCCCTTTGCCATAAAAAGGTTGAACGCACATGGTGTAAAGAAAGTAGTGTTTACCTGGAACGTAAATACAATCTCCGTAAAGCGACGTTCAGAACACTCTGTATCCAAAGGACATGGTAAAAAGTCTACTTTAGGTTCAGCATGGTATAACGAAGTTCAGAAAATCTGTACTCACTGGTCCCCTACAAAGCTCGAAAAGTATTAGGCCTGACAGAGCAACAGAAGATGTGGTAAAACGAAAACGGTGCAAAAGTTTTGACCTTTTCCTGTAAGTACAGCCAGGTTTTTCCCCAAAAACTCTGTACTGTGCCCACACAGCGTCTTTATGCGTTTCGCAAGATTCTCACAAGAAATATGGACTAGTTTCTTCCACATTATTAACTGACTGGTCTTCGTACTGGAAGCACCGTGCGTTCGCTGCAAGGTACAAATTCGATCTACATATAACGTAGATTAAGTTTCTTCTTCTTCTTTATTGTCATACGGTCCTTAGAGATTAACTAGTGCCTTCTTCAGAATGAAAACAAATGCAGATGTCTTCTGCTTTCTTCCTCTATCTCTTGCCACCCATCGATTTCAGATCATTCTCAATGCAGTCGAGCAACCTTAACTTTGATCCTCCTGCTTTTCTTCTTCCGTCTGGTTTCCCCAGAAATAGTTTCTTTACAGTCCTGTCGTCAGACAGTCTTACTAGATGGCCTTAAGCGTGGGAACCCTCAGAGGAGAAAATTTTCTGTTCCTTTCCTCGTAACATATGTAGTGTACTGGTACACCCTTCGCTTCTTCTTCTTCTTCTTCTTCTTCTTCTTCTTCTTCTTCTTCTTCTNTACACCCTTCGCTTCTTCTTCTTCTTCTTCTTCTTCTTCTTCTTCTTCTTCTTCTTCTTCTTCTACTACTACTACTCCTCCGCCTTCTCTCCTCCTCCTCCTTCGTCTTCTCCCCGTCCTTCTTCTTCTTCCTCTTCTTCTTCTTCTTCTTCTTCTTAATCTTCATCTTCTTCTACTCCTCCGTCTTCTCTCCTCCTCCTTCGTCTTCTCCTCGTCCTTCTTCTTCTTCTGTTCAGTCTTCAAAGGGTTAATCCCTGTTCCCGACACATTTCTTTTGTGTGTTTAATGGCAATATTTACCCTTCTTCTTGAAATGGGAAGACATAATATAGGCGTGATGTTTGTACGTTTAATTTCCCGCTTCCGAACTTCGAATAACCCGAAAGACAAACATCACAACGCCAGCAATTTCAAGCTATGCTGTCCAACACAGGATCTTCATGACAGCAGGGTTTACAGAAGGCAGTGACGTCAGACGACATTAATCGTGAATCAAGAATAATAAAATGACAGTAATCTGAAACACGTATTTCCTTTCTATATTGTAAACTACTATACGTGAAAAAAAAATACATCTGCAGAATTACAGTACCAATTACATGGGTACAGCCGTGATAAGGTGGTTGGCTGCTTTTGTTAAAAACGACAACATGACAACTTACAACACTAACGAGGTTTCCTTTCCTAAACACTAAAATGTGTGAAGTAAGGCTGGCTGGAAATGCACCCGGCAACACACAAGTCATCGTGAAAATTCCTGGCAACTGTAACATTCACGAGTGCATCATTCCAGAATTATATGCCCACAACAGTCCACTGTTAATGACGGCCACCTAATCAAATGTACTTCCGTACATAAAACATAAGTCCGAATATACTCTCCAATGTTTTCATTATTATTGTTTGTTTGTTTGCTTGTTTGTTTGTTTGTAGTCCTTCCTTCTCCTACCTACTTGTTCACAGCAGGTGCAGAGGGTTTTTATTTTCACTTGATCACACTCAAGCACACACCACACTCGGTAGGATTCCCCTGGACGAGGGATCGGCCCGTAGCAGAGAACTCTACCTGACAACACAAACACTGTACAACAGACAAACATCCATGCCCCTCGTAAGATTCGAACCCACGATCCCAGCAAGCGCTCGACCGTAGACCTACGCCTTAGACCGCGCGGCCGCTGGGATCGGCATTATTATTGTTATTAAATTAAAAACTGCATCAGTCCATTCAGCTGCTGGGTTCTGTGAGCACTACAACGTTGTCTTTTTCAGCTCTACCGAGTATTTACTGATGCAATACTTGCACGAGTTAGGGAATAACTTAAATCTACCTTTGTTATTTGAAATTCTATTACGTCTGCTGACCCCAGCAAGATGGAAGGCACCCGGTGAAACTTTGCAGCTCTCTATATATGTTTTCCCCCACGTCCTTGACAGGTACACTGATGCACTACACCTCTTCAAACTGCACAGTTTACATGAGATGCACCTCTTTATTAACGTTGATCTGTATTCAAAACGCCACCCATCTCTACTCGCCACTAAAAGTCGTCGCGTTACTCCTAGAATCTCAGAGAGTTCTCTACGTTTTACGTTGGCTTTTCTATTACAAATTGTAATTCTGAAAACGCCTATCAGCTGCATATGTGGTTCGCAGAGACGCAGATATATTTGGAAAACACAGCGTTACTATTCACTGCATTTCACATTCGCTGCATGGATCCTGGTTACATCATCAATATTTAACGAGATTTTACATCAGCTGGCTGTATCCTGCTTACATCATCGAAATATAGGTACAATGTATTTCTCTTGTTTCATGTACGAGGATATTACTAGTTAGGTAATAGGTATGTGTTGTCCTATGTTCCTTTTATTGCTGTCTGTGTGTTACTACTGTTTTATAGTTGGCTACAGCGCTGTAGTCGGCACGTTAATAAACTAGAACTGAATTATCATCCTCATCAGTATCATCATCATCATCATGGAATATACATTTAAAATAAAAAAATAAGATCTATGTTAGTACTAACCGTATCCAAGATATGGTGCCATTCCAGAAGGGCCGTCATCCACAGTTCCGCGCTGGAATATTTACCATAGATGGGACCTAATACGCGTGGCATTATTATCACAGGCTTCCAGTTCTTATAGTCTTACTGGTATCATCTTAACGTCCAAATTTCACGTGAGATCTACTTCAGTAAGTAAATAATCCGTGTTTTAATATTTTTTGTTTTTTCTTCAGTACATTTTTAATAGCTGGTTTGTACAGAAACGCCTATCAGCAGACGTGTTCTTTTTTTTTCTGTCTGGAAATATACTGGCAGGTTAGCTGCATGGTATTGTCCTGTCTGTTATAATACGCTGACTCCATGGTGCAGTAACTTCATTACCCGGACTTGTTTCAACCGGTTTTGCTAATGTTCGTTATCATTTGTTCCTTTTCACTTTCATTCTTATTTGTTTAACTGCATTAACAAGTAATTCTGCGGACACTCTATCTCGGTGTTTTTACAACCCTTCTTTCGCTCGAGTTAGTCATTCAACTATTATGTGTTCTATCGTCTCAAGAAATTCCTGTAATATGTTGTTGTCATCGTATGTAGAATTCGGTGCATTTGTATGACAATCAGGTGTTCCGAATCTGATCTTGCGCAGAAATTATTTCACTCAGTTTCTCCTGTTTCTTATCCACACGTAAGCTAAGAAATGTGTCCTCATCGGTACTCAGGTGGTCATCCAGATTTCGAACGCAGGATATTATTCTCTTGTGCTTTTTCTTCTGCTGTCACTGACCTAATATTTTGTTTCTCCTCTGTGTTCGTATTTTGAAGCGCATTCCTATCCCTACTGAAGTCGTATTTAAATCATTCTGTACGCCCCTTCATCTGTCTTATCAGTCACAAGATACAGCGGATGTTTCATAGTTGTTTGCCTATGTTTCTCCTCCTCTGTGTTCGTATTTTGAAGCGCATTCCTATCCCTACTGAAGTCGTATTTAAATCATTCTGTACGCCCCTTCATCTGTCTTATCAGTCACAAGATACAGGGGATGTTTCATAGTTGTTTGCCTATGTTTCTCCTCCTCCAGCGCTGAACGAAAAAATACGCCCTGTTTTTAATGCCGTTATTATTGGTTTAGCAGCTGTACACAGTAACAGTAGCAGTTGTACATAGTGGCAGTAACGCAAAAGTAAAGATACTCAGTCCTTACCCGATAATAACTTTATACCCATTAAAGTACTCTGTACCCATATATAGAAAAACTTAATCCAGCATGGCATAAAGAAACATATAAAGCAAAAAAATAGTAATTAAATGTACAAAAAATCATAAATGACCGCAAACATCTATGTGTAAACTACCAACCTTCTCAATTTGAATTCGCTTTGACGAAAACATTCAAAACATGAAGGGTGTCTACACGTCAGCCTGTAAGGTGGGCACAAACGATTTTTGGCCACAAAAAAACAGCAAAAATTAAAAAAAAAATCACTGTGGTTGGTCTACACAGTTCCTGCGGAGTAAGCACTACTAGCTTTGCGAAATCTTCAGCCTTGGCTTTCCATCAGATGAGTAGGCCAATCGCCACTTTGTCACAAGTCACCACCAACCCTTACGGAAAAGACAGAGGTCGAAACACTTCCTGAAGTAAGACATGCACTGGAGTTCCTGGACTTTTAGCTACAGATCGTATCTGTTCTCTGGTTTAGACATGTCATGACGTAAATACCACGTCCATCGTTGCCTAACACATTCTGCAGAAGACCCCAACAAATTAAGACACACATATCGATAAGTTACTCTTCCATCGATATCACAGGTTCTACGACATCGTATCAACCTATCGAATCAAATGATTCACCACTACTTACGTCCACTCTTTCTCCGATCATACGTACGCAGACACACCTGCAAGTGCACACTCATCATTCATATCGAGAGTTATTATACACTGCAATTTTAATCACTTGAGAAAAAACAACCCACCGCAAGTGAGCCTCAGCCTATCAAAGGTCGGGATTATGAAGCCTGTGCACGAAACTCCAATGCAATTCAGTTTTGACTCATGACCAGCACGATATGCACAACAAATATCTACTTCACTCACAAACAGCCTGTTGTCGACCTTTAACACAGATTAAAAGCTCTTCATTTTGCAAACAGTTTTATGGATTTCGAATGATTTTCGGAATAAACTGTGATTATTTCTCTAAACAGCGTTAACCGGTTGATATTTGCAGTGAATGAACTGTTTGCGAGATTTCAGGCTTTCTCCACTGTGTAGTTGAGTTCTTCTGCGGTGTTATGCAGCATAAGTTCGTGGCTGGTTGCCGATGTTTCTCCAGAACATATCGGACCCACATTAAGGGTCAAGCTTACGTAACATCCCAAAAGCTCGAAGACCTCTATCAGCAGTTTTCCTAGCAAACTGATTTTTAAATATTACGTGTACTTCAAGCATCAGACGGTTAAACGGTACATATGTTCCCAACGCGTTCTTCACAAACTGCACACATTGTGGGTTCTTGTTCAACTGTCACACAAATCTGTTGTTAGACACAAGTATAGTGTGTTTGCACAAAAGACGGCATATACATCACTATTGAGCCAGAAGTCAACAGACGCCGGACGGTGAACTTAAAATCTGGAGAGACCATGAACGAAACAAACGACAGAACTCAATTCTGGTACCGACGGTAAACAAAATGTACGATAAAGTATGGTAGTTTCTCCACAAGATTTTCCATCATAAATTATTCGTCCCTGACATTTTTTCACGCCCCTGTTCCTTCATTAATGATAAATTATAAATGTCTGATGACAGTCTTCTGGATGTTTACACATAGTACGACTTATGACTAACACCGACGTTCTGGAGGAACGTCCAGCTTCCTTTTTGAGGGTGACGGAATTACGCCTAAGAAGACGCCTAAGTCCTTCGTAGTGTAAAAATCTCAAAAGCCAATCATCTGATCAATACACAATGTGAAAGCTTACAAACCTAACACAAGTTACAAATCTGGTTTTGTGAGCAAACGTCACATCGTCTTCGGCTGTTGTTAAAACCAGATATTACCTAACACCTAGCACATGTGTTCTTAAAGCCTGGAACGCCAATGAACGAAATTAGCGACAAAACTTAATTCATGTTTTAAAAGAGATCAGCACTGTTGCAAAGCCATTCAACGTCAGAGAATCACAGGTTATCTTCTCTTTGTATTCTAGCAAACACAAAACGAACGGGAACAAAAATTGTCAAAAAATAACTGTAGAATTTTGTGACACGGTATCTATATTTTATCTATATTTAAGGGACCAAGGCGATTTTGAGAGACTGAATACAATTCCGTTTTGCTTTCACTTCATGTGTTTCAGCTCATAACGTGACCGATGCGCACCAAAACTAAACTAGACAAATTGCAGTGTGGATACCAACGCCAAATTTCACCAAAATCCGCTATGTTTCGTAGATTAACAACGCGAGAGGGCCGTCTGACGATCACACCGTCTCCCCATTGTGTATTCACATCGTTCACTTTGGGCACAGAACGCAAGCAACGCTATGAAAATGTAACAGCCAGAACTAATTACAGAGGTTCCCCTTGGCATAATGTGCGACTATTACACAACTAGCAAGGAAACGATAATATAAACATCCGGTTTTAAGTAGCCTACAAATATCCACAGTAACTGGAACTGCTGTCAAGACAGGCTACTTTGATAATTTGAAGACAGGACAACTAAGTGCGTCTGGCAAACATGAAAAATGGGTCACAAATTGTACAAATTACAAAAATAAATACCTTATCTATTACCGTCACTTTTACGTACATCGTCCGTTACATAAATTTGCTACAAGGTCTACGACTTGATTTGTCACCGTACTTGATTTCCCAGTATGTGCTGCAGCTCGCTGCAAATGCTTTCTGCTGATACACGTAACTTCCAAACTTTTACATCGTACGAGTATTTACAGCTTCAGTCATCTTATTCTCAAAACTCACTTGTCTGTGCCATATTAGATGTCTTTTTGTCATTATGATGCGTTCATTTCTTTTCTTTTTGTTTCTCTCCTCTACTCGTTTCGTTTCGTCGTCCTTCCCTCTTCTACCTGCTCGTTCACAGTGTGTGTAGAGGGTTTTTATTTTCACTTGATCACACTCAAAACACACACCACACTCGGTAGGACTCCTCCGGACGAGGGATCGGCCCGTCGCAGAGACCTCTACCTGACAATACAAACACTGTACAAGAGACAAACATCCATACCGCCGGTGGGATTCGAACCCACGAACCCAGCAAGCGCTCGGCCGCAGACCAACGCCTTAGACCGCGCGGCCACTGGGATCGGCTTCCTTTACTCGATTGTACTTCTTTACCAACTTTGGTGCTATCGAGGCCTATATGTAATATGGATTGTGATATAGCGCCATTAAATAAATCATACATCAGACTGTATGACACACAGTATGATTTATGTAACAGCGCTGCACCTCACAATATACAACATATAAAACAACTAACTTAACAGCGCTGCTTCACAGAATATGTGGTGTCGAACGGAATAATTAACGGCCGTGTCATGGCTCAGGTGCTCAACTGCCGGCCTCTCACAATGGAGGCTTGGGTTCAAGTCCAGGCCAGTCCATGTGGGATTTGTGGTGGAAAAAGTGGCGATAAGACCAGTTTTTCTCCGAGTACTAAGGCATTACTGTCCATATCATTCCACCAATACACCACACTCATTCATTCATCTATCACCGACGCCACATAACCTCAGTAATTGACAGCATCGTTAAATTACACTAAAAATAACAATTAGCGAATTGTACAGATATGGAAGGAACATGTCGCAATCTGATCCGACACCCTATCCCGGCATTTTTCTAGACAGTCTGAGGAAGTCCATGAAAATCCTCAGTCACGATCGCTGGTTTCCGAACCGAAATTTGAAGCTGGAATCGTCCAAATTAAGACCAGACTACCAACAGCCCCAAAGGACGTCCGGTGGCATTGTCAGAAATACGGTATGTGGACTGTATATACAAAGTCATGATCGATCGAGTTAATAGCACTTGCGTTCTGCATTAGGAAAATCCCAAATTCTAATAGCGGACAAAACACCAATAACCATGCAGAAGTTTTTCGTGGTTTTATTCATTAATAGGAATCATAATCAGAGATTCATGGGGACAAACCTCGGTACCGTGTCATTAAGATTAAATGGAAAGCATTCAGTGCAGATGATGTCTCATAAACTTCAAAAATAGTGCGGAACTCGAAGACTCACGGAAAGCGCGGGCGTACGGACGTGACGCTCTTGTATTCACAGTTCCCACCATGTCCATCGTTTCCTCTCTATGCCTAAACTGAACACTTTTTTCTGTGAGACTACAGCCTAAAGCGGGCTTAGGCAGGCCCGTTTTGAAGTTTCTAGATCACACACACACACACACACTCACACACACCCGGTAGGACTCCCCTGGACGAGGAATCGGCCCGTAGCAGAGGCGTCTACCTGTACAACACATAACATTCACAACAGACGAATATCCATGCCCGCCGCGGGATTCGAACTCGCAACCCCAGAAATCAAGCGGCAGCAGATCTGCGCCTTAAGACAGCACAGTCACCGGAATCGGCATCCTTAACACTTACCTACTCCAAATTTCATCCGAGTGCACTTCCCATACAGATATCAGGACAAACAGGTCTACGGTATCATGTCCGTATGTTCGTTCCTCTAATATCTTCTAAACTGACGTATTTTCATAAAACCTGGTACACCTACACACTTCACACCAACTTGGCTACATGTTGGGGACTGTTAGTGATAACTTAAGTAACGCGGTACCATCGTATAACCGCGGTCTCGTTTTCCCTCCTGCTTGCTCGGCTTTCTTACCCCGCAAGACACAAGTGACCAGTCCCCAACAACACTTCAGTACTGTTCCACTTCCAAAATGGCGGCTGTGCGAATTTTTAAGTGTGAGTGACGCTAATGCCACTTCATGATCTTCAAAATGTTCGCGGTAACAACTGTCAGGAAAGCACAGAACATCTGTAAAGGCAACTGTCTTTTAAAACGTAAACAAGGTCTCCGTTTCCCCGTTCTTCCGGGATGCGGCACCGTGTCACTGGGTAACTGGTGCCCCTTTCGAGATAACGTGGAAGTCTCGTCTTGAAGAGCCGAATTGGCAAATTCTCCTTGGTTATTTCGACCCTCGAAAATCAGACCACCAAGTCGTCTCGAAATGTTGTGCATCAACTGCCCAGTGACGCGATGCCATATTCCAGAAACACGCAAACCTCAACTATACCATGCTAAAGCCTAAAATCGAGCAATGCAGAACAACATGACGGCGACGTGAAATCTCTATTTAGCTTCCCACCGGTTGATAAGACAATCTTCTCTTCCTCCCTCCCTCCCTCCCTCCCTCTCTCTCTCCCCCTCCTCCCCCTCTGTAGACTCTTCTCCTCTCTATCTCTTTCCGGGATTTGGGGTCTCCCTCTTTTCTAATACATACACCGGGTAGAGTTCAGTTTTTGTGGGGTTAAGTACCAAGAGTGAAGCAGTCAACACAACTAATTTATTGTAAAAACACTTCTTCTTCTTCTTCTTCTTCCTCTTCTTCTTCTTCCTCATCATCATCATCATCATCATCATCAAGCGCTACAACTTCATATATTAAAAGTCTTGGCCTTCTCAACTATTCTTTTCCATTTGTTTCTATCCTGGACGCAAATTCTCCAAGTATTTAATTTCATTTCTTTTACATCGTTCTTTATGTAATTTTCCCATCCAAGTTTTGGTCTGCTTTGTGGTCTCGTAAACACCACTTGCTTTTATCTAAAGTTCACCAGCGACCTCTCACATAATTCTTTCCTGATAATGACCGTTAGGGGTTGAACCATGCAGCAATCTTACATAAAACAATTTCTTTACGGCGCGACAGCCGCTAGTCGGCCAGGGCCTCCTCGTTGTCGAGGCTTCACGATCATACTCAGACACACCACACTCGGTGAGACTCCTCTGGACGGCTGGTCAGCCCGACGCAGAGACTTCTCCCTGACAACACACAACACCCACAACAGACAGACATCCATGCAACCGGCGGGATTCGAACCCACAATCCCAGCAAACTAGCGACCCAAAACCCACGCCTTCGACCGCACGGCCACTGGGCTTGGCCATAAAAACAAATAGTGTTTTGTAATAAACTTGCTGTGTTGACTGCTTCACTCTTGACATTTACTTGAAACACATGGGCCTGTCTCCTGTTAAGTTTGGAGGGTTACTGCTCGGCCATGCATCAGTATACACAGGAGACAAGACATCGTATCCAGAATATCTACACATAGGAAATCCATGTGTAGATATGCAGGAATGCAGTCCATAAATAGTACGCCTAGTATGCGGGACTACAGGAGATATTGTAACAAGAAAGTAGGCAACCAGACGTCAAAGTTCGTAATTTGTTCGTTTACAGTCGCAGTACACAGTCGTTCACACTTCTATCCTTAGGAGTTATTTTTAACTGAAGTATACCTAACAGCTTCTTCTGCTCGGAGCAACTGACCAAGTTTAATTCAGAGATTGGTGGCTTCGTCGTAACTTTGTTGAATAAACAGCTGAATTCATTTACTTATCGAACCTTACGACGACGACCCACAAAACCAACAACAACAACAAAAGCAGGCACGCAGACAAACAAACAAGCCATCAAACAAACAAAGAAACAAACAATTCCGATTCCTGGCGGTGTCCAAAATTATTCCTGTTCGCCGAAGCGTCCAGACCGGCTTGAGGACTCACCAAGCCCACTCTTCAATGAATATGGGAGCAGCTTTCCGCACGGATACAGAGGCCGAAGCGTTACACTTACCACTCACACCTAGCACCGAACTTAAGAACGCGTGCAGCTACACCTCCACTCCCCCATGCCTTCATTGTGTGCACGCAGTCCACTTTACTTTACCACCACCACCAGACCACTACTGCTACCGCCACTGCTGCTGCTGCTGCTACTACTACTAATACTACTACTACTACTACTACTACTACTACTACTACTACTACTACTACGTCTTAATGATCCGAGAGACAGCCAAGTCAGTACAGCAAATGTCTACGGGATGGGAGAGTGGGGTTCAGTTCGAAGTTGAGGCAGATGTGATTGTTGATACGATCCGAAAATATTATGAGACAACGAAGCTAAGTCTTAATTCGAACTGTCAAATCTGAAACAGCGCCTGGAGGAGTTGAAAGAATGATTCCGACAGAAGTTCAGGCAATATTTGCCTCTTACGACGCTACAGTAGTGAGTATGGAATACCAGCAACATCGACAATGGTACTGAGGCAGCAAAACGACGTTCTGGGGTAACAAAATATTTACCAGAAACCATGTTACGCACTTGCGACTCCTGACATCCAACCTCACTGGGCTCTCCATAAATCAGCTTCCTACGCGAAAACTGTCCGCCCGTCAACACTCCATTACCAGGCAGGTCACTCGGTCAGTCGGAACACCTTCACGTTCATCTTCAAAATCATTATCAATTCAATGTACGCATACACTCACCACAGACCGCTCTCAGTCATAACCTCACACAATGTGGTGCCCTATGAATAAGACTGCAAAACTGCACACACAAAATACAGAGATGAAAAGTCAATGAATTGCATTAATAATATGGTAACAATTCAGCAAACAGACGTTTTGAGGAAAACACACACGCACGAGGCGACAAACAGAGAACCGCTGGAACATCGATACAAATTCTGTATGAACCATTTTCATATTAATTTCAAACATGACGATGACGCGAAACAAACGATGGAGACCTATCAGGCAAATTTAAAGAAAATGGAATCTACAGACTTACTACGGTAAATCTGCATAGCAAGAGATCGTTAAATTGTACAGCTATCAATTAAGCCTATCGTTCCTGCCAGTGTCACCGATGAGTATACCTCGTAAGTTCTTACCAAAACTTACCTATTATCTGTTTCAAGCACACCCTACCTGCGTCTGTGCAATTACTTCAAAACAAACAGCATATCATTCACGTAAATAAAGACTCGCTTTCAAAGACGGCGACCAGATTTCGTCAGTGGAATAAGAAACTCCAAACACAACTAACTTCTAACATTTTACTAACACAACATAAACGTCTTGGCATCAAATCTAACTGCTTTCTCTTCTTATAATTAGTCAACCATGACGTCACTCACCGGCACTCCGAGTGGAAATACTCGCACACAGATTTTTCCATAAGTTTGTGAGAACTGATTACTGAAGCACTTAATTATTTAAGACTGCAATGTATAGAAAGAGTACATCTCATAAGTTTAACTAAAAGAAGCCTGCACATCAATAGAAGTTCCCTTAACTAGAGGTCATGTCAGGGAAAAGGGAACGTCTGATCACCCTACTTGCAAACCGTCTCTCGCAAACAACTTGTAAAATTACAAACTAGCAACAGAACTCGTATTTCAACCGAGTTCGTTCGACAAAGAAATATTTTAATGATGCTGGTTCTGAATGTGCCTACAGAAGGTCCAAATGTACTTAAAAACTGTCCATAATGGCCAAGCAAGGAAATCGGGGAATATACTTTTGCAATACAGTAATCAGTCCCACCGTGCGTGTAAGATATACGCTAAACCGGAAACAAGGAAACTGCCCCCCTTCCCCCTATTTTTATGGCAGAGACGATTTTAAAACAAAATAGTCGCATTTCAAATTACTTAAAAAGTAACTTATGTTTATTTATGCGGAACTTACACAGTACCGTAAATCGTATGACCAAAGCAACTGGTATGTCATAAACAACCCTATGTCTCCTGTACTTAGAACGAAAAATCGTTACCGCTAATTCGCACACACAGGTCTGTACTGCAACAGGGCACAGACCGTTTCGCCACAGGCCGCTTTGAAAGCGATTTGTCAAGGCCACAGCAGGATACAGCAGCAGCCCGGTCCTGCATATGTGAATTGAAATGTGGCAGTCTCCTGACGGTCTGTAAACGGTCAGATCCTGCCCGCGTGAATTAGCACAACACAGTCGCGGTTCAGTCAGGGCACGCTCTCAGTCCTGTCCAGTATGAGCGAATTAGCACGACACGACACAGTCGCGGTTCAGTCAGGGCATGGCCTCAGTCCTGTCCTGTAAGTATGAATTAGCACGACACGACACAGTCGCGGTTCAGTCAGGGCATGGCCTCAGTCCTGTCTTGTAAGTGTGAATTAGCACGACACAACATAGTCGCGGTTCACTCTGGGCACGGTCTCAGTCCAGTCCTGTATGAGTGAAACTATTATACCGCATTCACATTCACAGGGATTGCTGCTGACTCAATAGAGATTGGTAACCCCCCTCAGAAAGGAAATAAGTAACACTACTGCCAGGTTGTTAATTGTTCTGCAAGAAAGTTTGCCTCTGCTCAAGCAAGTTCAGTATTTCTGAGAAATGTATTTAAAGCGCATCACTGACAGCTACTAACACTATTATTTCTTCCTTAAAATTGATAAGTGGTTTTCGACGGTTGGTGAAAATACTGGAACCTCTTCATCAAAAGATGACCCACAATATAAAAACACAAAAAGTGGAAAAAGTTCCGAATATATATAGAATCATTGAACGTTCCACAGGGAAAAAATAATCCTCGTGTACAAAAGTGAGGAAACGCAATGAAGAATACTTTAAACTTGGACTGTCTAAACAACGATAAGCAATGTGGAGGCTTCTCATTATCTCACGCTGCGTTAAGTCTGGCATCAGCGCTGAGCTTGTCTAGGCCTCCTCGCTTTTACAATAATGTTCGCAACGTCATAACTCGAAAAGCCCGTTCAAAGACCACAATGTGTACTTTGCTTATGCGTTGGTCAACAACAATTTGAAACCACTAAAAGTCGTGTGCCACTTGGCTGCCGGATATCCTGCTGTTTTTAAGAGTCATGAACAATTGCGAAAGGCAGGTGGGAATGAAACTAATACATAAACGTTTCATCAAACAATCAAAGGTCGTGTTTTGAGGTGTCTTGCTTTATTGCAATGAAAGTGAAGCCACACAATGCTGACGAAACATTAGTACCCCAGGCTGCAATTAAGATGTATGAAATTACAGGTCTTCCGTGGCAAATATGCTGAACCTTCCAGAACTATACAGTTTTATGTCGTAACACAGTAAAGAAGCGCCACGAGGAACTTGCTAAATACATTGAAACACAACCGTTGGAGCAAATTCATAAAAATTTCAAATCTCCAGTGAAAATGATACCGTTAACATGACACACATACACGTATCTCCAGTGTAATATAAATAAGTAACTAACCCGCACAATTAACTTCTACCCGCGCAAAGCGAAGCCGTTGAAACGCCCACATGTCCAGCAAACTAAGTAACTACCTGACACTTTTCCCCTTCCAGGCGTATAACTGAAAACGCTGGAAACAGGGCCTTGGTTCTTGGCACTTGTCCACTGATATGCTCTTCGAAGCGACCATTAGACATTTCTAGCAACACACATTCAGTATTCAAAGCGATAAAACAGAAAATCTAAAACGTTTTCTGAGTACCTGTCCACTTGCACAATTGACAAATCCAGCATTAACCACTTCTAGAAACACACGCTCTTCGTATCAACACGACAAAACGAAGACTAAATCACCTCTCACTGATATGGTGCGGCAAGCTATTCCCATGAGTGGGACGTTTAAGTTATCTGGGCAAAACACGATTAACCTAAAAGCAGGCTAATCGTTACTACTGTTATTTTTACTACTGTTATTACTATTTTTACCGTAAACAAATACTTCAAACGTTCGCATAAACGAATACGTACAACTTGAATTCAATACCACCTACACAGTAAAGTGAAATGCATTATAGAGTGGACTATGACAAACAGAAGCAATAGCAGTTTCATCAAGAAGGATAAGTCGGAGCAAAACCAACTGACGTCTAGCACAAGAACCTAACAAGAAACATATTTTACCATTGTACACGTTTTTCCATACGTCCCAAAATAAGAACACTTAAGTCACTTCTTTATGACTAACTACGGCAAGCGTGACATCTGAAACTGCAAAAGCAACATCGGCTTTGTGGTTGTTATCACTCCTGCTAATGGAAGGTCATTGGATACAATGCGCATCCGTAAACCAGCTACGGCATTTTCGTGGTTTTCCACAATGTGTAAATTCTGGGACAGTACTTAAAAAAAGAGACCTCTACCGCCCATGTCCTTCCCAATTCATCAATACGGCAGATTACAAAATATCCCAACTGGCACTATCGTGAAGCGCGTGAATTTGCTAATCAATCACATAGGCCTCACTTATAGTGCCACTGTTTTCACCGAATGGTAGTCACTTCCTGCAGGGTCACTTACGTCAGTCATACAACCCACACACCGGCTGGTTCCCACACTTCTTGTCAGAGACGTAGTGAGGCGCTTGTAAGTCGTCTGCAGTCGCTACGCAGATTGGTGTAGTACACAGACCAAACACAGATGCTGCGAGAAATGTGGCACATTCAGACGAAAATTTCTGAATGCGCGAGTTCTACACGCGAGAACAGTTTAAAAATAATGTGAAAAGCTTTCTAGCACCGGTCTTTAGTTTAGACAGTAACAGAACACGCAAAAATCACGCGCTAAATGGCGTAAAACTGCATAGAACTGGAGCTAGATTGCAGACATCGCCAAGAAAACCTTTGATATGACTTGCACTGCAAACGGACTGCGTCTAAGTCTCTGCCACAAAGTAAAACAAAACTAATGCATTAGCATCTGTATAAGTCGACTGTGGTTCACAAACTCTACGACGCAGGTATTCTATAACCTGGTATCTTCAGTGGGTACTAGGATGCTGGAGAAACACACCCCACACTGTTTAGCAATGAAACCTACTCTCAACTCAGAGCTTACGTAAACTCTTAGAAAAACATGTACTGGTTTGCATAAAATCCCATCTTAATCTACGGGGTGTCATTACATGATCATGTTCACATATTGTGTGTTGTGAGTGCAACTAGGAGTACTGCACCCACAATTTCTCTGATAACATAAACTCACATTGACGTATGATATACATTCTGACACCATTTTTGAACAGCTGTACAATTACGGGAAATAAGAAGCATGTTCCGGCAACAGCTCACACGGCAAAACATTGCCAGCACCTTCCTGAATATCGTGAATTAAAACCTAGCATTGAAAGCAGTGCCGTAAACTAAAGGAGTGAACCCCACTCACGGCAAATTGGAACAGCGGTAATCGCTACGCTGCCTGTCGTCACACGAGACGGTCAGAGCCCAAAGTGATTCGAGGGGCCAAGGCCCTGTACCACTTAATTTTCAGGAGTGCAATATAAGGTAATCCAACCAGATAATTACCTTAAACACAAAATTACAGTTCATCTGTTAATCACTCTTCGTATTCAACCGGTAACTTGAAAATACTCTCTTCGGCGCTGTGACGCCGTGTAGTCAGACGGACGAGCACGCGCCTTACACACTACATGACGTCACACCCTTCACAGTCGCCGCCGTGAGAAGATCAAATCTCAACACGTGACTTAACACCAAGACATGGAAGCACACGATACCTTGGCAGTAAGCATATTGGCCAAAAGGCGTCCAGCATTTGCCATTACGTCCCCATTAAAGCAATGTTTTCCAGTGGCTGTGTCGTAACCAATGTACGCATGCCATGACAGCTGAAATTAGTTTCGACCCTCTAACAACTGTCCTCAAATAGTAACAGCGATAGTACCATGTCCGGCCGTGTTTTAACTACCCCACCAGCAGCCACTGCCTTTTTTTATTTAACTGCTGTTGCATCTAGTCTCCGTGGTTCTAAGTATTTGTTACACATTGCACTTCCCTGGAGTAGTCGTTTTAATCGCATTACGTGTGTCACATTTCTTAGTTACTGGGCCTATGCTACTCTATTCTATAACGTTGTTAATCTGCTAAATTTGTGCTAACTGCAATATGTTAAAAATAAATGCAAATAAACCATAAAGTATGAAAAATGTTACCACACGTTACGCAAACATGCACATACACACAGGCAAACAACTTTGTAAGGTTTACATAATCTGGTGTACCGTAAGAATTGCGTTGTTTTAGTATGTCATGACGATGACAAACAACGCATTAAGGTCACAGTGTAATAAATGAGATGTTCCAGTCGACTCCAGTCGGCTTCCAGTCGACTTGGAATTGTCCTCCAGTAGCAACGGCTTTAACGGCGGACATTAATCACTGCCATCATAAAGAAAGCCGGAAAGGCAAATTGCGAATCTCTTCATTTGGAAAGAAATCACTTAACACAAAAATGACATAAACGATATTGTAAATACATTCACAACGTGTAAGGGCCGGAATACCGCGGTCGGTATAGCGACTCACTACGGACTGGACGGTCCGGAGATCGAATCCCGGGTGGAGGCGAGGTTTTCTGCATCCGTCACGACCGGCCATGGGGCACACCCAGCCTCCTATGTAGTGGGTATCAGGTCTGTTTGCTGGGGGTAAAGCGGCCGAGGCGTGACGTTGACCATCCACTCCTCTCTAGCGCCGAGGTTAAAGAAAGAGTATAGCTATACCTCTACTCCCCTCTCTGTGCCTTCACGGCAGGTTATAGGGTGAACTACACCTTTATAGACACCATGCGTTTACTTGGTTTAACAATTTATGGTTACGTTTTCTTCAAACAACATAAGAATGCAAGATTTCGATTCTAAATATGATGTGAGAAGTAACAGCGTAATCACGGAACACTGTTAGTGCTGACACGTGTGTAATATTGCATTTCCAAAAACCTTCCCATTCTAAATAGCTGAAAGCAGTAACGAACGCGGTAATAACCAGCACGGGTACTGAACGCATTTACGACACAGACCATAAATACCACTTCCATAAATAGCACATACGCTGCACGACTTTTCAAATTTGTATTCTTGTGCCTCACTTCACTTTTCTACAGGACAAAGACCGAGGACTTTATCCTCTGTCGAATGCAGTGTGCGACCAAACGGGCGGAGTGCACAACACTGCACCACGGTGATGACACACCGCTTCACACAGCATCGAAATCCTTGTTGTGCACTTCAGGGTCTCCGAAAAAATATGGCCTCCAAAAACAACAGGCAGTTGTGCATATAGTGGGCACGAAACCGTGAACAGCCGACAAACCTCCTGTTTTGGAGGCTGAAGAAGGACTATCAATTCCTCCAAGTAAAAAAACGCCATTTTACGAAATGATTCACAGGCCCTCGACGGGCAGGCCTAATACTTGTAGGTTCCTATCGGACTCTCAAGAACAGCTTTCCTCCAAGGAGGGGACAACGTGGACCACGTGCAGACTGTCGAATAAGGCATTATATGGTAAAGACGTTTCTTACGCTCCTTGATTTACATGCAACGGCTCCCAGTAATTAAGCCTACATTAGAGCAACGTGAACGCCAGGAATGTCACTAGTTAGAGGCAGGAAAAAAGCGAAGTCAAGCTACAAACTTTCAAATATAAACGAATATGCTAGTACGAAGAACACAGAACTCACCAGAACCTGAGCTGTTGTTGGCTTGGCTCGACATGTTAGATCTTCATGCATCCGATGAAGTCACATCGGGGCTACCACAACCTCCCACCTGTAGCGCCTTAAAAACAGAGAGACATATTATAAACATGAAACTTCATTAACTAAAGACTTTCATATTTTCAAACCTGAGAAAATAAATCAATAGGAAAAACTATTTTAATGTGTGCCATCCCGTTCTGAGTTATTACGAAAATTATAGGAACAACAATAGCCGTACGGCACAAGTTCAAAGATTTTTGTTCAAGATGTTTGTTCAATTACCACCTTTTACACACGTTTCAGCATTACTTTCATGCCATCCTCATGTGTCTTTAGACCTATACAGAATGGTACTAAAGCCACACCTGAGGATGGCATAAAAGTAATGCCGAAACATGTTGTGTAAAATGTGATAACTGAATAAACATCTTGAACAAAATTTTTTGAAATTGTACTGTACGGCTATTGTTGTTCCTATAATTTTGGAAAAAACTATTATTTCCTGTATATGAGTTCTGACATACGCAATGTACTGCCTCTATCTTCAGGGTTATTCCTACCGTGAAGATGGAGGCCGCGCGTTCATCTGAAGTTTGGGCAGGTGTCTACATTATGGGGCCACATCCCATAAGATACAGTTTATGGTTACCGGCGTGAGAGATTCAAATATCGAAAGATCTAAACAATATACGTATCATATCACATCAAAAATCCATCGTTAATTCCTTCCTTCTACGCAGCGAACCACACACTTTACCTTCAGGTACAGGAAGCTTACGGCAGTGCACTTCCGGGAAAAAAAACTTCGACCGGACAAGTGCATATTTTTTCATGTTCGTGCATCCTCCAACACAACGAAATTATATATAGGCAGTAAATACATGACCTACACCAACCCACCAATGACTTAATACACAGCAAATTATTGCTTCAGACGCCAGCAAGAAATTTTTGTGCCTTTAAATTTAAAACCTCCGCGCAGACACCTCAATACCAAATTTCACCGAAATCCATTGTGCATGAAGAAACACGGATCAGTATGGACTCCTTCATAAGCGTCCATCATCGATTTTCAATTATGGTACTTCCGTGAAGGCGTAACAATTTCGATGAATTTTCTGTTACATGCCTCACGTCACAACTAAAGCTTCCAGTGCTAAACCCAACACTCACTGTGTCTCAGTTGAGCAGAAGACGCGGCAGATTACAAAAGTAACAAGAACAGAAAGCTTACTCCAATTCAGACTACACATGCACTGTGTCCCTTCCTGTGTAAGTGCAATAATAATATTAATAATAATAATAATAATAATAATGACTTTGTCGCTATCACTTCACTCAAACAGCGAAATAAGACAGAAAGACCGGTACGACACTCGAGAGATCGCGTCCTTACTGACGAGGAGTTAAAGACTGCATGGCTCTTCCGCTTCACCCGCGCCACCAGTCTTGGAGTACAGACTGTCTCTGGTTTTCCATCGGTGATTCGGACAATGACCGGATCACCGGGGTGAAAGAGAGGGCTGCAGTTGGCCCAAAACTGTCCGGATTACCCGGGGATCCGGATTACAGGGGGCCGGATTGCCGATGGACTACTGCATTTAAATTTTCTTCTGTGGCGCTACAGCACAAATCTGGCCTAGGCCGCCAAACTGTTGAGGTTTCTTGATTACACACACACACAATTAGACACACATCCGGTAGGACTCCCCTGAACGATCAACTCGTCCCAGAGGCCCCTGCCTACACGACACCCAACAAACAAAACAGACGAACATCCATGGCCTTAGTGGGATTCGAAACCGCGACCCCAGCACACAAGCAGCTGCAAACCGATGCCTTAGACAGCATGGCCACCGGGATCGGCGACATTTGAAATCAGTTTAACAGTACTATGCTCGGTGGAGAAATAATAAACCACTACAAATCAATGAAACGTAAGAGTACAGTTACTAGAGTAACAAAACATGCAAGTCTTATACGAAAACAGACAATGGCAAGCTCAAACAAGGTGAGATACAAAATGTTGAAAAAAGCTGGTTAAACATAAAAGGACTAATCCTTGACACCGCTAAAGAAAGTCTTTCACACAAGCTTATTAAACGGCATACATGATTAAGAACCTGGAATGAAAGTTTAAAGACATGCGACAGGAGAAAAACATGAATGTAAAATATACCTACAAACTAAACACCCGCAACAATATATTAAATATAAGAACTTTAGAGCAGAATTCGGAAGATAACGAGACACATCGACAAAATGACTGGGATAAATCTGTGAAATGACTGCAACGTGATATAACAGTCCCACAGAGATGAAATTTCAAAATGCTACAGAAACTACAACTGTGCACTCTGACAAAGCAAAGTACACACACAATGGGATGTCCCAACAAAGAACAGCAATCAGAAGGAAATGATCAAACACATGCCAGCCTAATACGAAAAGAAGATTCGAAGACATAGTAAACTAAATTATAACTCAAGCCTGACATTCCAGAGGAGGGGAAATAAATGTCTTAAACAGAGAACTCTGAAGGGCGATATAATACTGAAGAACTAAAACTGGTACTTAACACCAGCTAAAAATAGAGATATAGCAAAGATAACTCAACTGAAGAGCCTTTTAAACATGGCGGCGCCGCACGAAAAACTGCTACAATTATTCAACAACATATGGCGTAACCACCAAATACCCACATAACGGGAAACAGTAACTGTAGTCATCATTCTCAAAACACGACGAAAAATAATTGTAATGATTACAGAGTAACAGCGCCACCGACCGCATCGACGTTACAAGCAAATTAATTAAAAAATAAATAACATACTAAGTATGTTATAGACGAGCAAGTGTTGTATCCGGAAAGGATAGAGTGCTATGGATGCTGCACTTGCATTACAGAAGATTCTGAAGAAACGAGAGTAACTCGGTAAAGAAACATTCATTTTGTTTGCTGTTAAGACACACCAACAAATGCACACACGTTTTTAAGTATATATTTGTTATAATATGACCCCTACATATTTCGGTGGTCAAGCCACCATCATCAGGGGGCGCCAAAGGTCGCAAGTATCGTTTTGCATCCAACAGTCATGTGATGTTACATTTAAGAGTATTCCAATGTCTTAGTTTGTGATAATTCACCCTCGCTTAAATTATTACATTTGAAACATGATAATTCACTGTCTCACTACAGTTAAAATGATGTGATATACAAATATAATATATATACATAGTAATTACTGATGAAATGTTAAAAGTTTACATTAAAAATATTACGATGTACTGGAATCGGGGATGGCATTGCATACAAGCGTTATTGATCTTTAGTGGATCTCGTCCTTACGTCGTGTGTGTGTGGCGAACCCGGAAGGTATCCGTGCACAGATACCTTCCGGGAAGAAGATACCTTTGGGAAGAAGAAGAAATAGAAGAAGTGTAACTATCATCGGCACACACACCTAATTATGCAAAATTAGGTTATCGCGAAGCGACGTTACTATGAACTCCGATATCGCATAAATATAACACGGATAATTCCAGTAACTGCTGTTTACAGTGAACTGCAAAAATTCATCAATTGGACGTTCAAAGCAAGCGCGACTAGTCACTGATATCTTCTATCCGTAGCATCATCTGCTGCATGAGTTCCGTTAGCCGATACCAGCTTTACCGACGAATATTCCCTGAGGCAAGTTTAATGTTCAGAGCTGGACGCTGGCCGTGTGATAACTATAAGGCCGACTACACAAACAACAAAGTCTACATCAAAACACAAAAATATAAATAAAATACAATGACGGACACTTTCCAGCGCCAAAAAAAAACAACAACAGAGGAGTAGGATAAGGATGCAGCCTCCACCAGATTTAACATGTATACGCGTATAACACGTCAATAAAACTACAAACTAATGGTCGCAATCCACCCAAAACGGCATCCAACTGACTCACAAAAACAATCCAATAAGCAACATCTGAGAAGCAGCCACATACTGAAGCAAGAAATCAAACGAAATATTTAAGGAATATGATCTGAAAATGTCTCCTTACAAAACAAAACAATAAGATTCAGTGGTAAAAACTTAGAAGGTGCTAAAATACAAATGGATTGTAAAATAATGTAACAAATCTCCAATTTTAAATAGCTGGAGAACTTGCTGCCAAATTGAGAAAATTATAAATCACAAAGATACAATAAAATGCATAGAACAATGCACTGTTTTGGGGAAACGAATGGTAACAGACACAAAATTACGAGCACATAATATATACGTAAACAAGCTCTGTATAATGGCACAAATATCCGAACTATAAATACGATACATGATCTAAAACAAGGTCACTATTACGGCTTACAGTACTGAACCGCCAAAGAAACGTTAACATCCGCAAAGGATTAAAGGTAACACTACTGCATATTAGAAGATATAAAACGGCACAAAACCCGAGAGATTTCCTGAAACGAATAGACGGAAATCGCCAACCTCGCGGACGATGAGATATGTGAGAAGATAGTCGAAGACAGAAAGATCAAGGACACCTTGAGCTTTCACGGAACAGACCTTAGACCTAAACCTTGATCATGTTCATGATAATAATATTTCAGGTTTTAGACATCAGACGATTCTGAAGTGGACGATAAAAAACATTCCTCGATTCTGACCTGATTTTAACATCTTCACGAATGTAATTTTAATCCATTACTGTGAGATGACGTGGTTCATTTTTATTAAAACATGTCGTGTTATACAGTGCCTCAATACTCTCGTAAAAGGACTGCAGTCATAGTGACAATAAACATTACAATCCCTACAAGCAACATATTCTTGGTATTGTGGAGACGGTGACTACATATAAATTAAAATTAGCAACTAAAGCGGATTTTTCCTCCAATTCTTACGAAAGTGTGGATCAGATCTTGTATTTCATACACATTCCATAAGGGTAAGTGCTTATTATACATTTCGCTTCGTTAGTAACAGTCAAGTGTCTTTTTAATATTATTCATTCCGTGCACTAATAACTAAAATATTACAAAAGCCAACCAAATGCACAATTTGACTCCAACAACTACATTACATTAAAACACTAAAAATTAAAACCTACATGTTTCGATCCCTGAAGATGATCCTACAGGGGTCGAAATGTGTACGAGTTTTTAACTTTTAACGTTTTAATGTAATATAATTGTGAGATACAAACCGTGCATTTGGTTGGCTTTTGTAATATTTCAATCCGGTGACTGTCTCAATTCCATGTACTTCCTTGCGCAATTTTCCAGTGTCCATAACAACAAACTTAATATCTAAAGAGATTCTAATTATGAAAGATTGACTCAAAAGGATTCGTATAATGGTTAGCACACTACATACCAATACGATAATCCTCGTATAAAACAAATTGTACAAAATGTAAACACAGCTATACACACTTCTAACGTTTCTTGGAGAACGAGAATTCTTTCGCTAGGGGAAATAATGGGTGTTTCAACATCACGGAAGGTAAATACGGTGAACTATTGCAGGAACATTACCGGAGCGGTATCCCTCAGCCCCGCCTTTCAAAATAAAGGATAATTGCTCAGCAAAATCACGTAACTCTACACATTTACTTGGTCCAGTGGTACATTCCACTGAGGTGTCTATTTTGCTGTGAAGTCATAAAAAATGTCGCAGTACAGCTGATAATTTGTCTACTAAGATGTCAGAAAATTATTCAATGAGTTTTCCTTTAATATATTCTCTTTGCCAGTCAGCTATCAAATACTTTACCCATTCCTGTGTTTTCCTTTTAACCGGCGACTCGCCGACACTTAGAAGACTGTCACCGTATGAATGCAAAGCTGAGTCTGCCGCCAAGTCGTCGTCACCACCACCACCACCACCACCACCACCACCACCACCATTACCCCGCAACTTCTTTGACAGAGAGGCCCTCACGCTGTACTTCAACAACAGCCGACTACAACTTAATTTTCATACCATTTGTTACACAGTAAACAATATGTGATTGGGTGGATTGCATCTGGCTCATGACAGAGACAAGTGGGGTGCTGTAGTGAAGATGGTGATGCAACTTAAAAAGAGTTCCACACAGTTCACGGAATTGCTTCACTATCTGTGAACCTAGTTCTCAGCTTCTCAGACACACAGTTTGTCCTCCTCAAGCGACGATAAACACTAATTACCCACGGTTAAGACGGCCTTCAAATTTTTCCTGTACGTTCTATGCCCGACTTCTTTAAAAGCACTACAACATACTATGTTAAAGTACTATTCCAGTTCAGCTTCGACAAAAAAGGTGCTTAAGGTAAGTACAGTTACGCCAGTCTGGTGTTTTGGAAATATATCACTGGGCCCACAGTCGAACTGCCCTGAAGTTGAGAGTAAGCTCCTCCAAAACATCGGTTTCTATCACATCACAGAAGACTTGATTCGTCACCTCCAAACTGTCCTCCCATCTAGGTCCAAGTTCCGAGTGGTGCCTTGCCTTTAGATTTCTCCGGCTGAAGTTTTATACGCATCTCTCATTTCTCCTGGGCGTATATGGTCAAGTATCGCCCATCGTGAATTTATCGTAAAAAGCTAATGCTCCCAGACGGCGACCGCACTTACCAGCTTATGCGAGTTCCGTGAAAATGTGGAGGATATGCCTTTAACTGCATCTCTGGGATTACTTCGAAGAAGACCGACAGAGTGACTGACCCAAATATTCTGCTTTGATGCTACCATATAGAACGAAAATCAATGTATTCATTGAAGCCGTGGGTTTCATGGATTTTGGTGAAAGCAACAGGTGGTCCATTCGTGTTCCTCTCAACTTGTTACTCTGACATTTCTTTCTAGGGCATCCGCCATGTTTAAATCATGCACGGTTCCAAACACCAACACTACACTTTTCGTTAACATCTACAAGAAGGTGACAGGCACATACAGAACTTGTATTCTCCCTAGCTGCAGTATTTCGGCGTAAAACTTGGAAGAGACTCGATAAAACAAGCTGCAATACACAAGGAGATCGGTCTGCTTAAAGCTTCAGATGTGTTAAGATCAGCGTCAAAGGATTATGTTACGACGACTGGTGCAGACGTTGAAAAACCATACAACGATTTTATCCCAGCAGTTATTTGTGTCTGCTTCAAGCCTAACAACACGTGGACCACTGTTTTTCCATGACCATACAGGTGAGCGATATACATTACACACACACACACACACACACACACACACACACAACACACACAGTGTTTTTACGCATGTTTTCTCATGTACTTGGTTCTCGCTAATGATGGCTCAGATGAACCGAAACATATAGGAGAAAACATGATGTAATAATAAAATACGCAAATCGACCCCAACTACAATTCGCTGGACTTACATATGTAACTATGTAATGCAAGGAAAATAAAAAATATGAATACTCAGAACACATCTTAAAACATAAAGACTAGAGTTTACTTTGCAGGAACAAAAGCCTGGATTCAAAAACCATTTTCCTTAAAAAGTTACTGCTCAAATATTTCAGCTGGATTGCACCACTACCACTTACTGTATCCACTGCCTGTATATTACGCCTTGACCTTTAAACCTGGGACCCAAGATTTACGTTGACAATATTTGGGCCCTTTACACTACACGCATAAACCTCTTGTAGACCTATACAAAAGCCCGACAGCTTCAATTCTATTGTTATTCAGTCCCCAGGCAGCAACTCACTGTTATGGTGACGTTCATGTACGCCAGGTAGCAGTGCCGAAAACAATCTGTCGATAACAAACAGCAGAAAGGTACTTATAAACTTCCGTCGGTATTGTGGCCTCGATCCTTGTCTGTGAAATTCCCTCTCTAAATAGTTAATATAACGTATTCTACCAAGCTGTCTTTCGAGAACATTTTAAGGTCATGAAGTGTACTGTATACGGTTAGACGCAATTCCATAGTACAGTATCTCGCATGGGCTGTACTGTACAAGAGTATATCAAGAGAATGATTACTTGTGGCAATCAGACAGGCGGGAACTGCCAAATATTCCGGATACAATTTCTGGCGGGCCTGTGCTACTGTAAAATAACGCTAAGTAACTTCAACTGCACAAATTTTTGTCTTCTCACTCGCCGAGCATCGACACTCATAAAAATAGGCCTAACCGCATCTTGATTACGAATATACACGTCAATACTATGAACACCTGTATCCGGAAATGTACAATTATAAGAGCAAAAATCGTCCAGTCCATTTCTTCGTCTGTTTTCCATCCAGTTCAAAAAACATCACCCATAAAACAGCAGTTTTATCATCATTCGTAGCTGGGTGCAATTTTATAACACGTTGACTCAAGCATTACGCTGGAAGAATATTCATTCAACTGTAACTTCAGCAAAGTTTCAATTGTTTCGAACAAACCGCGTTAGAGAAGGCATTCACAGTCACGGCTCCAGTAATGCCATTTAAATCTATTAGTAATCACCTAAGAATGCGCACTCGAAGAAGCAGTATCCTTCGTAAATTATTTTTACACTGGCAAGTGGCAAATGAACGACAATACGGCGCAGCCTTCAGCACACAAGAACTGCAAATTGTTTAACGCATCGACACAATATTTGTCATGTGATTCACTAAGCAAGCAGCTCTCAGTAACGTTTTATGCTTTTGCCAATGTGGAATCTGCGCAGAATTGCTGTCATCCCATCAAAACATAGCTGAGACGCCATAACGGCCTCTCAAATTCTTCCAGTCGTGTACAGTAGAAGTTCCTTATGACTGAATTCCATGCGACCTAAGCTTTCCGTATCACACAGCTGTTAAACTGTGAACACGTAATATCTTACAGCCTCTCCGAACTCCTCGTTTCCTTTCTAGGACATCTAGGCTAATAAGAGGATTTATGGGCAATAGAAAATTAGACACTGAGTTTCTCTGGAACTCGTTGCTTTTGTCAAAATAATTTTAAGAGCGAGAACTCCCTCCTGCAACCACACGCACGAATCTTTAAATGAAACAAAGTGTCTAAAAACACTTTATGCCTAATCGTGTATGCGCGTACTACAACTACGACGATGCAAACTTCTGATTGTGCGTATATGCAAACCAACTTTAACGACACCGGTTTCAGCTCGTAGAGGCCTACGCTACTGTTTACAATTGATGTGATGCTTCTATACAAATAGGGAACGCCATCAATTTCCGGTCAGCGGGCACAACTGTACACACGTAATGAATGAGAAACACTCCACGGCAAAGTTCATGACTCCATATCCTTGGAGACATCATTCTGCATTCGCTTTGTGTTAAGGCTTATGGCTCCGTGCCTATGAACCGCCTGGCCTGCCCCTGCGTGTCACATTTTTTTATGACAGCGTCCACCGAATAGGATTTCCACCTTATTCTAAATCTTCCTTTCATTATGTCCACAAGACTCACATTGTATACATACCGTATTTAATGACGCTGTCAGCTAATTCACTAGCATAATGCCGACCGATATGAGGGCAGTGGAAGTTAATAATGTAACAGATAATACGTTCCAATACACCTATTTCTTTACAAAAACAGCAACTTTTGTTTTTTATTAAAGTACCATATGTTTCGACCCGGCTGGGTCACCATCAGGTTTACAAAAATATTTAAAAGGAGGCTAGTTACATATCTACAAAGTTATTATACCATGGACCGAGATCTCATCCTTGCAATCAGATTACAATTTAGTAACTACAATGAATATTCAGCTTACCGTCGCTTAGACGATCATAACAAATTCAAGAAACTGTAATGTGATTGTAATGATAAGATCTGAACCCTTAGAATAATAACTAATGATACACCACTAGCCACTTTTTACATATTATTACAGGCGCGAAGGTGAACAAATAGGGTCGACATATTCAGCGGTTCCATAAAAATGAAACTTGTGTTTGTAATAAAATACTCGTGTTGGATTGTACCGTCTGCTATATTACGGTTTATGAAGCATAACAAGATGTCTTCCATCAAGACGATAGTGAAAGGACGGGAAAGGATAGACAAGCGGTCGTGACCCACTTTAAAGTACTATCCCGGAGTTAGCCTGGAGGTGCTGAAAAAACCACGAGTAACCACAGTAACTGGCCCTGATTCGAACTCGGGACCTTCCAAACGTAAACCAGAAGCGTTACCATTTGAACCAACTTGATCGATATACCGTAACAGCGAAACTTAACACCGCCAAGAGACATGCATTTTGACACAGTTTCGGTACACATAGTAAAATTTTAAAATTAGTCACCCCCCCGACTTAAGTTGTTCGCCTCCTGACCCAATATATTACGACAAATGCGCAAGTTCGTACCTACAATGCTGAAAATGTCTTCGATTTTGAAGGAAAGAGGAATTTAACTGAAAGAGTAAGAGACATAGCTTGAGATCGTGAAAGATGGAAAGCTCTTTGTAAACCCTCTACACCTACCGGTAGAAGAGGTTCGACTAAGTGAAGTCCAGTGCTAAGATGGTGAGAAATATTACAGTGCGCATTGTGCATAACGTGAAGGGGACAAATTAAAACACTCGCATTTTCAGTGCTTTTCTAGAAATTATTCGCGAATTTAAAAGGAACAACAGGAGAGCGAACGCGCCAGATGTGTTGTACGCTCTGCGGACATTTCACTTGTTTGTGATTTTTTCTCAGTTCCTCCAGGCAAATGCACTTAAAACTAGGCCACTGCTACCACATCACTATTCACTAATCACAATGTCACTCGACGGTATGCAGCCTGAGCTAATGACAGCGTCGTTAAACAAAGCAAAGCCCTAGGTTATTCAGGTTTCCCGTAAATCCTGCAGTCATGCAACACTGCCTGCTACTTATGCCCAAGTACATCGCAAGTTCTTTCCTCTTCGTTCACTCTGTACTGTACAAGGCCACGAACATTCTAAATCGGTTGTCTCATCTGCAAATAGACAGCGAGTTCAGTCACAAATATCTCTCTTTGCATATTATTACTCATTTCTAGGAACACGTGTATTAGAGACCGTCAATGCAGCGGAAATTATACCACTTTTACAAAACGACGACGCCAACATTATGTAGTATAGCAAATTACATGAAATAAGTTCTCTGTCCCCTCATACACGCACTTGTGTTCACTTCTTATCCAACCCAACTGGTCCAAATTTATTTAGACCTGTATCGATTACTTTCAGTCTATATTTCTCCATCTTCTCCGTATTTCAGTCTAACGGCGCTCTCAGAAACTCAGGATACATAGCATCGAATGTCTGCCTCATTAGAGAATAGGGAATTAGAAAATACGCGGAACGAAGCGTTCATGACGTAAATGTGCTCCCAAACCTAACCTTAACGGAATGAGGAAACCCAAGAAAGCCATTCAGGACTGCCAGTCTCTAGGCCGAGACCTGAAATCGGGACCTCCACAATAAGACGCAACATCGACGGCAGACTTTTTCAGCATCGCCGAGCAGCAGGCTGCATAGCGACAATGAAACAGACTAAGGAACGCATCCTACACTTGGGTGTTAAAGCTCCGAATTCAAAGCAACGATAAGTACGGAAACGGGTTAGCTATATGCCTACGTTGTCTCTGTTGCAAACATATTCATCGCCTGTTGACTAGACAACTCTCTCTCCACCGGGCCAGTAGCCAGACCATGACCACAGTGGATGCAGCGGCTTCCAGTGCGGGTGCATACACGTACAAAGGTTTATACTGTATACGTATATAAGGCTCTATTCTACATATATACCTACTGTGTATATACATTATGTATGCATAAGCATAAAAAGCGCCTTTGTCAGGACAAGTCACTTGAATTACATACATAATAGGCTCTGTACCATTTCACAAAGCATCTTGCATGTACATACATTTTTGAAAATGAGTTGCTTCCATGCAGGGCGGTTCAGCAGAGGCAACATGTCGATACGATAAGGTGTCGCACGCTTTTTAGTGGGCTGAACAGCATGTTTGTCTCCAATATTTTGCAAATTGCTAGTTAGTGCATCCAGAATTGTAGCGAATGCACTGCACCAACTTGCACCCCAACGGTTAAAGGCCTGCTCTCCACCCCACCCCCTCATCCAATTGCATACACAGTTCGAAGTCGATGTTTTCTGCGTGGAACGCACGTCGAACTCCACTCGCACCGTTCTGTCGAACGATAAATACTAAAAGGCGTCTAAACTATTGTCGCTCGTGCTAGTGATATCCGAAGTGACTGTTCCAGGATGTATACAGACTTCTACTTCACTGGCTTTAAATTTCAAATGGCGATGCGCCTTGGCGTGCCTCTCTCTGAACTACTGCTTCTGTACCGAACCACTGGAGCACAGGGATCCGGTGGCTCGTGTTGCTTGGGCTCGCGCTCGCTAACAGTCCGCACTTAAGGAAGCAACGCAAGTCGCAGCGCGGGAACCATCGCCAATACAAGTAGCCTGGACACACCTCAAGACGTCCTTACTGGTAAAAGACAATGTGATATCGAAATGGTATTCTACGAAACTTGGTTTTATCGCAATTCGAAAGTTACTGATACCAAGAGTCACCAAGTTATGAAAGAAGCTATCCTCTACCTTAACCTTTTAAAGCCTAGCGGTAACTTTACGTACCACCAGGTTTAACATTAAAAAATTCTACGTGGTGCTCACATTGGTTTTGTGTGTTTTGTACGGATCTCAGAACAAACAGCAACTTTTGCCTTATAAAACATTAAGAGATTGGTTTTTATAACCGAAGTGGAGAGTGTTTACAGCGCGGTGCGCACTGAGTCCTTATATAAAACAGACACGCTTCGTTTTTAAAGGGTTAATGTTCTACCTTAATATTACGTTTTTACTCACCGTATTTAAAGAAAGCGCTGTTAAGTTTTACCTCAACGTATTGCGGTCAATACCATGTTTTAGTCGACATTTTTAAAGAAGCAGCTGGAAATAATTTCCTTCGGCTCGCAGACGCCAACCGAATCTAATACGATTATCACAGAACGTCAAAGTTTTGCTGGTGACATCGCACAAACTACATCCCGCACGCTTTTCTTTTCAGACCGTCTGCAGTGCGAGCATTATTACTACGTACTTTACCGTCTAACATACCCCGCAAGTACAAATCGTACGGTTTCAGATTAGGCGAAGGTAGGGGCCACCACCCCTTGCTTATTAATCCGTTACCAAAAACACTCCTTCAGCACCTCACAGAATGGCCGTATGAGCTGCTGCAATGTCTAGCGGACAAAGGGCATAAGTTCTCTTGTACTCGGACAGGCGAACAAAAATGGTGTCAGAATCTAATACATAGGTGTGTAGGGTCTCACGAAAAAAGTAAACCTAACCTAACCTAGATGCACTCATGGCATACTACACACCAACCTCAACGTCATGCAGGGGCACTGCGGGGATTAAGAATGCAATTTTCTGTGAACCAGTACTTCACATTGAGAGTTCACCTACCCACTGAGATGAAGCCACGCTTCGTCGCTAAACAGAATGACTGTGATGTCTATTTATCCATCACGTGCTCCTTCTGGCAACTTGTGGGCGTACAGTACGTGGAAGACCAACATCGACCAGTATTCGAGGCCTCCGTAACTATTCACAGAAGCATTATGACCGGATGTCCATTGGACGTTTTTGTCTCATACAGACGTCCTGATGCTACCCTATCACATGCGGCACAGAACTCAGAACCATCCCGTGTATTGAAAAGTCCATTTTGGTGTGAGGGAGTTTATAAACATGATGACTGTCGAAATCTTTTCGACAACTACTACATCTCCCTCTATATTCTTAAAAACAATCGGGTCACGTGCTTGTCTTAAACGAGTCCAAATCCGAGAACTCTTTCAATACAGCTCAAAGAACTTCAACCGATTATTCTGCCAATATTCTTACTCCCAAAAGAGAAGTCGGCAAGGCACAGGTACTCTGATTGCGAGGGGTCAACGAGGAGTTGCGAGCAGAACTCAAACCCCACCTTCCTACTTAATACACTTCTAGTTCTACAGATGTGCTACTCTACTACTGTTGTTAGCTTATTTCTGTTAACAACCTAGTGCCGTACAGATTCTGCACATGTTAAATTCTTCAGCATACCCCAAAGTTTTGCATCGTTACCGCCTTCGTAATTTCTGACTTAAAAGCGACAGCTTATACGTAACGTGTAAGCAGGTTTATGATTTACGACCGTAACAAATTTCACATACCTCGCTGCAGTCGCCACCAAACCGAAAATCAAGTCAAATGTTCGCATAGCCACCATATCATTACATATTTTACAAACACAATGCTTTAATAAAAGGTGTATTTTCTTCCACCATGTCTCACCATACATCATTTCAGGGACAGTAAGTACGTCACGACACTGCTCTCCCGCTTCATAATTTCGCGCGCTGGCCATGTTCTTACTCGATGGAAGATGTAACGATGTCTCGTCAGCTAGCCTGGGCCCACGCGTAACACACATACTCGCCACATTATGAAAGAGTACTCCGCTGGTGTGGCGTTTAATGGCACAATGGTCATTCCAAATTTGTGAAATTTGACCAGTGTTTTTAAAAGTTGAAAGGACGTACACCCATCGAAGAACACAAACGTCAACAGCAATGTGCAACAGTACCCCTACTTTTCCCTTTTTATAAATGGAAAGTAGACTAAAAGCTGTCAAGATGTTTCCTCTAATTGCACTTGTTCTTGATAAATTTCACAAAAAATGGAAAACGCTGTATATAATACCTTATTTAGGAATCTTAAACCCGACATTTTTTGTATAACTTAGTTTTGTGGATTTTATAGTGACTTTTAATTTGATTACGTTACAATTTTATTTTTTCTTTCATCATCTCTGTACTGCAATTTTTGCGGAATGGGTAAGAACACATACCTGAAGCTTCCTACTAAGTTTCCCAAGACAGGACCATCACAGTTCCACACAATTTTCATACAGCCGACTTACGGGTTATATCTCACAACAGCGGAACATTTGATACATTTGAATTTCTCACAGCAGTGCTGCTGAAGGTTCCAGGCGTCCGGAATGTTTCGCCTCGTAGACTGGTAGATGATGTCTACGTTTGACAGGAACATGGTGCCTTCGTATTCAAGGTCAAGCATTCCAACAAAAACTTCGACTAGTAAATAATCACCGACGTTTCGAAGGAAGGTGGTGCCTTCATCTTCGGGGTCAAGCAGTTAAAAAAGACGGAACTAGGACAACTTAACGCTGAAGATGAAGACCCAATTTACCTCCGAAACATCAGTACGTTTTACGTCCTAACATCCGAGAAGACTTGAATTTTCAGCCTAATATTTTATTTCGTCGGTGTCGTTAAACCAGCCGTGAATGCCCATTCATTATCAATCCTCTGCTGAGGAACTGAAGCGGTACCCCTACATCAGGAACAGGCACTGCTACGTTTATTATTATTCTAAATTTACAATAACAGGGGAAAATTGGTCGGAATTCTATTTGCGAAACTTCCAGAATTACAAGGCAAACAGGATGCTAAATCATAACGCCCACATACAGTGGCCTCTTCCCACGTGACCGAGACTAGATGTTACATAAAAGAACAACAACAGGTAGCAGATGAGAATAAACAAAAGAATGATTTTGCCACTTTTCTTGCATGGGTGTTGAGAGAGGCCTCAAGCTGCAACTACTGAAGAAAAATGCTCTGCAAAATATTTCGAATCAAGTTAGTGAAAAATAATGGATATTACGGAACAAGGAAGTTCGTGATTTAAACAATGGATTCTGAGAAGTTTCGATACGGTGGGCACGCATCCAGGAAGGAAAAGATTAGGGATGCATACGACATTTTTGTGTAGAAACCTCTCGGAAAATTACCAGCTGAAAGACTGAGAACGACACTGAAGAAGATGGATCTTACGGAAATAAAATGTGAGCATGTGAGGTGGACGGAACTGCCTCAGGATCGTGTCCAATGGCAGCAAACTGGAATACCGAACCTTCCATATTACTGGAAGGCGAATTCGTTCGTTCGTTCGTTCGTCTGATATTTCGATACCTATGGGAAGTACAAAGGTGCGGCTCGATCCTCCTCTGTACTTTACTAAAACATATTTTCAAATCATTCTAAACCTAGCTTACAAAATCAGCAGCCGGAACAGCTCAGTTTGTAGTGTGTCTATGCTATGGAGAGGACTAAGAAATCGCGGTTCCATTCCCGGCAGGCACAAGAGCTTCTTCTCTCCTCCAAAGCGACCAGACCGGGTCTGGGGACTAGGGCTTACCACACCGTAATCCCGGGATACCGGTCTTTTTTTTTTTCAAGTATTCAGATACCGGTATTGATTTTAAAATGCCGGTTTTTCGGTACTAGTTTAAAAAGTAACTGCTTGTGATTCCTTCACATAAAGGTTATAAAACCGACAACAATAAATCGTTAATATTACTGAATTTGCATCTGAGGGATTGTTTTCTTCTTCTTCTTCTTCTTCTTCTTCTTTTTCTCCTCCTTGCGTTGCTGCTGCTGACATTACAACCCTTGGTGGGTTTTGGTCTTCTGCACCAGTTCGTGCCAGGCTTTTCTGTCTTTGACGAGATACGTCCAGTTCTTCACTTTTAATTTTCTTAAATTATTAAGCACTTCGTCTCTCCATCTATTTTTTGGGCGTCCCTTATATCTCACTCCTATGGGGTTCCATTGTGTAATCTTCCTCATTATTTTCGTTTCTTCCATTCTGTTAAGATGCCCCCACCATTTTATTCTCTGTACCCTTATGTATTTAACTATATCTTTGAGGGATTGTTCTACACAATACAAATGTAACGGAAACCTGAAAACGTCATGACACTCAGGTCTGGCTTACTAGACACTTTTTTGACACAAAAGAAAAAGTAAATAATGCATATTAATGAACAATTTCAGAGACTGGTTTATTATAAGCATCTAACAATATTTTGTTAGATTTAAAACACGAATTCAAGTAATTACTTGTTTTTTCGTTACGTCATTGCACCTGTCATCAAAACCTATTGAAGAAAATGTTTGTTTTTGGAATTTCAGTATTAACACCGGTATCCCGGTTTCATGAATTAAAAATACCGAAATACCATTATTAAGATTTTGACCTGTATTACGAGCCCTGCTGGGGGTCGAACAGCCTCCTACGCGCATAGCAAGCTCTTTCACCTAGGGTCAAGCGATCCGGAATTGAAGCTACCACTGACCTCCCATCTAGTGACGTTAGGAATGCGTAGAGTTATACCTCCACTGCCCCAAATGTCTTCACGACGTAATGCTGAACTACACAAAGGATCAACGTTACGCTTCTCTTAAAGATCACACCAATTACGCAGACTTTTGAGGCAGAAACACAGTACGCAGGACGAACAATTACTAGCAAAATACAGCGAAACTCTCAAGTCAGTAATGCTCAACCTTCTGCATTTTGCGTTCCAACGGTCATTTTGTCAGAAAACAAGGCAGAAGATGTATCTATAACGAAGGAGTAAGATGTATTCGAATCCTCGTATCCTGGACCCTTCTCAGATGGTCATATGATTTATTACACTGCGGTCACACTTTTTGTTATTCTTCACAATTTTGTAGGTAATACAGACTGCTATTATGATTACTGTGGTACGCTATTATATTTCTCTGAAGAATTTATTGTCTATATGTCTGCGTTAATTCTGTGTACGTTAAACGCATAGATCACACATAAATTCGAATGTTCACGCGGTCGAAATATTTTTAACTGCTGATTTACACACAATAGTTCGCACACAATTTACAGCTACATTCACAACAAATCTACGTACCAAATGACATATTCCTAGACATAACGAACATTAGATATTTCGACTGTACTTTTTACTTCCTTTAATTATGCATCATGCAAATCGCATGACAAAAAAATATATAACTGCACATAGCCCAAACGCGACGCACACGCATACTGCGTCAATAGATTATTACGTTACGCCATAAAAAAATTATATATATAAGGGTAATTATCTCTTTGGCTTCCCTTGCTCTGTCATATATCTTGTAGAAACAGCAATTTGAGAAATACATAACTGATGTTCCGATTTCCTTTACAGTTTTATCTGAAGGTTCTCTGAACCCAATAAGAGTTCAGAAAGATATAAATTTGCGCAGGTCTTTGCGTAAAGTGCGTCCTATATTTGTCCGATTTTTGCCAAACCTGTCTTTTCTCGGCAATTTTAGTGAGAACAACCAATAAAAAATTTCACGAAAATCCGTTCTGCGGAAGCTGAATTCTTCCACGCATAGACGGACGGACAGACACACATGACAAACCTAAAAGTTTATTTTCGCAACGTTGCGGAAGCGCCTAAAAACATAATCCCACCACAGTAAAACCAGAATTGGAATCAACTACAAAACCCTTATTTTATCTGACAAATATCAGTTGCAACTTACTGTCAGATCGTCTATCGTACTAAGCACTAACACCGCCCACTCAGCTGAGCACCACATGCACCGCGTAGTAGCAGCGGGAAGTGAGAAAAGAAAACGCCCTATAGTTAAGAATAAAGTCCAGTGATGGACCGTTCTGAACACGGCAATAAATCTTCAAATTCGACACACTACAAAGAATTACCAGCTCCTCAAGAAGAACTTTGGTCCACCGACTTATTTGTACAGGTTTCCTACCAGCGACTGAAAAAGTAAACCCTGACATACAGGGCTATTCCTGTGAAAGAAGTGTTTCAGCCAATATAAACTTTATATGAAGACAGAAATAATTCAGGAATTTGTTCTTTCAATAAATAAGAGAATCGTAATGACAGTTAAAAGTACAGTCCACAGTGAAGAATTCCCTAACGACATATTGAGCCTTCACGCCGCAAGGTCACAAACCTCAAATAATGCTATAACAAGCATGTAGGAGACCCCCAAGTCATGCAGAACGGAAATGGCCGATCCTCCCGTTCTCTATAACCAAGTCACCCAAATCTATCCAACCTTCTCATTTCCCAGCTTCTTTCTTCTTAAAAACGGAGGCATCAGTTTCCTCCAAAATTCTGATAACCACCTACTAGATTACATGATGTCAGAAAGCAGGGGATAAAAATCTACATCTTCTCTGCCACAGAAACCTCAACTCTCATCTAACCCTGTTCTTTAACCTTCTAAGATTCCTCGAACTGGTTCATTAACTAGAATGTACACTAAAGGTCACACCGTAACATACCGTGAGGACACAAGGGGAGCAGAGGTCTAGCTCTACTCATGCTTAACCTCCGCGCTGGATGGGAGTGGGTGATCAACGCCACGCCCCAGCAGCTTTACCTCTACGAAAGATCCCCTGTTCCCACTGTAGAGGGGGCTGGGAGGGCCTCGGGGGGCGGGAGGGGGAGGGGGGTCTGAACGTATGCAGAGAAAAGAAACTCTCCCTCATCACAGTTCGAACCCCGGCCCGTACAGCCGGTAGCGAATTGCTACACCGACTACACTCTCCCGGCCATCATTAATTAAAGGCAACGCAATTCCATGTATGACAGCATGAACTTCTGCAACTTTATGTTGGTGGAAGTACTTAATGCTGATCACTATCCTTAATTTTACGAACTGATTTTAATATGTTTCAAACACTTTTACTGACATCCCCGGACAAACAATACCCGTAACTGGCATTATGCACTTAAAAAACATCACCGTTCAGGAGAATGGAAATTCACACGCGACTACAGTGATATGAGTTTTAAGGTTTTCACAGTAGTGTAATCAAGAACTCAGCTCTTCTGGGACACGACACTGCGTCGCTGGGTACGTGGTTCGCGACGTCAAGAAGGAATATGCTGCCTTCACCTTCAAAGGTTCAAAGTCTTACGAAGCTAGTTTCACACACAACTACGCCGGAGCCTTCCTGCAGGAGGAAATTTCACTGGCAACTACACTACTGTCTTAATGGCAACCACAATATCAAAAGAAGCAAATTTCACCGACAACTACACTGCTGTCTATCAGAAGGGAATTTCACAGGCAACTACACTACTGCCTTTCAGCAGCAGCAGCAGCAGCAGCAGCAGCAGAAGAAGAAGAAGAAGAAGAAGAAGAAGAAGAAGAAGAAGAAGAAGAAGAAGAAGAAGAAGAAGAAGAAGAAGAAGAAGAAGGAGGAGGAGGAGGAGGAGGAGGATGAGGAGGGGGAGGAGGGGGAGGAGGAGGAGGAGGAGGAGGAGGAGGAGAAGAAGTGACAACACCATTATTCTCAACTGCAGTTTCATCATATTATTTACAGCTGCCTACTGTATGAGGTTTTTCTGCTTCTGTGTGTCATACACAGTGTATTACTTCACAAATGAAACATTACATGTTTTTTGTAAATGAATGAATTTGGCAACAAAATAACATCCCATTTGCCTTCAAATTTTCCCAATAACTGAATCAAAGTTTTCATGGTTTCTTAATTGTAATCTCACAAATTGTATAAAGCATAAAAACTGTGCAGCATAAAGGTTTCAGATTTATCTTACAGAGATTCAACATACATTTCACCAAAGGGAGAAAACTTGGAACACAAACACAGAAAGGATGAATTTCATTTTGCGGTTGGCACAAGCCACACACAAATCACATAGCACTATCAAAGGTAACAAAATGCTAGAATATGCAAAAAAGGTAATTCTTACAGACTGGGCATGTGCAATTATAGCACAGGGTCTCACACATAATTCAAAGCTTTTCTCAGATGACTGTGAGTTTTGATTAAGGAGGTATCAGCAAGAGACTTCACATCTAAATAACAAAACAAGAGAGAATCACTTTTGGATCAACATCTACAGGAATATTTAGGTGTTCATAAACTTAAAGGGTACAAAATTGTCCTCTCATGACTACATACTTCTCATGACAAATAGCAGATTGTCTAGAATGGTGATTCAAAATTTCTGCACATTGTGTCCCACAAGACACTTTGTCCAAAACCTGCCACAGTATAAACAAAACTTCCCTTTATCTAAGAACTGTAATTACATAATCATGTACATTCTGTATTATATTAGTAATCAATAAAGTCCTTATTTTCCAAACTTCATGTACCACTCAACTGAACTGGTTCAGAAATGTTGGTTTAGAAAAAGCACCACATGCTGTAAAACAGTGATATAGAATGAGCTATCGAAACAACAAAACATATCCAGAATGAGTTATCATAAGAAAAACATATCCAAAATGAACTACCCGAACAACGAAACAAAGAAGTACAGAATAAGCTACTAAAACAAAAAGCATCCACAATGGGCTATCAAAAAAACATGACATATTCAAAATGAGCTATCAAAACAACAAAACATATCCAGAATGACAGCTCCTAATTCACGCCCGCAATTAAACGCAAATTTCTACAGCTCTGTCCCTGCTTACCACGTAAAGTTCATTCCATACTTCTGCATGAATGCCCACAATTTGACAGAGTGAATCTTCCTGAGTCTTGTGTGCACAAAATAAGATGCTTTTATATGCATAAATAAAAAGAAGCTGCTTTCTTTCTACGCAATTCAAAAATGTCATGGACCACATCAAATATTCTTCAAACAGCCACAGGCAAAACTTGGGACACTTGTAATTCTTTAATAAACATGGACATCACACACTCTCACTGCCTAATATTTTTTGGTTCTGTATTTGAAAACCATTCTTCCTTATTTCTATGTGTGCACCTGCAGAAATTAATTTAAACTACACTTGTTACAGATGGTGCAGAGAAGATGCTACTACTAGGTATATGGAATGTCTGTCTTGAAAGGCCAAACTTCGGCATCACAAAACCATCAATATACAAGCTTTCTAATTTATGCATACTGCCAAAAAGTACAAACTTTTGAAATTTGTATTAATAAACCTCTCAGTCACTATTTACGATTTGTAATCACAGCTTCTGTTAGAATATGCAGTTAATAATTTATTTTCAGTCAACATGACAAACTTTACATAAAACATTTTTAAGAATATTAAACTTCAAACCTGTATGCTATTAGGGAACTTGAGGCCCAGTGCCACTATGGTGTACCAGCAAAAATACAGTTAATTTTTTCTTACAAGAATACTTCACCTAATATGAGGTCAGGGATTTTGAGTATATATTACCTGTATAAATTTGCTCTTCACTGAATGCACATTTATTATTACATGGTGCACATATCATTACCATTTGGTTGCCTCTTGATAAGATACACATCATGTGCAAAAAATAATGTGCACATGGGAGTACATGCCCATTCAACCACATGTTTTGATGCAAGATCCACTTGACAGAGTGGATAAAAGCTGATCTGAAACTCATGGCATGGGAGGTTACCCAAAGCCTGTACTTCTTAGAATACCACCTTCTCCAATGTAACACTGTGTTATCTGGTAAAACCTGCCAATGTTTCAGAGGAACCTGTCCCATACACTATCAAGATCGATATGTTCTACCACAAAGATCAAAGCAGTAGATTCTCCTCAAATGTTGTTACAGTTCTGTTAACAAAAGGCCTCCATGAAGGCAAAAAGTCCAAGAACTATGTAAGATTTGAAGCTGTCGCAGTGATTTCAAAATTACAGTCCCATGGGATCTTGGGCTTCAGACCTGTTGACCCACAGTATTAATACAGACTTCATTTTGCACCTACATCTTAGCACAGGTCCATAAACTTCCAAAAACCTCAAAATTATAGGTGCCAAAAGAGTGACATTAAGAAGTTACACACTGAGGAACCACTAATATAAGGCACCAAAGCATACAATTTTGTCACCTCGGGTTTGTGTACCCCTACATCTTGGAACACAATTTTTCATTTTTGCATCTAATTAAGAAAATAATGGTACCAGGAACAATGTAATAATGAGTTATGTAAAAATGTTCTGGCTTGACTCTGTGTGTTCAGGGAACTGAAATAGTCATTGCGGTGCTCTGTACTCTCAGGAGAACTGTCTGAAAGTTTCTTTTATGCCTGTGCATGAAACACATCAATATATATGGCTTGTAACTCCATCTAGCAGAACAAAGCAACATAAGGCGATGAAGCTGGAAGCATTTATGTTCAAACTACACTGTCAGCATCTAAAAGACTACTAAACAATGTCACTGTCTGAACCAGCAATTTGAAATTGATCACAGCTAATCCACATGTGTATTACAAATGACACCGTTCATGATCAGTTATTACAAACACCTTGCTCCAAACATGTGATGATAACACTTTGTACACAAGCTCAGTCTCTGCACAGAAGTCAAAGGAAGCTGAATTTTTATGGCCGACAAATTGATAAAAATATTACATCAGCAATGGTATGTACATGAAAACAATGCACATTTTACACCCAGTGACAAAAACTATAGATCTACAATCTTTACTGATTTCCACCCTGGCTCATACCTTCTGAGCATGATGTCAGTGTCTACACAAAACCTGTCAGGTCTGGTTGATGGTATGGTTAACTTGTATTACCATGATTCCAGACTAACTCCTGAAATAAATATAATTTATTATGGTATTTGCTGCTCAACAGCCATTATGCTTCAGTACGGACTTTTCTTTGCAGCATTTCAAAAGGCCTTGAAGCACATAACACATATAGAACAAATTTTCTGCAATAATAGTGGCACAAGAACACCTCAACAATTCAGTCCTGAGGGGCTCTGATAATGGTACAGTACACTTAGAATTACTGGGTTTCTAGACTTTGGCCATATATTCATGCAGACTACACACAAATATTCCAAGACTTAGCACCTGCTATTCCACTCCCACCAAAGCTCCTTCAATTATAGTATCTCCAGCACAAATCCAACCACCACACTAAAATTATGAACAGTCATATTTTAATATATTCTGATTAAAAAAAATCCTAACCACTAGTAGATAAAATGACTGATTCCTAAACAAACACTGCTGAGCACATTCAAAACTGCTGAGCTCTAGTTATGTTGGTTCACTGAAAATGCACGGTAATCTGTTAAGCGTCCTTAGTTTACATGGTATTATTTAGGTCTACATCCTGATACACTGCCCACTGTCATTTCGAGCATCAGATTATGACTTACGCCTATTTGCATCGGACTGCTGTCTAGACCATGGGCTATGCAATCGTACGTTGCATTAACCGACAACATGCAAACCATGTCGCATGCCTGAATGCCAGCGTGAAGGCAAAGTGAAATACGAAGAAGAAACTATGATACACACATCATGAACTACTTACGCGCCAATAATGCGCAAAATGTGATATTCTTCTAGTTCCTACGCCGACCTTACTTAATGTTATAACGCGAAAAGTTAATACGAAATGTCGCAACATGCCTCGTCTAGCCATAAACTCGAACAGTAACTTCACAAATATACATACGCCCTGTCACACTACATGTCCCCTCATAAATATCACAGGAAGAATAAACTCGTACCTTCGAAGTTTCTTAAAGTCCTTATTCACCACACTGTCAGAGAAATTACCAGGCCGTTTTACCTCCAAACCCACCAACACACAACCACAAGCACAAAAACAACTGCCATCTTCAGACCATTTCCTACAACAACCATTGGTGCCAACCAATTGTACGTACGGATCGAAATTCCTCCACATATTTAATTTAGTGTGCTCGTATGTTTATTTTGTAGAGTAAACGTGACACGTTAGAGGAACGGAAGGCTGCAGTTGTTTTTTTGCTACTTTCGTCTGTGTGTGTGTGTTTTTTTTTTTTGTTGGAGTTCGGTTCCACAGTTTTTCGACACAATTAATCACAAATGATGGGACCGCAAGGCCGTGATCAATCTCAAGTACATTTGCTTTTCCCTAACTTTTTAACTTCGTGGTTGGCGATGTTTCCCATGCATGGCGGGGTGGAGAGTGGAACTCACTTTTTCGTCGCTCAAAACCCCACGTTATTATTCAATGTAAAGGTATCATTGTTGCCTGTCATGACTTAACGATGTGAACACCAAAATTGTAACATTTAATTTCGTGCAGTAATTTCGATAATGTCATTCAAGATAAACATTGCCAATCTACAATTTTCCTGGCTCTTAACTTCAAACACCCCAGTGGTGTTTTCAAGACGTGAGGCAATAGATCGAAAATTTTTTCAGCTTGCCGGCAGTAAATGGCGCGCTAACTACTGGTTTTAAATTCCTTACGCACACATACTGGTCGCACTGGCTTTCTCTAAAACTAACAAAATAACGTCTTGGGAAACACGCTAGAAATTGGAATCTTTTTCATTGATATCAAATGTTTTTGTCTTGTTGTCACCGATTGCAATTCAAGGCCGGCGTAATTCGAAAGTGTGTCTATATCCTCAGATACGAAGAAGAGTCAAGCATAACCGTGCCCTAGACTGATTATACCCACACAAACATCAACATACAAGTATGACTTCTGTTTCTTCTTTAACATTACGATTGCCATGCTAGTGACTGTTTTTTTTAATTTCTACTTTGATGTAAGCGTTGTCTTGGTTTACGATACCCAGTGTTGATGGAATTTTAACTTGGTAACTGAGTTCCAGGATATTAAGACGGATCTTCGGGAAGTGGGATGGGGGGGCATGAACTGTATTGAGCTGGCTCAGGATAGGGACAGGTGGCGGGCTCTTGTGAATGCGGTAATGAACCTTCGGGTTCCATAAAATGCGGGGAATTTCTTGACTAGCTGAGAAACTGTTAGCTCCTCAAGAAGGTCTCTGCTCCGTGGGTTAGTTTAACTGAGTTCCAGGAGCAAAAGGTAGGAACCGTAGGTTCAGAAAAATGACGCTGTAATACGTGTAATGACTGGAGATCTGGTAAACGCATTTTTGCAACTCCCTCCCATAAACACGTTCCATTGCACTGATTAGTGTGGATCGTCTCCGCCATCTATGATTACGTTATGACATGTAACTCCCACACACTGCTCACTGTAGAGTAATTTGGCGACATGTAACACAAGTGACTTCAAGATGTTTAACATTACACGGTAGCACTCTCAAAATTACGAATGACGGTTACAGTAATTAATGCCGAATTTCTTTTATCATTTTTAGGGAAGTAGTTTATTCGAATTCAATAGTCAGTGTTCAGTACTCTTTCGTTTCATGCGTTGGTAGCAGTGTACATGCGCGTAGTTACCTTCGTGTTGATGTTTCTGTTGACGACGTGAGGTGAATTCTTGTTCTTTACAGACTAGGTACTTACGTTTTTAGTGAATGTCTTGTGTATTATACATTATCATTACTGTCCTTGTTATTATTATCCGTGTTTATTCCTAGTTTCTTTCTTCACATTGTAAGCGTGTATGTTTTTAGGCTAACGTGTATCTTGACATTGTCATACAGAGATCAAAGTCCGTTAAAGATTTAAAAATTGGATGTAATATTTCCTTGATTTAGACACTGCAGCACCAATCTTCAGCCTCATGTCACTGTCGTGGTTATTTGGCAGTAAAAAGAAGACACTTGATTCAGAGCCACAGCAGCAGACCTCAGAATTGCAGGATGACTACGTACTTGTAGCCAACGCAGAAAACTTTCAGGCTAACGGTGAAGATGGTGAATCTGGCCATTGCCCTGCATTACCATATTCACTTGCACCAGACATAGGAATGGTTCCCCATGGTCCCAGTACTTCCACAAAGAGCACAATTAATGCCTGTCATCAGAATTTTCTGCATGGAGTACCATTTAAGCTATACCCTAATAATATGTCACTCACACTTGATGCAGTGAATAGGAGGAGAATGCATGCTAGCGAGTTCTTACTGCATATATCACACTTAAATTTAAAGTCATTTGAATATGATTTTCTTGTAGAAAAAAGTGTGGTGCTGGAAGCTGGAGATAGAGATTTGGGTTAATCAGAAGTATGCCTTTTAGTGGTAATTATAAGGTCTGGTCCTACGATATCATGGTGAACTACTATGCATTGACGTGCAAATTGATAAATTGTGCTGTCGACATACTGTGACTGACACCACTGTGAAATGCATCAAAGTGTTAACACTTGGCGTTATGTACATACAAGTCTGAATATTGTTACTGTAAGGTAATTTAGTACTGTTAAATGTTTTAGTATAAAGAAGCTTGCTGACATTTCTGTAAAAAAATATTTTCATTCATTCTACAGTAAAAACATTTGGAAAAAATGTGAATATTCATGAACTGTTTAATCACTAGCAAGGTTAAAAAACCATAATATGAAACATGCTGACAAATTTACTGCATTAAAACTGTTAGACTGGAGCAATATACAATACCAAATATTAATCATATCATCCTCATTCTCATATTTTACTTTCCTAATTCCTTCACTAGTGAGACAGTGTAATACATAGCATGTAATAGAACAAAGTAATGACTACTCCCAGAGACTAGGACAGTGAAACTTCAGATGTGAAAGGAATGATGTATTAGTAACTTGCAGAACTTGGTAAAAATACAGTGGGGTTGATTCATACGAACATATGCTTTAGTACACTGATGACTGTCACATTTAACAAGTTGATCATGAAATGAAGGTATGGCATAATACTTCTAGCCTGTTAACTGCCTTCTTGTCTCTAGAGTTTTAGTTCATGAATGCCAAACTGCTGCAGTAGGCAGTTGCGCCTTGATCTGACAAGAATAGTGCATGTCTCTAGTAAACACAGAATACCCAGAAAACTGGGCAAGTAAAAAGGCTGAACTGGACTCTTGAGCTGGAAAAAAAAATGTGTGTGTGTCTATTCTTAAGGACACAAGGCTTTGGGCTCCACACTTGGTCTAAGCAAAACATGCTGTTGACTATACTCCCCAAGAAGAAGAGTTACAATCCAAAACAGCTGACATAACAGCTGCTTCCTAACAAAACCACTGCAAAAAAGTGTATGAAATCAATATATTAATTTAGCTTTTGCTTAAAACTAGGAAAGCTTTTAATATAAAACTGTAAGATTGTGATCTCTATCCCTAATGTAACTGGTACTGTTAACTCTTACAATTCTTGCTTTTCTCTCATACAGGACTGTATTTGTTACCAGTACCTCATGATAGCTTATTACAATATTCACACCAAAACATATACCACACTTCAGACAATAAAAAGAATTGTCTAATGAAGCAGCTGTAGATGACAGTTATATATGTTACTTATTTGGTCATAATATATTGCTGGATTGGGGGGAGGACCCAGACAAATCAACAGTCTTTAGGATGACTTACAAGCCACATGCACCACCATCAGTGTACAGCAGCCCTGCTTCTTGACAAGACAACCATCAGTGGACGCCTCCCTTTACTACATAAGGAACCTATAAAATTTAAATCATGAAACTGAAAACATAATGAATCAAATAATAAAGACTGAGTTAAATTTGTACAAAAGTGGGCATTTTTGATGCTCAGATACAAAAGATTTGTTCTCCATATTCTTCTAATATTGTGTGTTTGTGGTAGCTCTTACTAAAAGTTGTGACAAAGATTACTGTCTTATTTATGACCAAGATAACAATTTTATACTGATATATTGTACAATTATAATAGGGTAAAACTCAGCAACTGCAGTGTATAAACCTTTCACAGAAGACAACACATTTGTCTCAAAACACGTACTGGACATGTATATTTCATGAAATGCATGTTGGTTGACTGTGGTTATACTGTATATTAACCCTTAGATTTCCAACATCAAATTACACTTGACAGTGCATTCTGGTCTGCCAGGTCCAATGTGCTCAGATCGATGTGTTTTGCAAAGTTTTGTTTTCATTTTACCCTAAGCTCTTGCCATCTAGTGGGTGCTCTTTGAAGTCTGCAGATTAACAGATTTTCTGGAAAATTTGGACTACAAAGGGTTAGTACACCACAGAGATATTGCTTAACCTTTTAAAGTCTAGCGGTAACTTTACGTACTACCCGGTTTAACATTCAGAAATTCTATGTGGTGCCCACATTGTGTTTATGTGTTTTGTACGGATCTCAGAACAAACAGCAACTTCTGCCTTATAAAACATTAAGAGACTGGTTTTTATAACCGAAGTGGAGAGTGTTTACAGCGCGGTACGCACTGAGTCCTTATATAAAACAGATACGCTTCGTCTTTAAAGGGTTAATGTAATATTCTACTGAGGCAGTTCTTATTCTTATAGGAAGTCATGACACATGTAACATTTAATTAATTATTTAAAAAAACACACGTTCAAAGCAGTACGTAAATAACTGCTATAATGCAGACCAGTAATATGAATGGCACCCAGGTCTTCAGGAAACCTGAAACACTAGAGAAAGAAAAAAAAGGTTATGCACATATGACACAGAGATATAAACAGGACATTATTATGACCATGCATGACAGACATATCAAACAAATGGACATGACAGAGCCAATTGGTGCTTCTACTGACTTTGTGAACATGCTTAAGTCAAACGATGAAAGGAAGCAACACTAGGATACAGATAAGGCACTGAATTAATTTTGTATAAATTTTCTCTGGATTTCATAACAGAAGTGTAACTCATGATCTACAAAATTTAGAAGGGCCCCATCGCACAGTGTTTTCCAAACCTTAAGACAATGTGAAACATTTCCTTTATTAACTTTTTATTTACACCTACAGAAAATAAAACAGAAAAAGCCATCCTGTTTTGTCAAGCATGAACAGTAATGTTTTAATTACAAATGGTTTCCGAAGTTCAAAAGCAGTGTGATGCCTGCTGAAGATGCCAATGCTCAGGACATCCACCAAGTAAAACAGAAGAAAATTGGTATCAAGTGACAGTAACTTCTACATGCAAACAGAAGAATCACTATCCATGAAGTTGATATGTTGGGAGGTCGGAGTATTTTGAAAGATGGTCTGCACATATGTCAGACTGCTAACAAATTCTTGCCTGCCTGCTGAGACAGGAGCAGGAGAATTGGGTCAACACATGCTGGGACCGTCAAGGCTTCAAAGAGACTCAAAGCTCACCATTTCCGTGCCCCCCCCCTCCCCCCCCAAAAAAAGGCAAGCCAAGCTGCCACAGTTGTAAAGAGCATGTCTTTTTTTTTTTAAACAGAGCTGTGCATTATGAATTTGTTCCAGAAGGATAAACTGTAAACCAATGTTACTACAATGACACTATGTACTATCTGTGGGAAAATGTGCCGCTAAGACAACATGAAAAGTAGAATCTGGGGGACTGGTTTCTCCACTATGACACTGTATCTTCTTGGTCTGCTTTGTCTATGTGTGACTTTCTGGCTAAAACCAAAATGACTGTCATTCCACACTCTTGCTACTAGATTTAGTGCTCTATGACTTATTTTCCCCAAACTCAAGATGGCATCAAAGGAGGGAGATTTAATGATATCACCATTACTGAAGCAAAACTATGGGATGGAGTTCCCAATTTGCAAGAAGCACACTCCGTGAAATGCTTTGAACAATGGTGTGGTCACTGGCACTCACTGTGCAAATCCTAAGGAGACTGCTTTGTATGAGACAAACCTGATTATAAGGTGAAGTGTCATTGTTACGGAGATATGATTTCAGTCTGGCAACTATCTGACCCTAAACGCACACAGACATATATCCATGCTATGAGATGACCACTGGAAAGAGCCAGGGATGAAAATACCCCGCAAGCTAATAATAAATGGGCTTTCAAACTTCTCTGAATGGATATGACTTTAAAGAAATTGGTGACGTTATATGCCATACTGAAAGCCAAGTATGATTTGTTGAATGTTCACATACACTGATATCTGTTGTACCTAACACATAATTACCCTCCCTGCCCATAAACAGTGTGTTCATGGTTACATAATTATTTAACCATGAACAGGTTGTCACAGTGGAATTTTTAAATTTTCATTCATGAAGATCATGTGGATCCATTTCTGTTGGCTCTTTGTGGACAATACCCCCCTGTCATTTGCAAAATCGATTAGATTTATTGGACTGACCTGCGAGTCACCTGTCACAGGAACAACGCCTCTGACAACTCTCAACAAAATATCAGATGTCCCTTAATGTAACATGTGTTTTAAATGCAGCCTTCTATGGAAGAAACAGAACAATGCATACAAGAGCCTGGCCAGACACTTAAACTACTAAATGTAGGGCTTTCTTAAATGAGGAATACTGCCACCCTGATGATCTAACACATGGAGATACAAACATGACAAAAGTTTTTATTCACTCCTTGTCCCCCATGATTGGTTTACTAATATTTTCCCTCCTTGATTTTGCACTGACACTTTCTAAGAACAGTTTGATGTTACACTTGCAGAACTGATTGAATACCTGCTTTAATTCAATGAACTGTCCTTTGCATGACTTTTGTCACCAATTGGAGCAAGCAGTCAGAACAACATCACATCAGCCACACGCTGGCATTATATATGATATCGTATAACTGACAGACTCGTAATTCCTGATTTGATTTCCCCATGTTGAAAAAATCCTGTTCCTAATTCATGTATCTCATTCTCTGGACACAAAAAAATTTACTCTCTGCTGTACTCCAAGCAAATCAAATGTATACCAGGAATACCATTCAGTGTGGGCACCACAAAGCTTCTACTGTACCGAGTTCTGCATCCAACAGTTTCATCACCGCACGTCCCCTTACACAGCATAAACTAAAGGCTTATTCTCTCACTCACTCACCCACCCACCCACCCACCCACCCACACACACACACACACACAATGTATCAGAACAGTCCAGTTTCGAAAGATCCCCACAACTCACCCCATGACACACTTGCAGAGGCACAGAGGGAAAGGTGGAGGTATAGCTTCAACCCCTTCACAATCTGCTGCTAGAGGGAACTGGATGATCAGCACCACGCTCTGGCCGCTTTATCCCTGGCAAACACCCGGTATCCATTGTATGGCAGGCTTTGCAGGCCTTGGGGCCAGTCTGTATGGCATGTACGTTCTTGCCGCCCACTGGGATTTGATCCCTGGACTGGCCGGCCCATAGCGAGTCACTATGCTGACTACACTATCCTGGCCACATAAGCTGCCCACAACACAACTAAATTGTTTGTGAATATAAAGTACAGTAACATAAAGAATCTTCATCAAAACACATACAAAAAAACTATAAAAAGTGCTGTAGCAAATTTTGAAGTCAGTTTTCCAGTGTTTCAGTTCTTTCAAAATCAACAGTACAATTTGTGAACAATCTCCAAACAAGTTCTTTCTTACAGAAGAAGTGAGTGCCAACACACGTTCTTTCAGCAGTAACACCAAATAATGAAGTGCATTTAAAAGCATGTCCATGCAAATTTTTATTTTAAGAGTATGGTCTTGTAGCTAGGTGTGTGCAGTAGTTTCTGATGATGTTGATCCACTGCTTAACTTCTTTTAAACATGAGATTACTTAAAAGGTCACATAAATGCTCAAAACAACAGATTCTGGTACATATGGTGCCATTCCAGGACATTTACACAGGAGTATGGTGTGCTGTCAGCGCAATAATAACTCAGCCCATCTTTTCAGATGTAATAAATTCAGAAAGATAGAGCAGATAAATTCTTGCACAATTTTATGAAAATTTAAGCGCTGAGGAGAACGAATATCGGTTCTTCCAGCACGATGGTGTAACAGCCAATAATTCAATGGCCACCTTTTGAGAAACCAAATAATTAGTCATCCTTCTGTGACATGCTCATCCACCTGACCTGATACCATGTGACTATTAGCTGTACAGATGTTTTGGACCTTAAAGCAATTGTCTGGCACACAGTATAGGAAATTTTGAGATAAATTTTCACAGATTTAACAATACGTTCACCAGGTGTCCAGCATGTCTGAGAGTTGGAGGTCATTGCCCTCACCTGCTTTAACATGCAGTAAGATACATTATATGATACAACTATTAACATGCACCACATAAGAGGGTCATGTGTTAAGTGGTATACCCTGCACTTATGCTATATTCAGGCAACTGTCTTGACTAAACCTGATCTACTTGGCATGCCCGACTTCGAAAGTTCCAGATTTCACATCCATTTTCAATCAAGTAGGTCATTCCAAAAGCCCGTGGTCCTATGCAGCATTTTGTAGCATGCTGGTTTTTATAGTATCCCTATATCCGATGCCCAAACTGGAGGACCATCCCTTTGGGTTGTCACCTGAAACTGCACTTCAGTATAGTCACTGCTTCCCTCCACACCTGTAGGTCCCACCACACACATTATATACTAAGAGTCAGACCACTGTCCAGTGAATTGGCTTTCTCCAATTAAGAACTCATGTGTATGTCCCATGTCAGCATCTGGTGGCTAATACGCTGTGCCTTGCATTACCAGCAGGGCTTGATAGCTCTCATTTTATCTCCTCTCACTTCACATTACCATGGCTAACTGCCCTTATACCTCCCCTCCCTTCCTACACCCAATTAGTGTGTTTACCTCCAAGTATAGTTCAAATCACCATGTCATTCTGGTGTTCAGTCTTGAATGGAGAAGTACTTGGAGGAGGAAGAAAAGAAGGGGGCAGACAAAAAACATGGGACATCTGGGATCTCTGGAGTTTCCAATTTATCATTTTTGTCCCCTACTACAAAATACAGTCCAAATTCTGCAGTGAAAGATACCCTTTCCCCTATAATTTGTCATGTTTTTCCATTCAGGATAGGTTAATAACAACACTCACCATGTCTACATTATCATTTACTTAATCCTCAGAATTTTCACTGGCACTGCATAAATGTAACGAAATGACATCCATCTCACTAATATCTAAAGTTTGAGCCATTTGTCACCACCACAGCTTTAACTCGAGAACTACGAACTCACGAAAGCTGTCATTGTGTCATGGACTAAAGGAATAGTATCAGGCTACACTTTCTGGCTGACATTTTACACACTGCCCATCATTTTTTACTTGTAAACTGGTTCTGTTTCCCTCTTAAAGGTAGAGGATAAAGTAAGGCATCATGCTCCACTGGAGGCTAGGCCTGACAACACAATAATCAGTGCCAACCAGTTATACATACTCCTGTGATGGCAGCACAAAACAGAAGCACAGAAAAAGCTGTATGGGGTATTGAACTATGATTAGTAACTACAAAAAATACAATACAAAGTTCAGGTCTTTGCATTTAAAAGAATACCAACACCAAAAGTTAGCCCAAGTACTGAAATACTGAGCATGGTGGACAGATAAATACAATGCTTAGGTCTGACATGCTTAATACATCCAAATGTGCTGAAAATGTTTACTGGCCTTGCACTGCACTACTCCCATGCTGCAGGCAAGCAGTCCAGCCAGTCAAGCACTGGCAGCCCTGCTAATACAGGCTGATCTCGTTTTATGCAATTTCTTTTTGTGCAATTTCGCTTTAATGTGACTTGAAAATTTACACCGCTTTTTAAATTTATGCGATAATTTTTGGCATAGACGATCTGTGGCCGCACTTATCTTTTGTAGGAGGCTAGCTGATAGCGAGGTCACTGTCACACTATCAATCACGTGTATGGATTAATTATGTTGGCGACATAAGCAGTGTCTCATTTAGTTTGCTGTTCAACAGCACTGGTTTTTCTTACCAACATGAGTGAGAAACATAAATCTACATCACCTAGTGCAATCCAAGCGAAAAACAGGCAAAAGACAATCAGTACTGAAGCGAAATCAGACGTAATAAGCCAACCTAAAAAAAAAGGTGGGCGAGATGTTGACACATGCCATGATGTTAGACTCACTCATAGTAGCATACATACAATTTGTGATAATGCTGATAGAATTAAAGGACATCCTATGTCAGGAACTAAAGTGTTTGTGTAGCAAGACTATCACAGGCCTATCATAATGAATCATACCAAAACCTATGGATATGAGTACCTTACATTTTTACTGCATTATAAATAAATAACTATACTGTATAGAAATGTATGTATAATGTATAGAAATTATGCATGGTACATATATACTCTACAGGTCCATATGTCCACTAGTGGTATAATTACACACTATGGATGAGGTTGTTGTCCCCTAACCACCAGGAAATATGCTGTTTTAAATGGAAATTTTGTGTTTGATTTGCATGACATTTAGGAATGTAACCTTGGTGTAAAATGAGACCTGCCTGTACTGGGAGATTTAAAATCCCCAATTCCAAAAATATAAAGAACAAAGAATTTAAATGCCTTACCTCACATATCTGCCTTTAAGCAGCATCAGAAATGCCAGTTTTACCATGTTCCAGTTGTTACTTCCATCATAATGCATGAAGTTCAGAGCCATGGCAACATGGGAATGGCAATTATCACAACACAAGTTATGCTGGAAAGAGATAAATGTAAAATTACATGTTTAAACTGTGTTCTTCTGAGTTATAAGGCAATGTAGTCTGCTATACAGTTGCAAACATTTCAAAGAACACGCTGCTTCTTAGAACATTACTCCAAAATACCACTTACCTATTTTACTATATGTGGTATCATATGCCACAAGACCATAACCTGTATCCCCCACTGCCATGACAACCTCAAATATCATATGACATTACAGCTTCCCTTCTTGCAGTCTCAGTGGAGCTCATTTTCTGGCTTGGGTGAAACAAATTACACAGACTGTTCACATGCATAGATATAGCTCTCATGTCAATCCTCATAAAACGGGATGTCAAAAGTTAGGGCTATAGTCTAACCAAACTGACATAAAGAAACTCATAACCCACCATATACCATTTCTGTTCTGCAAAGAAGTGATATCATACTCTTTGAATTCATGTTCTCTCAGCATAATAAATGAAGATGCATGGAGATTAAAGAAACACAAAGCATTAGATATCAAATATTGTCATTAGTAAAGTAAAGATGGGACAGAAGTTCTTAAACTGAAAAATTACATTATTCTAACATGAATTGGTGCCTGCTTTTCTAGTTAACAAGTGTTTTATATCTAAAAATTTTCATGGACTTACTGGAGACTGTTCCAGTTAGGTGCCTTCCAAGTCTAGTGCTGTTTTGCACAGCCTCACTGACATGGCAGCATGTTAAAAGTACAGCAGAGTAATTCACTGTCCACCTAGTACAACCTGCATTCATATCGTTTTTAATAGTCATACTTCCGACTACATCGTCCTTTGTCATACATATTTTACAACACATAGGAGACTTGTGAATGATCAATAACATTCCAGGAATAATTAATAATACAAATGAGTAACAGTAAGCCACATAAAATACTAACATGAAAATGGCTAGTCTGCAAAAGCACAGGATAAGCAAATATAAAGATGTGTAGAAGATAATGCAGCTGCAGATGCATAACTGAAAAAGCAAGATATATTTCCTGACAGATGTTTCAACATGTATGTGGCTACATCACAAAAAATAAATGGCAACACATTACAATGTGATGACAAAACAAGGCTGAATGAGATGCTGTAGCTATTGCAACATTTCATTAATTACTGTTAACTATACAGAACATGCATGATGTGTATGTGTACAATTACAGGTGTGTTAACATACAACACAATTAGAAATTTTCAGGCACATACAGATTCACACTGTGGTATAGTCACTGAGAAAATGGTCAGGAACAGGTATGCTCTAACTTTGCTGAAGTTGCTGGCAACTTCAGCAAAATCTGGTCTGCATGTGGGCAACATGAAATTCAATACACATAATGAAAAATGAATATTTATACATATAATTATATGTACAATTTTAAATGTGTATGATTCTATGCATCATGTGCCACAAAAAATACACTGATGACAGTCCACTCATGAGACTTTGATGTTCAACAGCTGTGGAAAAAGAAGCATTCTTTCTCTGATTTAACTGGATTAACTGCCACATTCCTCACACAAGAGACACAACTATAATTTAGTTCCACAACTGCAGCTTTATTATTGAAGTGATGGCACTAATGAATCTGTTTTCAAATGAACTGAACATCAACTGCTTAAGTACGACAGGCAGACAAATTACTACAACTGGTCCACATACTTATAACATGCTAATCTTTCTTACAAACAGACGTGTTTTACAATAGAGTGTAGTGATTACAACTTGTGAGATTTTTGGTTCTTACGGTGGTATCTATGATTACTATGTTCTAAGATGCAACACTGCATGGCTTGGCAAATAAGGCACCAACAATATGGACAGACCATCTTCAGTGCAGAAGAGGAAGGCAGCATGTACCACACTATATGGTATGACACTGCAGAAGACAGGTTGACTTCTTTCAAATTACATAAACAAAAGTTCCATAATTTGAACACTGCACACTTCATATTACAAAGAATGTTATTTCACTCCATGAGTAGAAGAAGTAGGCACCTTGCACAGGTAGTTTTCATTTTTAGCACATTATCACACGATCCATAAATGCTGCTGGATTCAAATTTAAAGTGAGACGACAGATCAGGCAGCTCAAACGTTAACAATCTAGGGGTGATGAAACATGCACAACAGACGTGTGTCTTCTTAATTCAAAGCCACCTTGAATGTCTTATGTTGCTGACGTACAGTATGGTGATACAAGAAGAAATGCATTACCTTAATTTTTGTAGACAGTAATGTATTTATCTGGAAACATCTTCGATTTTTTTCTGCAGGAATATACTTCAGAAAAAGTATGTATATGAGACAAAAATCTGGATAAGTGACATTGACATATGCATTCCTTGTGTAAATTGCTTACACAGGCATTCCCCTTGCTGTAGTGCTCCTACGTCCTGCTTTTTTAAACTTTTATTAGTTGCTACTTTGTGTATAAATGTTACTTGATTGAACAAATATCTGAGCAATTTTGTATTTACTACTACTGCCACGCGTTAATTGATGGCTGGGCGCAGCCTCTTGGCATTAATAGCTTCTGGAGTTGAGCAGTGAGATTAACACGCCTCTTACGGAAAAAACAAGACAGAAAAGAAGGGCAATAATCCAGTCTTGCACTTTAAGCGGTCTGGTGTGGCCTTGTCTCATGTGCTTAGTACGCCTCGATCATTTTTGCATATTGTCTTGACCATAATTATTCATGATCAGTCGAAAGCACAAAAATATGTTTCCAAAAAAGCTTCTATACAGATGCAAAGGAAAAACTTGTCATTAGCAGTGATGGTGAATGTCACTACAATGCACTGAAGCAGGAGAACACAATATCAATATTTGCAAGTGTCAGAATTAGGGGGATTGACAGTACAACTTATTTTGAAAAGTAAATACCATATTAAGGAAATCAGAAAGACAGCAACCCCTATAAGTGTTTTAAAATTAAATAGGGCTAGGTTTTTCCATTATGTTTGAAATGGAAAGATTTCTCAAGCTTTTTATTGACAACAACATACAGCGTCATTTCTTATAAGCTGGGCCATTATACAACCGAACGCCGTAAGTTTTTTTGATGAACTGAAGAAAATGCCTTAGGCATCAAATGCTCAAATGCAGAATCTTTCACGGGCAGTAAGGGTTGGTTCAAGAGCCTTAAGAAGGATGGAGACCTTCATAACATTTCTCTGCAGGGTGAATTTGCCTGTGCCAACAAACTGGAAGACACAAATTTTAAGAACACAATTGTTTGCATTATTGAGGAGGGGAGTATGCTACCACCTGCTACAAGCTCTTCTGTGGAGAAAAGAAAAAAGCCCAAATCCAGTTGTCTTTGGATTCCTTCTTCAGCAGAAAGAAGTAGCCCAATTCCACTAGAAAGAAGGCTATTTTTAATTAAATATATAAACTTATTTACTTTATGTTATTCATTCTGTGTTTTATAATCAGTAATCTACAATAACCAACCAACAAAATGCACACCATTTGTCATTTAAACATTCACAATTATATAAAAACAAAGAAACTCGTATATATTTCAAACCTTTAAGGCTCGAAATATGTGGAGTTTCATTGTTTATATATAATTATGAATGTTTAAAGGACAAAGTATGTGCATTTTGTTGGTTGGTTAATGTAGATAAACTTATTTCTTTGTTTTGGTACAAGAAAATGTTATACATTATTTACACAATGCATGTCTTTATTGTGTACTTTTATTAATTTGATTTCAGTATTGAAATACACATGTACTTCCATCAATTTGATTTCAGTATTGAAATATACCTCATGTTAGGAAGAAACTGTTATTACAGCATAAGCTGAGAATATGGATTACATCTATGAGCACTAATTCTTATGGGAAAAGTCTCCTCACTTGGTGCTGTTTCACTTACCACTCTGTTTTTCTGGAACCACTTAAGAGCACTAAGTGAGAGATGCCTGTGTTTGCATGTCATGTGATGCATGGGGGGGGGGGACTTCTGGAAAGCAATTATGAACGGTATCCTTCTTTCAGTGTTTCCATCTAACCTGAGGGTTTGTCATGTTTTCCAATATATAATTACAAGTGAAAATTGTGTACCTATATTATACATAGCTGTTTTTATAATTTCTGCTGCGACAGTTTCTGATATGTGACAATGTCCAGCATGACCCATAACAAGAACAGTGATGCCACTTTGTTACTGTCAACAACAGACTGTTCCATCCACAGTTACCAGACATGGCTACATCACCTCTCACTGTGCAATCTTTCACTTCCCGTGACTGCTTTCGAACCAGAAAACGAAAATACTGGGAACCAATATGTCCAGAAATGCCTACCCTTCCTGTTAAGGCCTTTAAAAAAGTTCTGGATCTTCTGTCAGATGAAGAAATTAGCGCCAATAGAACTGGTGCTCCCATCACTACGTTAAGCAGGAGGTGTGTGTGGAGCAGGTAGACCTATGGTCTCAACATCTCAAATTGCTGTGTGCATAAGCAATGATTGCATGCACTACTGACCATGCCTTAATGTAAACCCAACACAAACATGCACGAAAATTTACCCATATAATATGAAAAATATGATACAAAGGGAATTCTAACCATCCTTGTTTTATACTCTTCTGAAGCCTCCGTAACTGCACGATCCCAGCCACTTTGTCCCCCTCTTGCAAGGTGGGGTTGTAACTGCCAATACTTTGTTGGACGTCCAAATGCCATGTTATCTTCAGATACAAAGTAGGGGCCTGCAAAGTCTCGTATTATCCCCGATGACATGGCAATTCCCATGTGGCCAATAAATGGAAACAGCCATCTAAAAGTTTATTCTCAAAGTTACATTTTATAATCACAAAATATAAGAGCCCTAAATATGGTTCTAAAGCAAAGAATCCTTTAAAATAATGAATATTCTAATTATCAGTCATACAAATGTTTTCTTCTTCTCAATTGCTACACCTCTAATTACACAAGGCAATCACTGGTACAACACTACTTTACTAATGTTAATATCAAGTTGTCACATTATTTCAAGGCACAGGCTTCTACCATATTAGGCCATTCTCAAGTCAACCATTAGTACAAAAATGTACACATATTAAAATTGTACAAAATTATGTGTCAATTGGATTAGCAGTCCACTTTTACTTCTACCCAATGTTGCGAGTTACATGTTTATCTTCTCGGTTTGCTTGATCCTAAAGATGGAAGCGCTACACTTCTCCGAAGCGTCAGTATCTACTGACCAGCCCACAAGGCGCAACATTGCCAAGACAAATTTTTATAAACACAACTGTGATAACTTAAAATCTCGTGAAAGTTTAATTAGTCTTGAAAAGATACGAAACATGCTTTGTGTACATGTCTGAGAGGCTCCTATAACCCTGATATGCTACTAATATATTCATTAGCAGGTACACTAAAAATGAATTTATATGAGTCAGAACGCATGTGTCCAGGAGTCTCTGAGTGCAATGCACGTTAGTTGGTATTCTGAACTGTAGTTTTAGTAGGCTCACAGTTTGAAATCATTCTATTCACTCTTAACCACTCCCTGAAAGTTAACCTATTTACAGCTGTTACCCTTAATATGATATTCTAAAGGCGGTTTCACATTGGTCATCTGGGATGATCATCGAGGATGAATCATCCAAAGTGAATTCATTGGATGAACCAAATTTTGTTTACATTGTTCATCAAGATCGAACAGGACAGTTCATATCAACATGGCAGCAACTGAACTCATGGGTTAGGTATCTTTGTTCTTTGATATTATTTAATCAATTCATGGAGAATAAATTATTGACAAAAAGAAGAAAGTATTTCCATTTCAAAACCATAGTCGGTACTTCAAACTCAACAGAAGAAGCAACTAGACAGCAAACAACAGAAGCACCCGTTGGACACTGCGGAGGAACGTGCGGTACTGGTCACTTTCGACGATTCATCAAAAGTGAACAAAAGTTGGCTGCGGCGCACTTCTTTCAACCTTCATCTTGGATGATCACGTTTGATGAATGGACCGTTTACACTGCTCACTTTTAGTGATTCATCCAAAGTGAACAGTGAACCCGCCTTAACTTTCGCACCGCAACTCACGACCGTATCGTAAAAATGTACCCACGATTTTCCGTGACGCCACTTCGATAGCCAGGACCACATCTCGCCACCAATTATGGTAAATGATCTACACGTATGGAAGTAATTATCACCCTATACTAATAGTTATACATTTTACATACATACGTTAGAAGTGGAATAGGTGTCCACACAATGCAACATGGATATCTTTGTTTCTGGTGATCTACGGGAAACTCCATAACTGTCCCCTTACTGTCGGATGCTGTACTACTATTTGTATCTGCGACTATATTAGAACCATACGAGTCGGGTGACTTCATAACTGACGCTTTACACGTCATGAATTAGCCAACTTTCCCAAGCAATCGCACGACATTACTCCCTTCCTGGCAGACCACATCCCCCAGATGCCATTAACTGTGTCGCAGATGATCTGTGGTTTATGCTTCCCCTCAGGTGGTTTCTCATATCTTTGATCCGTGGTAATCCGTGTTCTGATGTTTATACGGAGGCGCGAATGTGTTGCGTTTGTTAAAAATGGAAGAACAAATGATCGAACCCAGAGTGCGTGTAAATGGAGGATTGTTAGTTCGTCATATGGGAAAACCAATAAGCATAATTGGAACTGTTTTAAGCGTGAGTTTGATGTAATTTGTAGTTGTTAGAAATGTAAGTACGTGAATAATTGGGTTAAGTTCTGAAATGCAGCTGACAAAGGTAAAAGAGCCACTGACCTGCACACGGTCCCAGAAAGTTTTACAAGGATTCACCACAGACCCTACACTACTAAGACCGTGGGATGTGACGTCGCATAGCGAGGTACAAATTTGCAGATTTTTCGGAGAACCCATGATAGGCAGTGGTTCTTCCCAAACGGCGGTAGATTTGCACGACGTCAAGTCTCATACTTTATGAACAGTGGAACACTAACCTGTAACATAATTCGCGTGTATTTATTATTATAGCTACAACACATTTGAATTGATGAGCAGCCGAAATGGCTGGAAAGACATTCAGTTGGGAAGAAGGGGTATGCAGTTTGAGGACTAATGTAGATGAAGTTAATGTTATGCTCGTTCAGTTGGTATGTTGTGATAAATGTTAGCACTTTTGTTAGGTAAGTTATGTGATTCAGTTTTGGGTAATCCAGACCTACTTCCATTACATCTGGATCTGTTGTCTTAACAGACTAGTGATGCATTTTTACAGGATCTTGACAGTTGCCTTGCAAGGATATGTGTTGGGACTTGTAATCCTAAACGAAAGCCACATTCTTTGATGTGTAATAGGGTCTGGATGATTTAGGATGGTTTTATGTTGGTCTAAGAACTGTACATAAACCTCAAATACAATAACAGGCGTATATTTCACTTTACAATAAAATTGTTCCAGATTAAGAATTTTAATACCTATGTGGGCTTGAAAACAATGTTTCCAGTGTCTTTGTGGTTCTGTACTTCTTGGCTTGTAGGTTTATAATTCCGTGCTGACTTCAGTCACATGTCTTCACTCCTCCATGCCTTGATATAGCATATTTAACAAACCTGAGCTTCAGTCCCAGTACTGTAAAGTTCGCTGTTAGTGTATAGCAGTAAGTACAAGGTTCGGTTAGGTGAAACTAGAACAAGGCCCAAAGTACAGTTTAGTACCTTATTTACAGGGCGGTGCTCCAGTTTAGCCTGAACACACTGGAAAAATTTTCTGTACAGATGGTGTGGCTGTTGTATTCTGTAGACTGTGTTGGGTGGAGGAGAGGGTGGTAGGTGGGACCATTTGAGGCTTACGCGACACATGGAGGAGTGTCAACTTCTATCAGTGGCCATGTACGTCTTACAACAGGTCTGTTAAACACACGACACCTCGTAACAGGAGCACACACTGTAATAGATGGCCAAAACCCTAGCCTAAGATGCTGACAGTGGGATGGGATGGGGGACAGGATGACAGGCATGCCAACTGAAGTAGAGAGACAGCCAAACTCTAGGTCACAACTGCCCACATCATGTGTATGCACAGTCGTCATGCACTGGATACACTGTTGTCAGGCTAAACTGAAGCAGGCCCATCTACAGATATTGCCTAAAAGCAATATGCATTCATTCTGCTGTTCCACTGCACCCAGACTGTGTACAGTGTTTCATTAATTGTCTAATTGTCAGGAGTACAACATTCCCACATTGCATTATTTATACACGCACCTGGACTTGCATGAGTATACACTCATTCAAGCATGTGTGATATTTAGTCTTTGAGAGTATCTGACTGTGATACTGACCACTGTCTGCTGCTTGCAAAAGTTTTAATCCGAAGAAAATAAATGGTATGAAAGTTAAAATCTCAACTTTGCATTATTGATGCCATGTAAGACAGTCTACACAAACAGATTTGTTTCTTAATGAAACCAGTTACACGGTCAGATAACAGCATCATGTGGCGACAAAACGAAAATATCCCAGCATGCAGAGAGAGGTAGATTAAGTGACTGGATCATATTGATTTTTGACAGATAAGGAGTTCCACAAAGTGTGCTTTCTCCAGTGCATAAGCTTGTACTCCTACAAATTTTGTGATGTTAGTGTCATGTTTGGATAATCTAAATTCATAAACCAACAGTGAAATTCAGTTTAGCTAATGGGCTGCTGTGCTGGATTCATGTAGAAATGATCATAAATTCAAATACACATCATGTCAAGTTTTGTTTCCTGTAATTGAATCAATTTTGTCTACAAAAAACCTGTCAATAAACCCTGGTTTTGAGAAAATTAAGAAAAACATTCTGATTCATTTTTATTTAAACAAAAAGCTGCAAAGTGCATCGGCCACTTGGAGAATAGTAGTATACATGTATTCCATACAGAATCACACACTTTGAATGTTTTCACTGAAACATAGTTCTTTTTATGCTGCTGACATGTCCTGTTTCACAAAAAATCACTACATTACACATTCAATTTTAATGTCTAGTGCTTGTTTGTTACTGCAATATTACACATAATGCACAAGTTACAAGTTACAAAATCATTCTCATGCAGTATTTTTTCACTGAACTACATAACAACTTTTGGTTCTAGACAGGTGCTGTTTTACATGAAATGAGTAATTTCCTCATTAGTTTTTTATATTATGTGTTACTGTAGCATTATATGTGCTGCACAAGTTAACTAATAGTCCCAAGTTTCAAGTACAATGCCTTGCAGCGCACAAGTCCAAACACAACTCATCATAATGCACAAACTGACTCAAACAGAAACTGCTGCTCCCTAAGGGGCACACAGATACAAAATGTACTTAACCTTTAGCTGATGAGATTAAATGCCAAGCATATCTCTTGATGGCCAGTTTTGCTGGCTTAATGTGGACATTAAATGTCCACAATGTGGCATGCAGAAACCAGTATATGGCTCACTAGGCCATCAGCCAGAACACTTTAGAGATCAGCATGTGGTCACTCAGGACAATAAAGGTTAGTAGGCATTGTGTAATACAAGCCTTCATTAACTCTGTTAGAAGATCTGTTAATCTCCACAAGTTCTCAGTCATCTGTATGGTCACCTATTGTAACAGGCCAGTTAAGAATGTCTGTATAAAAAGAGTGATGCTGTTTGGTAATGCAGTGCATAATTTGTCAAATCTTTTTCATGACTGATGGGTCCCTTTCCTTCAGAAAATGCAAGTTGTGTTGGGAGAATTTATTGGATTTGGATATTTTCTGAGTTTAAAGGCATGTATGCTCAGCTGATACACAAAGCTGGCTGAGTTCAAGGACAGTTGCACAGCCACTGCTGTCACTACCTTAGCCCCCACTGCTGCTGCTGCTACCACTACTTTACTTTTACCTGCTTAATGTTAGTCAGATGTGGGCTCAAAGTTTCACATCATCACCATGTTTTAGATTGTTGAATGTTGTTGAATTATTAATGGTATTTTTAATGCATTTTTGAGCATGTTATGGTCTGTGTCCATACCAAAATTCTCATGTCATCTCCAGTGGTTCATTGGTTGTTAACACAGCACCAAAAAGTAGTTTTCACACAGACACCATTTTGTTGGGTCACAGCTTATGAAATACTTACATTCAGAAAGACTGTATATGTTGTGAGGCTGTCTTGTCATACACTGTTTCTTGACTCTAGATCAAGTGGTGTTAGTGCCTCCTTTTCTCACAGGTGTTTGTACTTGTCATGCTGTTATTAAAGATGACAATAAGTTAATGAGTATGACTAGTGGTCTTCAGTGGGATCATGTCTGTACCAAATTTGGTGAAAACCAGTCAACTGGTTGAACTGGAGGTGACACCAACCACATAGTTATCTTATAATTCTGCCCCTTCCTCAAGGAAGGAAAGTAGCATCAAAAGGATAATGAAACTTAATGGAAGTTGGCCTGTATTAGACATGTAATAATGTAGGTTCAAAATGTCTTCATTGGACTGATTCATGTGGGGAAACTGGAGAAACTTTTGTGTTCATGCTTTTGCAGGCTGTTCATATGTGATTACAGAACAGAATTCCATCTTGGCACTATTTAAAATGGAGTTTCCCCATAGCACATGTTACATGGCTTACTGAGAAGCTCTGCTTTCATCTAGTCACAAGCACATTTCTTTTTTTGCAGACCCATCCTAATGGAATTTCATTAGAGATCAAAACAGTCGACAACCAGGTAGTGACGGTGAAAATGCAACAACCCTTGCAAGAACCTGTGTCAGGACTAGTGGAGTTCCATGGAACAGTACAAGGGAAAAATACTGTTTCAAGTGATTTCTACCTGTCATTCCCCCCTGAGTTTAATAAAAATTTTGGTTAGTACATTGTGTTCGATGGTTTGCAAATAGTAAGCACCTTTAATAACATTGTCTTATTTGCCCAATAATTGATTAATATTTTGGTTACACTTGGTGTGCTGTAGATTTCCAGATTGAATCCCACCTATCCTCATTGAAGGCTTTTGTATTTTTCCTCAGTCCCTCCAGTTATACGGGGCTGATACTTTGAAACAGAAATGCTTCGTAAGACATTGTTCCCAATTTACCATTCATAGGCCTCATGTTCAAGTTATCTGGTTTGAAAGTTACTGAGTGTGGTGCAACACAGACAGAATAGCATAGAGCTAAGAATTTTCCAAGGTATAGTGGGAGGGTGCAGAGAGGAAGGTAAGGTTCAAGTACTGGTAGGTCTTAAGCAGATGGAGCCAAGTACCATTTGTAACGTAGTATTCTTAGAATTTATATAGTAGTGGGGGTGGGTGGACTCTTCCACACGTAGAAAAGACCAAAACTGGGGATGTTCATGTCAGTAAACATTATTGCTGGTACAGGTATAGCATGTGGAATACACATATACCACTGTAGTTCATGGTTAAAGGGAACATGAATATTAAGATCGTGAAGATTTGCAGATCAAAAATTAAATATCATATCTTGGATAACATAGAATGATGCAGTATTTTGCACTTTGGTTTGTTTAAGAATGTTGTGTCAGCTGCATAAGCTAAAAATGTTAAATGAGAACTAGGGATACATAAGGCTTTAACAAGGATCTAATTCATGGATTGTAATGTTGAATTTTGCTGCATTTTTCATGAAATCCTCACTGAGAATATTGAGTACAAATATATGTTATATTAACAGACCCAGTCCTAATCTAACTTCTCTCTCAGTTATACCGTGTAAAAACAAAGATATTCATAACACAATACAGATAGCACTAGTTGTGTCACCCTGTCTGTATCTTGAAGAGATGATAGATCAGACAGACACCATAGACAAGGTGACAAACAGGTACTTGTGGGCTGAACTCTTTTCAGGATGGCAGGAAATTTTATGTACAAAGTGAAGTTTCCATTTAAGTGTCTCATTTCACTGCAGTGTGTGTTAGATGTTAAACATAAAATAAGAAAAATCACAGCAATAATAACTTAAATTTTCTTGAACATTAACATCTTGATATTTCTGAATTACAGTTACTAGTAGTTGTATTTCCATGTTACAGATTCAGAACAGTATAATGAAGGAGTTATATTAATGAACACCATCTCCAATCACTGGACATCGTGAAGATTTAGAAGGCATATTCTGGATGAAAGATGCCTGTAATAATTGCATTTTTTTCTTCATTTACACCTGTTAATAAAAATGTCAGTAATTCCATTTTGTTGTCCACACCTGTAACTTGTGAGGCTTGTACAAGTACTTGGAAAGCTGTTTATTTGCAGTGTTACTTACCTGAATAAAAATAAACAGTTAAGTGGTTGGAAGTCAAAATGTCATGTTTGCACAGTTTCTTTCAGCAAGCAAAGTGAAATCACATTTTCTCAGCACAAAGTGCAAAGGTTTCCACAGACATAAATCGCGATCTAGGCTATAACATCATGTAGTGTGGTGACTACAGCTGTTGCAGAGCAACCTGCCATGTTCCATGTTAAAGATGAGCCATAAGCTGCAGAGGGAAACGGGGAATGGGTCATGAACAGAACTGACAAATCAGAACCTGGAATAGGAAAGAGCTGGGATTGTGATGGACGAAGTGGCACTAGTACAGGTTGTTCTCTGAATACTTCATTTTCATCCCATCATCATCATTCCACAAATGCTTGGTACTCATACTGATTCATCTGCCATCAAGACGATGTACAGTCTTAGACATGGCTGCACAAATCCCAGGCATTAGGTTGCCCAGGCTACTAAATTTCATACGGTGGTGCCTAATATTTATGGATCCACACAATGGGACTTGCTTCCTGTCATCCTTCTGGCACCTAGAATTTTGAGGGTGCTCACAGGTTTTTGGAAAATTCACAGACCCCTGATCTTGCATACTGATGCCACTAAATAAAACACTAAACAAGACAAGCAATGTATGTATAACACAGGCCTGCTGAACCTTTTATGTGGTGCAGGAAACTTCAGCAAAATTTGGTCTGCCTGCAGGCAACATGAAATTTAGTATGCAAAATGAAGAATGAGTAAATATACATATAATTATATGTGTATTTTTAGCTTCCATTCATAGTTTGCTAGGAAATAGGTGGAATTGCTTCAGTGTTCTATCTCGGCTTAGCCAAGGAAAGGGTTAAAAGACATCTCATTTCATATGAGTCAACCAAGATACCAAACTCAGTCAGAATATTACACAAGACCCCCTCCTAACTGAATCGTAGGCTTTCTTGAAGTCTATAAATAGCTGATGCACTGCCTCATTGTATACCCATTTTGTCTCAAGTATTTGACAAATGGAGATTGTATGATCAGTAGTTGACCCATTACATCGAAATCCACGCCGATGGCCCCCAGTAATTTCCTCTGCATATGGAGTTAACCTTGACAGAAGGATATTCAACAAAATGTTTTACGTAAAAAAGGGATATACCTCGATAATTACTATGGTCTGTTTTATCACTGTTATAGATAGGTACAATGACTGACTCCTTCCACTGCTCAGGCAATTCCTCCTTTTGCAAATAGAATTAATGAGTTTGTGGATCTCACAATCAATTGTCCTGCCTCCTCCTTTAACCTTTATGCGACCAGGTTGGTATTTAAATTTTTGCGCATTGTTTACAAAAAAGTGTTGTTTGAACAGAAAAAAATAAAATTATGAAATGAATTGCATTCTGTAGAAAATCAAACAGATTATGCAGCATGCCTGAAAATGCAGTAAATTTCCTTGTTGCCCAAATATATAAAATTAAGTTCTGGTGGTGTTTTTTCTCATGCATTCACATGATCAAATGTAGGTTGTTTATAAAGTTTAATCAGTTCTCCTAGAATTTGATCAGTGCCTGGTGATTTGTGTGTTTTTAGCTTTCCAATAGCCATCTCAACTTCAAAGGCACTAGTGGCTCTGCTGCATGTATTTCATTCTGCCTAACCTCATTAACCCATGCACATTCAATAACTGAGAGAAATGAGCAATTCCTCTACCTAGCCAAAATACTGTGGGAGTCTGCAACCAGTGCACCATCCTCATCCTTCACTGTATTAGTTCTAGGCCGGTAACCCTTCTTAAAGTCATTGATACCCCCATACAAGTCTCCAATATTCTTGTTCTTACTGTTTGTTTCAAGTTCATTAACTTTACCTTCCAGATATTCCCTCTTTTTTTCCTGAAATGTCCACTAGCTTCATATCTTACAGGCCTGAGTCAATTTTGACATAGGTCGAAGAGCTGGAAATATGAGTTTGTCATCAAACAGCTAGTTGTGCATCACTGACACATGTAAGGAAGCGAGGTTTCCTTCTTCGAAACCATTTGCCTCATCTTACAATGTTTGAGGGGTTTCCTGTGAGTATCACTGCAGAAAAGATTGATCAGGTTGTCAAACGTTTAATGTGTTTGGAAAATGAAGTTTCCAGGGTTCAACATGAGGGAGTATTCAGTACTGTGCTAGCTCAACCAGGTACATCATGAAGCTCACAATGAAGAGTGAGATATGGATGGAGTTTTACGACCTGTGCCACAAGTGAAATTTCATTCCGGATTAATGAGTGACCTTTACCAAAACCTGGCCACACCTGTAGAGATTGTTTCCAGTGGTGTGCTAACTCCAGGAGGAATCAGAACTGAGATTTGTGATCAAACGTGGCATTTGGTTCAGCTATGCAATGTATTGTATGGGCCAATAAACATCATATTCCCACAGTTCTGGTGCAGGTGGGCATTCTGACATCTTTCAATAATGAAACTTTGATTAACATACAACATAGTCTCATTTCTTTTTTGCAATAACAATACATTACAATAACAGGGGCTGCCTTACCCAAATGCATAAGATCTTGATTTTTCATGATTAAATTACACTTTAATGCACTTCCTTAATATAACATTAAACCTTACAAGCTGTAAGATACAGAACACACAAAAAAGTACATACCTTAAAACCAGGGGTGCACAAATTTTCCAAAAAAATATTGGCCACGCCAAAATTCTAGGTGTCAGATGAGTGACATGTAGCATGTTCCATACTGAGGACCCACAAATATTAGGCAGCATAATACAAAACCTAGTTGCCACAGTGACTTGGCATTTGTTCACCCCCGATTAAAATGGTATGTAAATTCGGAATTAATAAATCTGAGCTGAGGAGTGAGGCTAGATCATGCTTAAGGTGGGAGGGTGGGCGGGTCAGTCAGTGACTAGATGAGTCACTGGGCAAATTAGTTGTCCACATTAGATAGAACAAGTGAAGGTGGAAGGCTGACATAAAACTGTGGATAACAAAACAGATGTGTAGCCAGACAAGCTCATAATGCTAAACTTTCAGTGTAATATATCTGACTGTTGTAATGGGTTATCCTTATAAGCACACAGAGCCAGCAAGTTTTATCTGTCATACATCATCCTTGGATTGAACACGGTCCATTGCACGGCCACATGGTATTTTGTAAGGACACTGAATTACATTCTAATTCAATCAGCTAACTAGACAGAGCTAAGTTCTTCTTGACAAGCCAATAGTTGAGATTTTTCCTTTCAAGAAGCCTGATGGTTCATGACTGTGTTCACAGGGGCCCACCACTTACCCCTGTCCTCAGGCACATGAACCCAGTCCACAGCCTCCCAGCCTGTTCCCATCCATTTTAATCTCCTATTACATCTGGGTATACTAGATGGTCTCTTTACTTGAGTTTTCCCAACCAGGATCTTTATGCATCTCTCTTCTCTTTCATGCATGCCACATGACCCACCCATCTCATCCTCCTCTAGATGTCATCCTCATAATGTCTGGTCAGGAGTACAAATCTTGATTATGAAATCTTCTCCAGTCTCGTGTTACTTCCCCTTAGGTCCTCAGCACGATGTTCTGGAACACACTTGACCTATGTTACTCCCCTAATGTGAGGGACCAAACGAATTCCTTCAGCATCTATGACAAAATCTCATTTTAAAACATATCAAACAACCTTTGATACATTTGTAGATTCAAAAGCACTTGTTCGTTTCCTATAATTCTGTATGTTTAGGTCAAAAGTTTAGTTCTTGAATACAGTCACACACAGGGTTTGTGTTAAATGCCCCCCAGAGGATGGGTTATAATCTCAATTACTTCATTGCTTTGTCCCATTCTTCCTGAAGGGTTTGTCAGGATGTAAAACTGTCCCATCTTTGACTGGCTCTTATATGCTGATTGAACTGCTCTGTTTTTGTCAGCAAAATCTAACACCTATCTTTTTTAATAGAAATTCAGTACCAGACACAGCTGATGTCAATTCATATTTTGCATGCCTTCATGTGTCACGTGCAGAATGCAACTTCATACTGACTGCTACTTGACAAAGCAAGAAAGAGTATCTGACAAAAAATTCAGTGAAGTCAGTTTTATAGTACTCATCTCATGTGAACATGCATGCACTTTGAAACATAACTAGTGCAAAGGGATACAAATGTTTCAGGAAGATACAGTATGTTGTTTGCTGGGCTTTTGCTTTTACATGTAGTCCTTCAACCTTCCTGGCCTTTAATTACAGAATGACCAAAAAATCTGTATAATTCAGTCAAGGACAGTGAGGGTGCTATTTATACATAATAACATCAAGACAGATGTCCTTAATTCAACACAACACCACTCTCATCACTCTGCTTGGCTGGGTAATATCCTGAAATGAAGCCCCGTAGGGAGCGTGCAAAAGTGGTTGCCAGTTTCTGTTACACATTCACCAAGACAGCAATAATGCTTATTATTGCTGCATTCTCACACTGTGAGTAATGATGGAGGTGACTTTACTAGCTGCATCCAGAGAGAGACAGCGACAAGTACAAGATGTCACTGGACATTCTGAATGTTCCCTAAAACACAACAAGCACATTTATATGTTTTGTTTTGTGGATGACACAGAAAGTAATAACAAGTAAAAGTATCAAAACCAATGTGATTATCATCTGTTGAAAATAACATTTTTAAAGGAAACTGTGATACAGAAATGTGTATCAGGTAGATTTGTCTGTCACTTATAGAGAGGCGTATCATATCACACAGAAGAAAGATCCCATGTTGCTATTATGGTTAGGCTACAGGCTGGATGACTGAGGAATGGGGGTTTGATTTCCAGCAGGGGCACACGTTTTTCTATTCTCCTTTGCGTCCAGGTGACCTCCTGGGCCCACTCAGCCTATCAAATAGGCAGTGGGAACTGTTTCCCCATGGCTAAAATGCTCAGGCCACAAGCCTGACTGGTCACCTCTACCCAATGTTGAGGTCAACATTATATAGAGTTGTATCTCCACTTCCTCATATGTCATCATGATATGGGAAAATTTTACGCTTAAAAGATATTTGTGATATGGAATTTTATGGTCTTATTCTTCAACTGTAACTTATGTGTCTATATTCAACAGACGAATGGGATAGTGTTGTCCAATTAATTGTAACCCTTTTTGCCTGAAAGAGGAAATGCTGTCCTGCAGGGGACATTTAAATTGAATAATGCTTCAGCTGGCAGCAGAAACCTGGCATTTAAAAGCCATACACTTAAAGGATATATTTATTTTTATTTACTAACAAGCCAGGCTTACCAGTCAGTAGAATGGCACCTTGCTCACATTCAGGGACATGTAGTCTGAATCTCAACATGGAGGTCATATATCCTTACTGGGTATTTTCATGGTTTCCCCAAGTCTCGCCAGGCGAAAGCTGGTATATTAAAACAAGTCAGTGAATGCAGACATAGCATAACTGTTATGACACATTCACTCACCTACAAATCTGGTACTCCTGATAGGTCTGTACATCCTAGCAACACTGATACAATCAAGCACAATCAGAATTTGGCATGTGCACATGTTAAATGATATACTGGACTGTATAAATCACAACAAAATATACCTGAACCAATGAGTCATGTGAGCAGCATGTCCACCATGCCTACAAGACTGACACCATGTGAACCAAGATGAAAATTCTGCTATTTTATTACTGGCAGCTGCTGACCGCCCATTGCTGTTGGTACTATTGTTATCTTGAAGCCCTGAAGATGTCCCCATATGGACAAGACAGATGGCACAGCGAGGCAAAGGCTTGCGACACTGTGGACATGATGACATCTGCAAAAAATTATTTTGGTGCATCTAAGAACATTGCATATACCAGGTCTGAGAGGAATGAGTTACCACAGGATGCATCATAACTGCACATTTTTGTCAGACCTGTCCACACTATCCACACCTCTTTTAAATCTTTGTTTTAAGTCATTTTACTGAAATGAAGTTAAATTTTATTTTTGCAACAACAGTACGACATAATGATCATAAAATAATAAGTATGTGATTTTACTATGAATTACTGCTCTCCCACTCTGGATTTTCCACTGTTCAGAGACAATCTGCTGTGCTAAACCTGTGTCAGTAAATAAACTGCATTTGCTGTAAGAAATTTTCAGTGTTGCAGAACTCATACATTACTTTGATGTGATGGTGGGCACATAACAGCTAATATTCATGTTTCCTCTCTGCTGTAAACTCCTACCACACAATCATCATGTTTATTTCACATGTCATTAACCTTCTGGAAACAAATTTGATATTATGTAATTGTTTATATATGCGTGTGTATATACAGTTTAAGTACAAATGTGGAAAAATGATGTTAATGCAAACCCTTGTTAAGTCAAAGTTCTCAGGACCAGCCAAAGTGCTTCAAATTATGCAATTTCAGACTATCCAATTCTTTTAGTGCACACTTACCTGTTATTTGGTCAGTTGAAGTCCTGATGTTATGTTGCAAGCTATGACTTTTTTACTTGTTTCAGTAGTTAGATCCCTGTTTTTATTTATGCTTTAAATACCTACTAAGCATTTTAATACAATTTACAAAATGCAAACCAGGAAACAAAATTCATGTTTGTGAAATTCTGATCTTAGTTCATCGTTTCTTAAAATAAACCTGAAATGAATTTTGTTTCAGAGTGCTGTTATATGCTTTCAATGAAGTCTTGAAGTTCATCCAAGACTTTGATGATGCTGTCACTGCCATCATATGAATACCATTTACATCAAAATGGAAGCCAGTCAGCAATAATTCACATTTGTCAAACTCTGATCTTAGTTAATTGTTTCTTAAAATGACAGTTGTTTCAGAGTGCTTTCATACACTCTTGACACAAAATCTTGAATTTCATTAATGGCTTTGCTGGTTCAGTCATTGGCATCACCTGAACTTGCAACAGAGTCCAGTACCCACAAGGGCCTTAACGCACTGGGTCTCAAACTGTGGGTTGTGTGACCCCCTGGTGGTCACAAGCAACTTGCAGGGGTGTCGCAAATTTTCTTAATTTTTCCTGAGGCACAGTATTTTCAGCAGAGACATGCGGGTTCCATGAACGCCCAACAATACTGCATTCCATTAGTTATATTCTGAATGCCAATTTGAGATGAACTTTTTGAAACTCAAGTCTATTTGTTTTACAAAATGTTTAGATTTAACCCTCAAAATCGTGTTATGACCAAAATGTCAATAATGTTTTGTAATTTGCTCTGATTGAAATGCAACACAGGCCTGCTTCACCAGTTGGGGTTTTAATGCAACTGAACTGAGCAAAATGCTCGTACCACCTGACACCTACTGATCATGTGATAAACTGTTATCAGATATGCTAATATGTTGGAACTGGCCACTGGTAGTGGGGTTCAGTCTTTTGGTAATATTTGTGTGTCTCTTATGTCCCTGCTGGTATGGAGTGTATTACTGCAGTACATCCGCAGTGCTTGTAATGTCTGCAGATGTGTACGATGTATATGTTAGTAAAGTTAAGTATTTTATCGATCACTTTAAATTCCTAAACTTTCAAATGGTAAACTTTTTGTTGGATGGTAAAAGAAAAGCTACAGATAACAAATCTACTGGTAATGCTGATGGAAGTAAGCCTAAGTCAAGAAGTATGATGAAAGTTACACACCTTTTTGTTTCACAAGTCTTTTGTAACTGGAAAAGACTGGCCTCAGATTGTTGCTTGTAAAAAAGCCATGCAGAATGAGCTAACAAACCGCAAGATTCTTCCATTCGCAGAACAAATGATACAAGGCACAAGTCTAGTTAAATATACAATCATACATGCAAAATCACTTTTTGCTTCGTATCAAGTTGCATATCATGTACATTTAGACAGACGAGGTGACAGTGCTAAGGGCACTAATTTCATACATATGTCAGATTCACTGATGAGGGTAAAATAAATGCGCATTTACTCTTCTGGAAAGCAAGTACAGGGAGAGATACAGTTCAGGACCTTTTTGATATTATTGATAGATATATTAATGTGAATCTCTTATAAGTGGTCAAACTGCATGGGTATATGCACTGACAGAACAAAATATACATCAGGCTGTCACAGAGACTTCAAGTTTGAATGCATTGAAAGCCTCCCAGTGCTGTATGGCACACTGTATGGTACACTGGCAAGTTATGCTCTCAAATATTTGAGCCCAGCACTGGATAAGGTTCTACAAGAGGTGTAAATATTGTCAAGTATATCAAAGCCAGGTCTGGAAAGGCAACGATGTTTGCATGGTACTGTGAAGACAGGTGCTGAATGCAGTTATTTACTGTTTTACTCAAAATGACTGTCTTGGGAAACCATGTGTTTGAACTGAGAAATGAACTTTACCAGCATTTATCTGAGAAAAGGCACAGTAGTGCACACATGTATATTGCCTCTGATTTTGACATGTAGTTAGCATATTTACATGACATATTTGATAATATGGTAATAATAATATTCTTCAATTCAATAACAATATCATTCAGTAGGGAAGTTGAATTGTGGCACAGCGAAATGGTAACTGAAACTTTAGATACCTGTTCTACTTTAAATAACCTACTGACAAACATAACATATGAATTTGAGATGATGTGAAAGTCTATATTTTAAGTCACCTTCTTCTCTTAAACTTTACTTTGAGAACGACAGTGAAACCCTGTTAAGAAAAATTTGAAAATTCCAAGAAAATCCTACTTCTTAAGCGGGAAATTTCTTAAAAGTGTAATTTTAATGAAATGGGAGAATTTTGGTGCTTTTTTATCCTGACTTCTTAGGCGGGAAATTTTCTTAACCAGCTTTTCTTAAGTGAGTTTCACTGTACTTATCAAGTGTAGAAGCAGAAAAATTTGACTGGAAAAGGAACCCAGTTAGTGCTAATCTGATAGCTGTTACACTCACCACTACCGAGGAGAAGCAATTCTTTGATGTCTCTTGTGACACTCATTTGAAGATAAAATTCCTGACAATGCCTCTCCCCAGATTTTGGATTAGTGCATAAAATGAGCAAAAAGAATTAAGCAACAAGGCTATCAGCTGCAATGAAAAATCAGAGTAGCTATCTCAAAAATGAAACCAATATCTTATGAATTATGCAGAGGTAAGAAAGCTCATCCTTCCCATTAAATGTATTTTTTCAAATTTCATTGTCCTTTTGTTCACTTCAAATGAAGTCGTTTCATTTTATATGGTTCTCAGGTAATACCAGTTTTTACTTCATACACAGATTATAATATAATTATTGAAATTAGTTGGTATATTTATTCCTTGTCCAACCCTAAACAATAGCGCCATACATTTGGGAGAGAGGAGGAGGGGGTGCTCCTACTGATTTATCATTCTGGGTGTCTTGGTATAACAAAGTTTGAGGACCTCTAGCATAAGGAATAAACAGGGATTCCTGTGCATCTTGAAACACCGATACTGAGGTTACATACTGTACAAAACTGCCACTTGTAATGAACTCATTATAAAACTTACTTTTGTAACACATACAGCTTCAAGCAGCATATAATTGTGTCGATGCAAATGTTATTTGGACACTTTATGCTTACCCTTCTAGCAGGGGATAGGTATATCTGGAGATAAACTACTGAAGAGGCCAGGGCCTGATGCCTGTTGTGCCATTGAAAATGAAGAAGAGATGCTTATCCTTAAAAGTAGGACAGACAGTCAGTGGACACAAAATATAAATATGAGGGTGAATCAAAAAGGAAAGGCAATTTTTAAATTACACGGTAACCGGGACAGAGAGCAGCTGGCACATTGCGCAGTATTGACAATGCCTGTTGAAGAGTTCAGCCATTTGCATTACAGTGCTCTGCCTTCAGTCGAGTGGCAGCAACGAGGGCGAAAACGTGGATGCTCCTTTGCAAGATTGCACCATCGAAGAACAACATGGTGTAGTGCGGTTTCTTTGGGCAGAAGGAGTGAAACCTCTGGAAATTCACTGTCGTATGTTGGCTCAGTATGGACAGAGCAGCATGAGTCAACGAAAGGTTTATGAGTGGGTGGAAAGGTTTAAATGGGGTCGAACACGTGTTACTGATGAAGGTCGTTCTGGTCAGCCATCAACATTGCGCACACAAGACCACATCGACAGGGCAGATCCCATGATTACATAAGACAGACGGATAAGGGTGTCTGAAGTGGCTGCACATTTGGATATCAGCTGTGGATCCGCATATGCCATACTGCATGATGATCTGGGATACAGGAAAGTCTGCGCACGGTGGGTTCCCAAGGAGCTTACTGTTGTGCACAAGCGACAGGGCATGGAGGTTGCGACCCAGTTCATTAGACGGTATGAAGAAAATCTGAGTATTCTGGAAAGAATTGTCACCGGTGACGAGACATGGGTGCATCACTATGATCCAGAGAGCAAAAAAACAAAGCATGGAATGGAGGCATCCCTCCTCTCCAGCGCAGAAGAAATTCAAAAGACAGCCTTCCGCCAAGAAAGTCATGTTAACGCTCTTTTGGGACATGCATGGACCTATTCTGGTGCGTTTCCAAGCGCATGGGCAAACAGTGAATAGTGCTCATTACTGTGCGATGTTGCAAAATGAACTTAAAACTGCAATTTGCAAGAAAAGAAGAGGAATGCTGTCCAAAAAAGTCTTACTGCATCATGACAATGCACGTCCTCATACAGCAGCAGAGACAGTAGAGACAGTGCAACAACTGGGCTTTGAACTTCTTCAACATCCTCCTTACAGCCCGGATTTGGCGCCAAGCGATTATCACATCTTCAGTCCTCTGAAGGAGGCGTTGCGCGGTCGCAGATTTACTTCCGATGAGGAAGTGAAGGAAGTGGTGCACACCTGGCTTCGAGAGCAGCCGAAAAGCTTCTTCTCCGCAGGAATACAGAAACTAGTTGAACGATATAACAAATGCATTGTGTTGCAAGGGGACTATGTAGAAAAATGATATGTAAAATTGCTCATAGTTACTTCTATTAAAGCCGTTAAATGTATTTTGCCTTTACTTTTTGATTCTCCCTCGTATCATATTCTCTAAATATGGGTTCCGAAGTCAAAGTTCCACCAGACATATTCAGCATCCACATTAAGAAAGTAAGTGAAGCATACAGGTGGATACTCACTTTCAGCTTCTGTGAAGTTGCTCCTAGGCGAGCATAAGCACCTCTGTTTCTCATGATTCCCTGCATTTGGGCTGAGATGCTTTTGCCACAAAAACTGCAGGATACAAATACTTGCTGTGGTGGTTTGTCATTTGGAGAACACGCACTTAGTAACATATCAAAATGGGCTCTTTGGTGCCAAAGATGCCAAGCATCAAGTAGGATACGATAACTGTAAGCATAAAAATACAAGTCTTACTATGTTTTGGGAATGCTTAAGTTTTGCACGTTTGCCTGATTCTTCTGTATTTCAGGCTCCAGTGGAAAGCCAGAAACATGGTACCCACACAGTATTTGTTTTTATTTTAATACCAAATCTTGTACTTTCAGTTTTATAAATTAGGAAGAGTTTCAATAGTTCATATTATGTAGCACTGAATTCTAGTATAATTAATGAATTAATCTGTCCACTTGGTTCTGATACATGACTAGCGACTGTTTTATATTATCATGTTTTTACAGTATTATGACATGTCTCATATCAAAATGCAGTATGACTGACCAATGGATCAATGGAAAGTAGGTACATAAGTACCTACGTACATGTATGTATGTGTATGTATGTGTGTGCGCGCGCGTGCGTGCGTGCGTGCGTACGCATGTACGTATATATGTATGTATGTATGTATGTATGTATGTATGTATGTATGTATGTATGTATGTATGTATGTATGTACTACGTACGTACGTATGTGCATATGCAATGAATTACAAAGGTTAAGGAGAAAGTAGTGATGGGCTAATGACAGTAATATTCCAGCATTTTTCGGAAGGGTTTGCAGAAATAACAAAAAGCCTGTCACAATAGCTGGACATGGGGCCTAGATTTAAATCTTGGACTTCTGAAATAAAAAGCAGGAATGTAAAACACTCAATCATGACACTGTCGTCGTCACTGTCATAATCATCGTGGTAGTTGTCATCATCATCACCAGCAGCAGCAGCGGCGGTGGCAGCAACAACAACAACAATAATTACCTTACATGATGTCTTTAGTTTGTGAAATGTGGGTGAAGTGGGTGGGTGACCCTAGTTGTGTTACTACTCTACGTGTGTCCGTGAGCATGACAGCTTTATAACACACATCCTACATCAGCCAGGATATACCCTGCAGCTGCCATGCTCAGAGACATAAAAGGGATGCCACAGCTACTTATTATTACTACTATGCTAATACATGGCCATATGTACAGTACGATTCCTTATTTATACTGAATACAATAACACAACCCAGAGGGGAAGTTCCACTGACACTAACAGATTATATGTCATGGCTTCCCCCCCTTATGCCTGTACTTACTGAGTGGAGATCAGTCTGTCTGGACATAAGGAATTAGGAGAGCAAACTAATGAATGACAAAACATCGCATATGCTGTCCAACGCCTGCACTACACATGCTTTCTGAGGCCAACAAGCAACTGATTGCAAGTAAATCTTCACTGCATGTTTTGCATCCCCTCCCTCTCCCCCCTTCCTTCCCTTCAGCTGCCTGGCCACACATATCAGTGGGTTACTGCACACATATTCTGTGAGTTAATCATGCAAAAATGCTTGTTTGCATTATTTTGGAAGCCTCAAGATGTCTGTTCAAATTGACTACACGCAAAGAATCTGACAATACGCAAACTCAACACTATAAAATTGCTTACTAAAAGTTCAAGTAAAAAATGGTACTTAATTTTTTTCTGAAATTTTACCTATGAAGTAGAGTGCATAATTATCTGAATAAATAGGAATTAATAAATACTTATACATTACATTGACCCATTAACATGTATTCCAAATACATTACTTTTTCCCAGTAAAACGCAAGTTTTGTGATGTGGCCATGTCTGTATTTGTTTTTAAGGCTCAAAAAACTCATGAAATTTATGGGTACATTTTGTACCTAATTTTCAAAAAGAATTTCATATGCCTGGTTCCAGTGGTTCATTAGTTATCACTGTCAATACATTACAATTCAGTCACAAAGTCACCAACTTGCCTTTTAGAAATAGAGCACATTCTTTAATGATTTACCACGTAAAATTTCAGGAATTTCACAATTTCAAGTTGCAAAAGTAGTATATTTTTTGAATATCTGTTACCATACATCATTTTCAGGACCCTACCTTAGGTGACACTAGTGTCACTCTACCTCACAGGTCTGCATCTGTGAAGCTGTTATTACCAGCTGCAGAGAATTTTAAAATCATATCCCTTGTCCTTCTATTGCTCCAACTCTTCTACCCTGAAGAAGGGGACACCATGGTCCCCCAGAGTTCTGGTACCTACCTACCGAACTACATGGCATCACTTCTGAGCAAACCACAATCTTCATAGTCCTTGCTATGAAAACCTCATCTTTCACATAAACGTATTAGTCTGAGGTGGCCTCCAAAGCACAACGTGTATATCAAATTTAATCGAAATGTGTCCAGCTGTTCTTGACTTGCAATATGTAACCACAGACAGATTTGACCTTCCCTCAATGTGTCTTTCTACAGACACTGTGCAAAGTACACAGAAAAAGGCACATAAGCTTAGTAGTACAGCACAAGATACCTAGTAATCCATGCTTGCACTGCTGAGTCAAGTAGCAATTCTCGAGGGAATACACGGATAGCCAACAAGCTGACGCTCTGAACATCTCCTGTCACATCCAAATACCTCTGCAGGAGCTGTACACCTTCACTGCTTGTCCCTAAACATCATGCAACCATAACACTTAGGTTGCAAGAACAAGCAGAAATATTACATCCAAAAAGTCTCATACTAAGAGGATATGCACGAAAGACACAGCCATTAATTCACTGTTTTAACCACACATACAACAAAGACTAAACACTGTAATCACTCATAAATGACTTTGGCCAAGAATCTGTAGATCCAATAATGCCAACATCAAAATTCTACAGTTCTTGCAATTTATGTTCTATGATGCAGTCTACTGTTCTTTCATATCCTTTTAGGTTTTCCAGGGAGCACTTCCAAAGAGTTTTCCCATCCCTCCATAAAATGCCAGGATAGTGCCTTAAATTAGGCCACAAGTGCTCCTTCCACATCCTTTTCAATTCATTATTCATTACCATCCAGTCACTCATTAACTCAGGTTCTCAAAGTGAAATCATAGACATGCCAAACAGTTAATTCTTAAATTTAGCACAGGCCACATATCATTTTAAGCAGTCAAGTCTTGTGTTTTCTTTAAACCTAAACACAGTATTAAGTGGTGCTTCACATGCAGCTTCCAGATTCAGTGGAAAATCCTGATCCAGAGGTCAGGTTTAGCAGAAGGGCACACAATGTGGCACTGTACCATTCTGCTACAAGTAACCTGTGGCTCAGGATTTGCCACTACACAGGTGTGTTTTAGGACCCCTGCCATATACAGTGAAATCCCTATTTTACTGTTCTGTCAAGACCACCTCAAACTGAATGTTAAAACAAGGAAAGGTTAAAATCTGGGAAAAGAAAACTATGCAGCCTAGAAAAATGTGGGTTGCCTTACAAAAACTTTGCCAGTCCACTTAAAATATGCATCTCTGAACACTAACAATGTGTATACAACTAGCAGCAAATCTGACCTGGAGGTCAGGATTCACCACTGCATAGAACGCAGTATGTGTAGATATAAAGGAAATAATTTCCTGACACTGTTATCACAACACAGTTCCACACACACAACAGTACGATAGCTGTGAAGCACAAGTAACTGGAGAACTCACATAAAAAATCCTTATATATTTTAAAGTCACAATTGTGTATATATGTGTGTGTATTTATGCCTGTGTGAACAGACAGAGACACAGAGAAAGAAGAAGACAAAGAAGGGGGGTGGAGGATTGCTAGTCACAGTATAAAGGTTCTAACCAATCATTGTAATGATAATGTACAAAATTGAGGAAGTCAAGCAACATACAGCCTAGTCTGTATAGCTCATTTTCCACTCCTTTGCACGTTGCAATAATAATGTCCTCAGTATAAAATTAGCACACACACTTTCTGGCCACTTTGCTAGAGGCCAATTTCACTCAACAGCAGAAGAACCACACATAAACTTCTACTTGTTACATTAACCTAACATCTAGAAGCATATCTTGAGCAGAAGACAAATTCTGAGAATAAAATTATAAAACATAAACCCAGGTTAAATTTTGTAGTCAGAACTGCAAAAATGAAACTCAAATTCCAGAAAAATATAGAGTTGATGAAATGTAAAATCAATTAAAATTTAACACTGTTCTTATAGACCTTTAACTGGGACCTTACAAAGGTGTGTACGATCAGGTAAAATGCAAAAATCAGGAATATGAATTAGGGGGTTTACTGTAGACTCAGTTACTGATAGCACCATTTGGTAAAGGTATAAATACATAAATGCACACTCAAAGCACATAAAAAATTCTGTTTCAAGGTAAATTCAAAGCATGAAACTGAAGAAATACCATACAAACCTGTGAGTAAGATTCCAGCCAAGTCCCCTTCCTCAGTCAGCCTGGATGTTAACTGCTTCAAATATTCTTGCAGTTTTGCATCAGAAAGAAATGTGCACGCAAAGGCAACTCTGTCCTCCACAGCAACACCACTTTCATTCTAAAATGAGAAGTTCAACACATACAGTACTGGATTTAATGATTACTGAAAACAGACAATAAATGGAAACAGAAAACTGTCCTAAACTTTGCAACCTGGAATTAACAAAGTTTCTTAGCGGTGCATACAGCAACATTTTGTATAATGGCAGATGCATTTCAGCCATACAGAACCACCCTTAGTGTCAGGTTGGCACACAAATTAAAATTATGTTCGCAAGTTATAATTCAAATGATCTCATACCTTAAGCAGTGGGTAGAATGTTTGATCTGTAGACGATTTTAGTCCACACATACATTTGTAGATATAATTACTTAACAGCAGGCAGGATAGTGGACGTTACCTTGCATCATAGCTACCATTCTGTATTTATATCTACAGACTTTCTTAAAATCTAACACTTCAGGCAAAACTATAGATTCCTAGAGAAAATGCTGGCCTTCCAGGAAGTTACAGACCAGAATCCCACACATGTAAACACATCTGAAGCTTTGTCTCTTGTATAAGAATGGCTGGATAGATCTTATATGTAATGGATGCTACTATGGAATATGTTCCTTTGAAATATAATATAATTTTATTACATTTAACATCATTCTATCTACTTCCCAAGACACTGAGGACAGGAATATACAAAAGAATGGTCTTGCCAGTTGCTTTGTATAGGCACGAAATATGGTCTCCTACTTTGAGAAAAAACAGCCCCCGATTGGTTTATGCATGGTGCTACTCTACATTCCAAAAACCTCATGTTACTTTGACTATTTTTTTTTTTTGAAAATGATTATTTCGGGAATATAGTGGGCCGGGATCAGAATTATGAATGACTGACTCAGGCAAACAACGTGAGGAATGATGCAACCACTATACGAATACATTGTTTATGTTGGATATTTTTTGGTACCAGAAGAAATGAACAATAACTGTGGGAAACAATGCATATGGTAACAATGGATACAGGTTCCACTGTATTTAAAACTTCCAGATAATGTTCACATACAATTATTAAAACAGGCTCACCAGCACACTTTCATAGTTGTCAGTTTCTGCAGTAAGAAATGCAAATGCTGCTCTGAGGTAAGGCTCAGACAATTGGGAACGAGAGGCAAGGCAAAGCTCACGCCACATGCTGCTTCTGTCATCAGAAAATCCTGAGAAAAGTTAAAGGAATATTTCAGAGTTCATAACGTGACTTGTACCACCCAGCCACCATACAGTATACACACGATATTGGCCTTTGCACAACAAATTTCAAACAGAAATATCAATTTAAGATGTTTATATTCCTTGGGAGTACCTGCATTTCTAAAAACAAAGTTCTGAACATCATTCACTTGGCATATGCACCTGCTGCACCTTATGGTGTGTGCACTGTACATTCGTGCATGCACGCGTGCACACACACAAAAGAGGGTAGGGAATACCAACAATGAACTTTATATAGTAAGATTATTTGCACTAATCTGCCAGTCAGATCATACACAAGATGTCACATGACAGAAAGTTGATACTTCACCAACATTTGGGAAAGTCATTATGATTCCACATAAAGATGAAACTATTTTAATTTCCACTGTACCATGCAGATGTGTTGATTGAAGCAACAGCAAAGTAATGTTTTCACTGTCAAACATGAACTTCTGTATATATTTCAGTACGCAGGTTACATACTACCAGACCATCATCAGATCATAACAGTGAACATACAAACAAAATCAGAACCATACCCACATATCTGTACATGTTTGAGGTCTTACATGCAAAGTTGTTTTTAATAAGTCAAGATCTAGAATTTCACTGTTATTAAACTTGTGCCCTCTCACTTGCCGTACAAGTGGTGAGAGTTTCTGGTAAGCTGCTAACTCTTTTTCCTCACATGAAACACCTTACACTGAACATTCTCATCTTGAATGTGGCTGCACGAGGGTCTCTGGTTGGCACAGTATTACATTCCAACTGTGAGGAGTTCACTGTCCCTCAAGAAGAGCTGCAGGAAGCAACATCTACATCCTCTGATTCCAGCTACTTTCCCCAGCATGATCAAAGCAAGCAAGCAAAGCAAGCTGAATGATCTAGTTCGTGACTTAAAACTTTCCAAGCAACAAGCAGAACTTCTGCGAACAAGACTGCTGCAGTGGAATTTGTTGGCTAATGAAACAAGAATATCCCTGTTCAGGAATAGGTATGAACAATTTTCCAGATATTACAGAATGCAAGACCATCTTTGCATCCACAGTTATGTAAATGGCCTGATGGAAGAACATGGATTTCCACACCATCCTGAAGAGTGGAGACTCTTCACTGACACATCAAAACTAAGCTTGAGAACTGCTTTGTTACTTAACAGCAACACAAAAACCATCAATATCTGTTGCCCACTCAGTGGCCAAGAAAGAATCACACTATATAAGTATGCCACTTTTATGAAATTCAACCAATTACAAGAAGCACTGTTGGCAGACATGTGGGCATATTACGGTTACTAGAGACTATTACACAGAGTGCAGATGGGAAAGTACTGCTGTTTCTTTGCTTGTAGGAATGTCAACCAACTGAAAACATTACACTGTGTAAGAACCGGCCAGTTACAGATTTTGTTCCCAGGAAATGAAATGTTAAGGAAGGTGCCTTGATGAATCCTGAAAATGTGCTTCTACCTCCACTACGCATGAAATTGTGGCTTTGAGAATGTGTTGGACAAAAGTGGTGAAGATTTCATCTACTTATGCAGTACGTTTGCAAATCTCAGTCATATCACAGTCAAATAAGGCATCTTTGACTGCCCACAAATTACAGGCATCGTGTCTGATGAAAATTTTCAACAGGAAACTGAACTCCACTGAATTTGCTGTGTGGAAATCCTTCAAATCACTGGTTTTCCTTGGGGGGGTGATTGCCCCGAAATCATACAAAGTCTGCTACATAACCAACAGAAATTAGGATACTGGATGTCATTGACAAACCACTTGTTACACTCACACTTCAACTTCTTTCCTCAGGACCTAGGAGGTGTTACTGATGAACAATGTGAATGGTTCCATCAGGATATAGCCAAAACGGAGCAATGGTATCAAGGAAGGTGAGATCCCGCTATGAAGGTGGATTACTGCTGGTCTCTCCACAGGGAAGTGGAAATTTCTCAGGAAAGATAAAAGTAACCATACTATAATAGAAGTTCGTATTTTTTAAGTAGTTCTTTTTCACGTGGTATTTGAATGAGTGCAAAACACGAACAAAAATTAATTGTAATATTATAATTATTTTATAATTACTGTATGTTCCTATCCAGCATATGCTTTAGACTGAAGTACATAGCAACTCTTTCATTTTACTGGATGGGTTGCCAGCCCATTGCAAACCCCTATAATCTGGAGGGCCAGTGGGTTACTTCTTAGTCTGGCTTCTCCCCGTCAACCTCTTTGGCATGGAACGTCCTGCCAGTAGCTATGCTACCACTGGCACAACTCTCAGGATGAAGTAGGAACTGAATCATTCACAGAAAAAGTGGCAGTAACACAAACAGTTTTGGAAAGAAAGGAAAAAAATAGGCTGAAATGGTATGGACACATGGTATGCATGGACGATAACAGGTATCCTAAGCAAATAACAACCTGGTCACCAGGAAGAAGATGACAAGGACAATCTGAATTAAAGTCGGAAAATGAAGTAGAGAGGGTTATGAAGCAGAGAAATTTAACATGTGACAACACATTATACTGGCAACTATGGCGACTGAAGAACCAGTAACCAGTGTACCACTGGAAAACTGATAGATAATTACGAGTTCTATATTGTTACAAATTGGTAATTTGTGCATATTCTAGGTTCTTCTCACCATTTTTCAAGCATGAAATATATGCTTTGTGCTCTCAGATGCTTTACTCTCTTAAGATAAGATCTACTGTAATAAGTTTTTATGAATTCATGGCAGATCCCCATTACATCAAATCAGTGTGTGTTACAATATTTGCCTGTCCCTTTTATTGTCAGCACACCTGATTTAGTAAAATCAGCTAATTTCATCCATGTTCTCAAAAAAAAAAAGTTGAAAATTGTTGACTTGTGTAAGGCATGTAATGAGACTTCTGTTAATGAAGACAAAACACGCAAGACAAAAGTGAAAAAAAAAAAAAATAATAATAATTAAAAGAGGACCTAAAAGTTTATTTCTATGAGTTATGATATTTCCACAAGTCTGAATGATATCAAGACTGTAATATTCTGTCAGTCTTCTGTTCTCTTCAACTAAACACCTCCAAAAATCCAGACAAGAAAATGCATATTTATAACTGCAGTGGCCATTTTGTTACATGAACAGGTGTCAAGGTACATTGCACACAAAATTCCCTGAACTCGGGTTGGTCAAGAAATAAAAATAAGTTATTCACCTGACAGTGCCATAGCGACAATATTCAAGTTGGAAGGGAACTGCTGCCTGTTCCGTGATGCAGCTCCCCGATTTAAAATTTCAATAGCTTTCCGAAGTTTCATGTTAAACACAGCAATGGCAGCGGCTCTTGCATAAAATCCTTCAGACTCCAATCGATCCAGGAAAGAAGTTAAGGATGATTCTTTGTCAAATTTCCAACCACAAAGCTGAAGAGCCTTTTCACGATCTTCACTTCTGGAAAACCACATTCCTTATTGAAAATCTGAATACAGTCTGTAATATTCTCTACTGTTTAATATTTGCAACTACATACTGACAGAATTCCCCAACCTTTCAGATGTTACAGTTTAAAACTGTCATATTTGAAGTCTGATATCCTCAGCTATCATGAACAGTTTCACCAGTTTAGAGAGGCTTGTTATTTAGCTCCAAAAAAAAAAAAAAAAAAGTTTGGAGTTTATGATGGGACTTCAAAAAAAGGGTTTCACACTTCTGTGGTCTGCAGACAATAATTCTGACCACTTACAGCTGTGGATCATTTGCATTTCAAGCATCATCAGTTAAAGAGCTACTGTGAGTAAAATAAAGAAACTTAGTTGCTAAGAGCAGAGTTTAAAGTTACTTTCAAGCATTCTGGCTTTCATCTGACAAGCCACCAACAGATTCTGTGTTCAATAACATGATCCAGAGAATCTCAATTTAAAATATCCGAAGGCAGTCCACACTATTCAGATTATTGCAGACGGATTCTCTGGGAAGATTCTTAGCATGCTGAATTCAATTTGATTCTGTGAAATATCACTTCAGGAAAGCCTATGGGCCCCGCCGCAGTGCCACTGAAATGAATGATATAAACTAGAAGGCCATGGAGATAAAACAGGAGATTCAGTGGAACTGAAGAGAACAATTAGAGTAAAATGGCATGTCAGATGGCCTTGAAAGGATCATTAGCATGGCACAAACTATGAGAATAAATGGCCCTGAAGAGGGCCACTTGAGTAAAATCAGAAACTGGGTAGAACTGAAGAGGTCTACTATGGTAAAACTGGAGACTTGGGTGGCTCTGGAGAGGGATCACCAGGGTAAGTTGGAGATTAGCTAGCTATGAATAGGATATCTGATGTGGGGGAGGGGGATAAGAAAACTGGAGATTGGATGGCCCTGCAGAGGAACAATAAAGCATAACTGGTGACACAGAGGTCCTGAAGACTGCCAATGGGATAAGAATACTGTTGGTAAAACACACACACACACATATGCACACGCACAACTTAAAGCAGAACTCTTTCACAGAACCTACATTAACAACAGGTTATATAACTTACTGTAGTTAAAGCAGGTGCTAGGAATGATTTCCTTCAACTCTCAGACGAATTACTGAATACTGTTTGAAATTCTTGTCTACAACTTGCAAATACTGTGTGCCTGATAATTTATTTTAGTTCTCCCCTGTGTGTATGGATTGTTTTCACATGTTGTGTTTCAGAAACTACCTCACAGATAACCATCAAATGGCATCAAATTGGGTGGAAATGCAGGCCACAAAAGATGACTAAATATTCACGCCCCCAAAATATTACATTAGGCAGCCACTGAATTATTGGCTGTATGGGTGGCTGCACCATGCTGTTGGAAGGACTTGTGTTCCTTTTCATCATTAAACTTTCGAAAAAGGTGGGAGAATTCATCTGACACTTCTCTGAACTGAATATGTACAAAAAGAAGATGGGTCCAGTTATTCTTGTGGCATTAAGAGTATACCCTAATCCAACTTTAATGTTGCATAACACAACCTTGTGCATTAATCTGGGATTATTTGCCAAGTAGTATCCGTTACTTTGAGTATTTTCAGGGACACTCAAGTAAAACCATTCTCATCTGTGAAATAAGTTAGCAATGGATTGCCCTCACCACTACACACTGCTTCACAGAACCAGTTACAAAACCATACTCTGGCAACACAGTCTGCCTTGTGGAGTTTCTGCACAACTGTAAATATGTATGGTTCCAACAGAATGATTTTGTGGCTGCATGTTACAGATGACTTTAATACGCTGGTTTCCTGTGACAGCATCGTGAAAATTTCCACGCACGTGCTGCTGAATGCACTCCAACATCATCTACTGTTTCTCCTGAAAGAACATGTTGCATTCACTCTTGTGGCCTCTGTAATAAGGAATGCTTTGTTTAAAATTTGTTCACCAGGTGGTGCAATGTTGATTTCAAGGGAACTCAAACACAAGTAAACTGACTTCTCAATTTGTTATGAAACTTTTTATAAAATTTCTTCCTCATACAGGTATCCACAGTAAAACCCCTCTGTGTTACATTGTATTTCATACTGACAAACAATTTACATCTGTTGCATGCAGTCATATGGTGCCCAATAAACTTGCTGACAAAGACACTTCCACTCTCAGATGAATGCTCTGCATATATTGTGCAGATACTCAACCTTAGTTACTAAATGGATATGTCTGAAGTTGAACTAGCCATTCAGTAATACACTGCTGAATCAAGTGATAGGTATTACAATCCCAGACAAAGGGTGTATGAATTTTGTTTGATGCCTGTATTATAGCACAGATGCAAGGCTGGCAAATTTTGCAGCCAATCACTGTATTAAAATATGATGACAATTCCTTGCAGGAAAACAAAAGTTACTGATACCAGTAAGCATGGCAGGAACACTGAACATATTCACAAAAGAATCTCATACCAACAGCATCCTTGTTTCAAATGTCCCCATCAGAGTCTGCAAATTGCCAAATTTGTCCACTAAATCTCCTCAAGCATACTGAACATTCTACTTACACCTTGAGATTTTATCTGATACCGACTTAATTCGGTGGATTTGTTTCTGTCACTGCTGTGAGCCCACTGACTTAGTACAATTTACAGAACAAAGATATTAATGAAGTTTAATTATCCTGACCTGCATGTATGGGTGTGTTTGTATGTGTGTGTGTGCGTGTGTGTGTGCGCATGCATGTGCACACACACACACACACACACACACACACACACACACACACACACACAAATAAAATCATAGGACTCGCAGAAAGTGATTAATACAATGATGAACTAAGGCCAAAAGTTGTCCAAAACTTCTGGGATTCAGTTTAAGTAATGTTGTTTCAGATGTTTTATGGACATAAATATTTGAAGAATTACATGTTTCTTGAAGTGGGGAGTGAACAAATCATATCAAAACAAAAAATGCACATTACACTAAACTCCTAGGAATTATAGAACAGAATCTGAATTTAGAATTCACTTGTCAGACTGATACTTTCATATAACCAGAGTGAGACTAAGGACAGAACATTCACTGTGTCACTGAATTTAACCACAGCATATTCATGTGTACATGAACTCCACACCATTCACGCACACAGGAGAGAAGAGGTAATATTCACACTTGACAATAGACAGAGGTAAGGCTTTGCTCCTTGGGACAGAACTTGCTGGATAAGGTCACAAGGGACAGACCGCACATTGTGGTGAAGTGAAATATCCCAGCACCTGCAATAAATTGAACCTCAATCACCCCGCATTAAACCAGTAATTTTACTGACCAGGATGTGTCAGCTAACACCCAAATGCTCCTAAACAATGTAAATACTCTGTTAATTATGGTACCATTCTTACTACACTACAACATGAAATTCAACTTCTCATTGTTTTCCTGTGTTAGGTCTTACAAAGGGTACAAAGCAAATGCATAATGGGGAGGCTGCCTTTGTCTAGCAACCCATGTTTCATTTCCATATGTGCTTCATTTCAATGAAATTCTTATGGGGGATACACACTAAATACTGTTCGACAAATTTAGTTTACAACTGTGGCAGCTGAAAATAAAACTTGTACTTTTATGACACTGTATGTTGATGACAACAAAGAAAATATTATTTAAGACTCAGCACAGTGGTGACTCAGGTATGCTTGAAGTTCCATGCTGGGTCTTTTATAACAAGCCATGTTTTTTGGGCATTTATTGAAAGTAGGGTAATGTAAATTAATACGGTGGAAAGTAAAATATAACTGGTAACTATTAACAGAGACCTTCCATAACAAACATTATCAAAATCTGCTTTAATAGCTTGGGAGCTGAACTGTATTATGGACAGATACATGATAGACATGAGTACCTGTTTTACATTAATTCCACACTACGAATTAAAAAAAAAATACAGATCATAAAGTACTGTACTCACAATGTCCCAGTACATAAGGCGTGGATTTCTCAACTATAAGCTTCAAACTTACAAACTAATTGTTACAGAAATCCATGAAAATCTTACGGATCATTTCAAAAGTAGTGCAAAATATCATGAGCTACTAGATAAATAACAAAAGCATATAATATAAAATCACCTGTAAATCCGTGCAGTGTTGACTGATTTCCCAAGATCTGCCCAGGGTTTGCTTATCATTTCAGATCCCTCTGTCTCATTACTATCAATTTTAAGGACACACCTAAACACATAAAGCATAAGTATTAACCCTGAATTCCTGTATTACTTGTATGGAGTTGACTACATAATTTTATTACAAACTGCATTTCAAATCAGATACTCGTCAAGAATAACTGTACATAACTCCATGTCTCTCTTTTTGTTCCTTTATGACATGCTTGCCGTTTTGAGACTGAAGGCAATACATTCATCCAAAATGTTGGGAACCACACACCCAATAATGCAGCACCACATACCACATGACCAGAATCTTCCATTACACCAATGTGAAAACCTCAAAACTTGCATACAATTTCCTATTCACAGTAGGTCCTTTCAGAATGAATTGCTTTGGTACACCACAACTGTTGAAAAGTGTTATCTAGATCATCTTTCCTTTAGATGAACCCTGGTAACAATTTGTCTCCTGTGGGGATGTTGGTAATTTCTACCCAGCTGACTTGCCCTTGGTTTGTGAATCATACAAGAAACACCATGTCTCATCACCAGTAACAATGTTATGCTGGAATGTGAAATCATCAAATGAAGATGAAGCCAGATGCTGACAAATTTCTTGGTATGGCACTTCTGTGACTGGATGGGTACACTTTGCGATGTCATCAGATGGCTGCTTCCATGTGACATCTGCACTGCTGTATACAATGTGTTGCACTTCACAAACCTACTCTTCTGTGTATGCTATTCTTGGACAAGTGTTCTACAAATCATCCTTCTATGACTCCTGTCCCATCCAAAATGGCTGATGCCCCTGAAGCACAACACTATGGCCAAAGCTCTCCATATACTAGACATGGCAAAAATAAAATTTCTGAAGGGAATTTTCCCCAGCTGCCAACAGAAGTTGATGTTGGATGGCTGTTACAGCTTCAACATCGCTCATTTCGATGAAGAGTATCCTTACCTCCAAGTCAAAAATGTTGTACTACTGAAACTCTAAAGTTTTACAACTACCACTGTCCCAACAAAATGGACCTAGGACATAGCTATGAACACATACATGCACATTTTGCTGTGCTCAGCTTGAATGCCACAAACCAACAAATCCAGAAACTTTCTGACTTCAGTAGTATGCTACCAATTATTAATAAATTCATCTCATGACTTTTATTTTGATCTTAACATTCAAGCTATAAACAGAAAATGACCCCTTAAATAAGCATTATTTGCTTATGCCAATGACAACTTCTGACACTGTAAATAGTTGTAGAAAGTGTCCTTTCTCCAACACTGTCAACCAACTGCCACATAACCTCTGTACATCAGGGTAATAGGCTTCAAGAAATCAAACTATGCATACGTACTAACATACTGTGGATATTAAATCCTTGCTTTTACAACTCAAAATGCCTTTTATTCCAGCTACTTGTCCCACAGAATTCAACTACCATTTACTGGCCTAAAGACTGTACACATGTCCCATTTATGAGTCTATGGTACTTGAACAAATAAAGTACTTCATTCACACATCACCACATCATCATAATTATCATCCTCCTCCTCCTACTGATGCTGCTTTTCAAATCTCACCTGATACCTGGAAGTTGGCTGTCAACACCTTGCATACTTCCATCTTCCACTAAAGATCTACTGAGGTACAGCCAGTGCCACAAATTTTTCAGGGGCTCTTCTTCTGCAAGATCACCATTTTGCCACAGTTCAGGCTGAAAAAGTCCATAATAAAATTCATTAATGGAAGGTAATGACAATAAGCTGCATGCTGAAAAGTCTTACAGACCATACACTGTCCTGAAATGGGCAGACCTAGCACATTAAAGTAACTTAATGACACAGCACCACTCACAGTTCTCAGTGCAACCAGTTCTCACCATAAGTCACCATTCCATGCCACAAGAATTTTGCTAAACACTACTAATTTTAGGAGCCCTTTGCATGCATACAATTTAAGACATTTTGTAAAGGTGTGGTATTCAATGAAAGACTTCCTGCTCCATTTTTCATAATTACAAATTGTGGAATGGCAAATCAAATATTCTGCTGTTACTGTGCTGATGTCTTATATCTTAACTTGTGCTCTGATACACAACTGTACAGTGCTGTTATCTCAATGATATTTTTGCACCTTAGTAAAAACAAGCCAGAAATGTCATCAGTCCTCATACTTTTTGATGGTTGATACACACAACTGAGCTAGGGAAACTCAGATACATTAAGCTCTTTTTTATCCTGATATCACATGTCTGTATCTGCTCAATAATTCTTACATCATCACATACCTTGTCTGACACTGTTCATTCACTGGACGAAACAGCGGCATTTTGTCACAAATGTTTGCATGCATATACTTAACGCAAGGGTGAGCCAAGACCTACCATGCAGTTGGTTCCTGAACTGACAAAATGTTACCCAATAACAGGACAAAAGGATCAGGTGTGCTGCCAAATCAACTGGCAAACAGTTTAAACATTTGTGAATCAGAGAATGACAGCAAAACTTCTGTGAATGACTACATGCAACTTGGCACATTAGTAAGTTACGATTATGCAGAGGTGGGGAGTGACATGACTGACAGATATTCCAAATGGACATCAAATTATGGGGAAGGAAGAGGACTTGTCATTCATTGATTGGGGCTGCAGGATGCAGCAAACAATACAAAAAACATTTCAAACATTTTTAAATGATCTGTAAGTCGATACAAATTCAAATATAGCAACCAAGATCAACCTAATGCAGAACAATTCATTAAAAATATACAGAGGAGACATTCAAGCAAACACTTTCACTACAGGCTTGGTAGTCTAAGAGAATGGATTAATTCTGAGTTACATGTGGGGTGTTCATGGTAATAGCCAGGACAGCACAAATCCCAGGCACCAGGTTGCTGCTGCAACTACCATATTTATTTGAATGCAAGGCAATGCTTTTTCCTTAAATTTGGTGCTTAAATATGTGAGGTCGTTTTAAATTTGCGTATGATGCGCTGAACTGGATCACTCTGAACTGGAGCACGTGGAGACAGACCAAGGCCTACATCACCCTATCATCACATGTAAACAAAAGATTGCCTAATTTTTTAAATAAGCATGTTTTCAGAGCCGGCTCTGTTTCCATTTTCAGGCAAAGAAGCACCTAACCTGGTGGACCACTCAGATTGAGCTATTCTCAGTCACTGGGCACCGTAGAAACAGTAACTTTTTAAGATATGCAACTGAGAACAGGTCTGGTCCAAGGGTAGAAAAAGGAAATGGCTATTAAAAAATTAAAAATTAACTACAAGACTCAAAAGTAAAACCTGGAGCAGTCCACAAATTAGAAACCATAAAAACAACCATGAACTCAGACTGATCAGACCACAGTCACAACAGAAAAATCCAGAACACATGCACTGAAAATTCTTAACACCACCAACACTGTCCACAGAGAAAACTGTGAACCTTCATGGGTTCAAGTAAGTTTAAAACCAAGAAATATAAAGGCATTTACGCAATGTGGATCATAATGGCATGGCAGTGCATTTCACCAGAAGTGACTGTGAAGGGTTTTATGAAGTGCTGTATAGCGAATGCAGTGGAAGGGACTGATGATGGTATGTTCTGGAATGGTAGAGAAGAGGATGGGAATGTTTGGTGTGAAAGTGAGGAAAGAGGACTGTGAAGATGGAGACAGTGACACTGATTGATAAGGTGACAGAATCTGACATGCATTGTATACTAAGAATAAAAAATTAATCGTAAAAAACATTTTATTAGCGGAAATTTTATATCTTGGGGGGGGGGGGTGTATATTTGAATAAATACATTTTCTCTTGGCAGACATGTTTTATCTGGGGGGTCGTCTTAGATTAGAGTCATCTTGCATTTGGGTAAATACAGTATATTTTTTATGGGAGGACCTAACATTTGTGAATTCTCAGTATGGAACTTAGTTCATGTCACCTGTCTGGCACCTACAATTTTGAGGTGGCTCCTACATTTTTGGAAAACTTATGCACCCCTGGTAACAGCAATGTTAAAACCTACTTCAACTGTTAAGGTCAACCACACAGAACTAATGTAAATCTCATTTGTCTATTCCATGGGTATTACCGGACCTGTTTACAAAATATGAATAAAATGTGACTGAAACTCAAGCGGTTATAACCACTCCAATCCAAGCACACATCTTTTTTAAAGTCCCACCTCTTCCACCCTCACACAACAATAAGGAGTTTAATAGTCACTTGACATATATAATTTGCATGCTCATTGTGTTGCCAGAAAATATACAAAATATGGCAATACACACTTTATAGTGGAACACATAGAGCTTTTCTTGATGTAAAAGTATTGCCCCTTTCTTCCAGATTTCTATGAAGTGAAGCCAAATTCCAGCACTCTAGTTTATAACTCCTACAACTGATCTAAATTTCCTTGATTCAAACAAGAACATGTACAAATAAAATGCAGTGAATTTTGTACCATCTGACACTGAAAAAAAATTATGCAATTTATTTTCAAGCATGCAAACTGTACAGCACATTTTCTACTTTAAAATGAGGATTTTGTTTCCTAGCATAACATGAGCTCTATGTGATACCCTTGTAGTCCATGAACCTTTCATGAATGAGCAACAAAATTCTACACAGCTCTGAGTGATATCTTTGAATACATTTTGTGAATTTCTATTTCAGTTGCAGTTTTCAGGTTTTCTGTTTTTATGGATATGCTCCCACAGCCACAGTTAAGATCAAGCAAGTCTCATACAAAACATTAATTACCTTTCATGTTGAGACAGAACAATTCACACTTTCATCAATGAATATAACTTGAATGTTATAATTCAGGATAATGTGCAACACACCGTACATTTCTGTGGATGCAGTGAATTGACAGGATTCAGTGTAGCCCAAAATCCTGATTTCTTATTACCGTACCCATTCAAATGGAAAAAAGTTTCCATCCAAAACCATGCAGTGTTCCAATGATTTCATTCTTCTTCAGTGGAGTGTCTGTACCATCATAATGTCAATTAATTTCATTTTGTAACAACTGAGTCTTGTACAGAAACGAAGACATATCGTCATGATTAATTTCCCCTACTGTGCTCTTTTCTGACAAATATGAACTACTTCATGGGAGACAGGATGGCATGGGATGGTATCATCAAGAGAAAGGTACAAATGAAGGTTGTTATGGCATGATAGAATCACACACTTGAAAAGGACGACAAATGACGCATGGAGCACTGATTTAAAGATAGAAATGAAGAAACTAAGCAAAGCTGGTAAAGAATCGTTAGAGGAGTATGGAAAGTCATCAAAGTTGCAACATGCAGTCACGGAAAACATTCACAAAACATTTAGAAAAAAGGAGTAAGACAGCTAAGAAAACATTCAAAGAGCAATACAAAAGAGGAGAAATAACACAGAAGAAATTTTTAAAATCATTGATAACCCAAGGTGGTTAAAGAAGATATGGGTACTACACGGTTAAGAAGTTACTTCCAAATGATTATTAATGGAAGAGCCATAGGAAGAAAGAGAGTCAGAGAATGGCAGGCATAACACTCCGGAATGGAAGAGGGTGTAGAAGTTAGTATGTTAGTGTGGCACCAGCAATGGGAAAAATGACGTGGAAAAGCAACAAGAGATGATTAAACATCAAATTGATTCATAACAGTTGGTGGACCAGCAGGATGTCAACAGCTTGATATAGTACTGTGAGATACTTAGAATGGAAGAATATGTGAGGACAGAATAAAAGGCCTAATCAACTTATTAAACAAAAAGTTCTGTGAATAACTCATAAAGTTTACTTTCCAGCTGCACATCATCACCATACACTTGCTGCTTCACAGATAAGCAAGTTGTACTTACTTTAAGGCCATAATCATTCAGGGCTCTCCTCTTGAGTTTCACTGAGATATCGCTGAGATTATTATACACAGTATTTTTTTCACTGATGACCTTCAAAGTCCGACGACCATGTGTCCATACAACATGAGAGCTTGGAGACCAGTTGAGTGTAATTCTCTCAAACACCACATAGTCTGTTATAGTGCCTGAAAACGCAATTGTTAGCAATCTGTTTTCATGTGTTGGATGCCAAGAAAATGATGTGATGTTATTCGTTGTACCAGGAAACACACTTCGTTCAAGAACAGAAGGCTCAACTTCATCATTGCCAACAACAGTATACTGAATATCATGCAAATGTATAGCAGTGCTGTCCCTTAATAATGATCCCAGAAGATTGTGCCTGCAAGACAGAACAAAGGATACGAGATTTTCCGCATAACAACACACCAGTAACAACAATTTACAACCTATTACAACCTAGCTTACAAAGAAAAGTGTGACAGTGTGAAAACATACATGGTAAATTGAAAAAAAATATTTTGAGCATAGTCAAAAAGATCCTGTAATATTACATTCAGTGACTTGAACATTAGAACCCACAAAACTAGTAAATGTATCATACTTCTATCACGGGACCACAAAAGATGTAAAGACATTTTTTATATGTTAGGTCAACTGGGGTACCAGTAACTCCTGCTTTTAAGAACTGAAATTCAATATGTGGTTACTGACCACATTTGGATTCAACTGTGTTCAAATTCCATACAGTGGATGAAAAACTCATTACCGTACTGCAGTAAAAATTTAAGTGAGAAAAAGTTAAAGCAGGGGTCCACAAACTTTCCAAAAAGCTAAGAGCCAACTCAAAATTCTTGGTGCCAGAAGGTTACACGATGTTCTTCCATACAGAGAACCAACAGTACTATACAATATACAATAGGACTGTACAATATTTAGTCACCATGGTGACCTGGCATCTGGGATTTGTGCATTCTTGTGTTACAAGAGGAAAACAGTTTTTGACCTGTAGGTCATATTTCCTCATGGTCTGGCAGATGTGTAAACTACAGCTGCTTTCTGCCACAGAATGCATGTGAATCAAACTCCATGCATCCAGTGGAAAGCCAAGAACACACATCACTTTTAATTGCTACCAAGTACTAGTTTATTGTGCTCTAGTAGAACAACAATTATCTGAACCATAACTCAAATAAAAATGGTTTAAATCTTTGTGATTACTTCCTTGTATATTAACACACATTATACAAACTGAAACATACATTAAACTTAAATCTCCTATGTCTGTTAAGAACTGAGTGTGTAGGAACTGACATATTTCTTCAGCATTAATAATATTTATCCATTCAACATTCAGCCAACGACATGTGAATGATGAACCAATTCTTCTAGCAAAATTTGCTTCAACAGATAGCTCCTTTTCAGTTATCGGTGCACTATTCATTTTAGCCATTCTTTCAGCACAAATGTCACCACAACGTAGTCACCCACAGTCAACGGTACCGACCATCTGTTCATCACTTTTGTGAACTCATCTTATTCTATCTTTGTGATCAAACCTTCCATTTCAAACCTGCCTGATTCACTGTCTAATCATTCAGAATCACCACCACTCTGACCAATTGCTACCTTCTCCTCTTTTTTCTGATCATTCTTGTCTGTCATACTTTTTATTTGCAGTGGCCTTCATTTTCTCAATTGCCTCTGTTGATGCTACAATTTCTGCCACTCTGCAAATATGTTTTCTTCCAGGTTTTATGTTGGCACTTGTTTTACTTGCTCTAACAGCAGTTTTTAAAATTCTTTGTATTGTATGATTGGCATCGATGGCTGGGGGAAAATTTCAGGGGCATGAGACCTTGATGGTGCAGATGCAGCTTCTTCTGCAAAAGACAGAGTGGCCATGTTGCAGCTTTTGGCTTTCTTTTAAAACTTGACCACCTTATGTATGCTTCTGATTAAACTGCTCTTTTGAAAGGATGGTATCATACAAAGTAAAACTCTGGCTTTTTCAAATCCATTTTCAATAACATTTAGATTCATGTTGTTCATGAACTTTAATATTATGGATGAAAACAATATGAGAAATTTGTTCCACAGTTTCTTTGCTGCCACTTAATTACTCCTTCATCCCACTTTAGACTTAAGTACCTAAGAATGCTGAGATCTGTAAGTGAAGAACATGGATGGTGTGTGTTGGCAATTTCAAAACTACAGTATTTTCTTCTCTTGCTTGTTCAACATGTCCTAAAGTGTGACAGCTGTGCCTTCATAGATTAACATTTGCCCACCCTGCAGGGCCAATGTTTCTTGTAAGGTAATTGCCTCCAACCAGCCATTTTCAGTCACAGTATATGGTATTACAGGATAATCTTCCCCAGTTCGTGCCATCCAGGAGTCCCACAAATTTTTGCCATTGAATAAAATTAATGGTAGTAAGTTTTCACCAGCTGCATTTCCTTCCATTGAAATAGTTACATTCCTCTTACCCAGTCCACTGCTAGCTTAAAGGGATTCAGTATGTCTCCCTAAAAACCCTAATTCTGCCAGAATCCAAATAAAATGTTGTTTCATCTAGGTTCCATGTATGTTTTGGTAGAAGGTAATAGTGACAGTGTCCCTGTGTGTTACCATGAAGGCATACAGGAGCAGTAGGGGTACAGCTTCAGTCATTCTGAACCCCAGTACTTGATGGACGTGAGAAGTCAACTTCAACACCAGCTGCTTTAGCCCCAGGGGAAAAACCCCAGGTTACTCAGTGAACAGGAGGCGCGGTAGGTCCCAAAGCCAGTTTGGACAAACTAGAGTAGAGAAAAATATCCTGCCCTTGCTGAATGTCAAAACTTTTTTTTAAAACACCAAAATATTCTTAAATTATGACTGGGTCAATAATTTTTTGAACCAACTTTAATCCCTTGTGGCTTTTTTAAACGTAAGCATTTTTTTAGCCACATGAAACACCCATCATCAAGAACTACTTTGCAGGCTTTCATTATACTATTTTCATTAACGTATGGACCCATGGCCTCCAAAACTACTTTTTTGTTCAGACCACACCACCACTTCTCCATCACCTTAACACTGTCAGCAATTTTCTTCTCTTCTTCAAACAGGACAGTAGTTGGTTGACCCATTTTATGGCTTTATACCCCGCTCAATCCCTTAACATATTTACATAATGCAGCTTTTGGTATCCCACAAGGCCTTGCAGTTGTACATACAGTCACTTGTCTGCTTTTCACCACCTCAACAGCCACCTCTCAGTTTTCCTTTCAATAAGAAGTGAAATTTTATGTCTGTATGAACACACCATGACTGCCAAAAACATTAGAAGGCAATGTGAAAAAGTTTACGATGAAAAGAAGCCGTGTGGCAACTTACATAAGGTTACACTTAACCCAGACTGCCATTTTGTTTGGGAAAGTGTGTACCTGTGGTGCATAAATTTTCCAACAACCTAGCAGCCACTTTGAAATCTATGTACCAGAACAGTGACATGATGAAACTTCCATGCTGACAATCAACAAATATTGTACAAAATGTAATTGCCATGGCAATCTGGGGCCTGGGATTTGTGCACCCCTGGTGCAAACAAAAGATATTTAATTATACGAACAATAGTATTGCTGTAACAATTATTAATATATCTAAACTAATCTTAAACACTTGCTGCAAAGATACTGATGTTCACACCGAGATCTTCCGTTGCAAGCATTGATTCCATGAGGTGTACTTGACTGCACAACAGGCAATAATTATGCTATTTCTGACCACCATGCACCCAAGACTAAGTGCCCAAAAACTGTTTCAGCTCCTCTACACACCTGTTCAAGGATCTAGTAGGGTTAAAATGTGGTAGGCAGAAGCACTTCCCAGGCAGTCTCTAATGAGACAATGAGCATCCATAACACTTGCCCTGAATTTATCCAGTTCAACTTAAACAAATTTCACTACCTGGTTGGACACCATAACACCTTGGTAACAGGTTTACTCTGAGCAAGAGTAAGAACTGGTTTTTCAAAATTCCTTGTGTCCCACACATATATATGATTCTCCACAAAAGATGCTAGCTGATGGTCATTGTGTGGATCAACTACAAGCCCATACACAGCCTTTGTTGGTGTTGACATAACCGCCTTGTTAGAATCTGCAATAAAAATTATAGAAATAATCATATAACCATGACATTATTACAACTGACCTTACACAAACATCGAAAGTCTGATTATGTAACAGACCAGTGGTTAGGTTAACAAATCTTCCAGCAGCATATGTGGATGCTGCTGTGATTTTTGCCAGGCAGGGAACAACTTGGTACCAGAAAAATTACTGTCGCAGAGATAGGTTTTCTGTACACAGGAAGTCTTTGTACAATGTGTAATCTAGGCATAGCGTAGTTTGTCTTAAATTAAAACAGAAAAATGCCTATAATAAGACGCAATTAAAAACATAATTCAAAATCTTGCATTAATACTGGAGAATAATGAAAGAAAACAAACAAAGTGTTCTCCAGATATGTAATTAATATGTGGACAAAAAATTATCTGTGTTTCTTGAGAGTAGAAGTCATTGTAAACAAATGGGTGGGTGCGACAAGGTGTGGTATGTGCTCATGACACTGACATTTAATTTTGACATTCAAGTTATGTGTACCTTAAGCAAATTACAGCATTATTAAATTCAGAAAAGTGTGTGAAAGAACTGGGTTAGTATCATAAGGAGTACAAATAAGGACAGTTTGCTCCAACATACACCATTCATGACAAATAGAACAAAAGTATACAACACATCATTACTCATACCATTTGAGGAAGACACTATTTTGATCTGAATTTTATCTCATTTCACAGGGTATTTCACCTACACAAACTCTTCTGCACTGAAATGAAGCAAGAGAAACCTAATGATCTTATATGCAGGAATTCACGTATCTCACTTTCTCTGCATATGCGTCAAACTCAGGAGTCATACTGGAAATGCAAGGGAGCAACCTAGGTTTACTGTTACAGTCCAGCACCAAATAGCAGTACTCTAAGTGGAAAAGTCTCTCCTCTCCACGGCCACATAAAACAAGACAAGTAGGCTGCACATCCAGAGCATGCTGATGATCTTTTCTGACTGTGAGGCACTGTCTATGTGGTATTTGTTCTTCCACATCAAATGGTTATCAGTGGCAGCAACCCCACCCAAAACTTTGGGAAAAATGACAGAACTAGGATAGGTTTATCCACCCTGACAATGCACTGGTGCACATTGCTTTGTCAGTGCACAAATTTTTGGCTGCTAAAAACATGGCTGTGATCACTTATCCTCCTTACTAGCCTAATTTTGTCCCACATGATTTCTTCTTTTTTCTGAGAATAAAACTGCAGTTACAAGCGTGTTGCCCCTAACATTCACGAACAACCACTGACAATTCTACAGAAAATTTCAAGAAGTCAGTGCCAGCGGTGCAACCAGCAGTGGCAGAAACACAGGACAAGATGCATAAATGCAGAAGGTAACTGATCTGAAGGGAGCAACAACTACCAATAACAAAGGTAAGCACATATTTCATTAGTGACTCAACCTAGGAAATATGTGACCTAGTAAGCGTGTGTGGTAAGAATATATTCAGACTATATTTAGCCTGTGTAAGTCTACTTTCATGTTACATTCAATATACATTCAGCCTATATTCAGTGCATATTCCATCTGTATGTAATTTGTACTGTTTATTTCAACTTGTTATTGTTAAAGGCCATGAAAGGCCATAATCAGGCCCTGTGGAACTCAAAAATAAAACCCTGGTGCCATCTAAAAGACTGTCCTTAGGATGCCAATGATAATCCTAGCCAAGACTAATTCTATAGCAACTTACTATTACTGTTACTAGTTCAGCCAGTGCTACTTGTCTACTGATTTGAGACTGTGGGTTCTCATTGCAGGGAGCAGGAAGATTTCAGTCTTCCAGAATGCGATGCTGTGTAGCCTGGCAGAAGTGTGCCAATATCTTGGATGATCCTGCCGCCTCCGCTGTCAAGAAAGGTGATGGAGACGGAAGCAATATCTGCACACTTCTACCATACTAAACTGCACCATATCCCAGCAGAGAGCAATATTCACCCTCTGGCATAGCTTAAAGAGTACTGTTCTTTGCAAAGGTTAACGCCAAAAGTCCCAATTACAGTTTCATATTCACTTACTTCTTAAAAGGAAAGTAGGCTATAATTAACCTCTTAAAGCCTAGTGGTTACGTTAGGACCACTGGGTTTAACATCCAGAATATCTACCTTCTGCCCACAGAGTGCAGTTTTGTGTTTTGTACAGATCTCAGAACAAAGAACAATTATTTCCCTGTACAGCCTTAACTGACTGGTTTTTGTTAACCCACATGGAGTGTGTTTCCTGCATGGTATAAACTGGGTCTTCATACACTAGTTGTACGTGTGTGAACAACGTGCACTTAGAAATAATAAAATACTTAATCAACCAAAATTCAAGCATCTTGATCTTAAGAAGCATTAAAAATTGTACTTACTAATGCTTGATGTTGGGTAGTTTCTTTCAGAGATTAATGGATCAGAAGCAACGCGTAACTAAGAAACAATACATGCCTACCATGTTTAAATAAGAAATAAAACATTGATATTGACAGTCCTGCCTCAAGTAGAGGCCAAGAAAAGTACAAAAACTACGTTAACTTCCCTTGGCCTCCACTTGAAGCAACACTGTTAATTTTTAACATTAGCTTTTTTGTCTAAAAATAATTTTTGAGAAGGAATAAATAAAAACAAAGGAGAATGTCCTCAATGCCTAATCATATGCTTTCTAAAGATGGTAGTTCTGTAGAACATGATGTTTCAAACTGACCTTACTGTATTAATATACATAATAATAATTCTGGTTAATTTTTGTCTTTAAAGGGTTAAACAAATTTCACTAGTGCACCTTGCAGATCAATGAGTTTCATAAAAATCATTCTCAGCAGAGGAGATTCTAAAATTTTTTAGTCACAATTCCATGTGTATTTAATTTCCTAAACTAAAGCAGAATAAAATGTAACAAATTTTTACAAGTATACCTCGAAGGTCAACAAGTTTCAGATGTTTATTGTTCATGCCAATAACAAGACTTCTGGACTGACAGTTGAACCATGCAAGAGAGTGGGCTGTTTCTGACAGACCAAGTTCTGCTACAGGACGAGCCAGTTCAACTGGTGGTGATGCAGCAGGATGCTGATGGGAGACACTTGGTGCAACACTTGTTCTTCTGTCACCATGATGAGGGCACTTAAGTACATCCCACAAGAGCACTGAATGGTCAGCTCTGTACTTGTCTAGACCTGCAGCTATAAGATTTGAATCTACAGGATTCCATGCAACAGTGTTGCATTGTCTTGCATGTCGTGGCACTGGAATCAAAATTCAAAAAGCGTATGTCAATGTAAGAACAATACCACTTGATGTTCTCTCACCATGCCAATATGAAAATCCATACAGAACAGTGTTATGGATTACATTTATCCCATTACAACCCAAATGACTGTGATGAATTAAGACTTTCATAAACCCCTAGGCACCAAAAATTTGACAGTTTTTCCTTGTAATTTGCAATGCCATAAAACATAGCATCACAGTACATAGTGCTATGTTACAATTTCACACCCATTCATTCTATAGGCTGTCTTAGGAGAGGTCCATAGCATCTTCCAAAGCGAGTTCTCCACAGAACGCAATACAGTGCTTCCTCTTTCAGTTCCCAGTATCTTCTCTTTTCCTTAAAGTTATCCAGTAGATGCTTATGTCTTCTTCCTCTCTTCCTGTCACTTCCCTCCAGCTTCCCTTCAATAACACATTTTTGAAGGGAGTTTTTGCACAAGATACGACCAACCTAGTTAGCCTTCCTTCTACTTATTATATGCAGGATACTCCTCTTCTCCTTGACTCTAAGTAGTCTTCTTCATTTTTCACATGATCAGCCCAACTGATCTTCCCCATCCTTCTCCAGCACCAAACTTCACAACTTTCCAGGTGCTTCTGATCTACTTTTTAAAGTGTCGAAGTTTCGGCACCATACAAAGCTATGCTTCAAATGTAGCGCTTTACAAGTTTCTTCCTTAAATGTGAGTCCAAACTGCTGGTGAACAGTCTTCTTCTTGTTGAATGCTGCTTTTGCCATGGCAATCCTGGATTTAATTTCACATGTACATCTTGCATCAATCGTTATAATGCTAACCAAATATTTGAAATACTCCACATTTTTCAGTTGTTTTTGGTATATTATAATCCTTATCAGGGATGGTTGCCTTGAGATTCTCATTACCTTAGTTATCTCCACTCTCATTTCCATTTCATACCACCTTCCACTTTCAATAAATCTATCAATCATGCCCTGTAGCACTGTTTCTTCCTGAGCCAATAGCACAAGGTCATCTGCATATTTCACACTATGAATTACTTGTACTCCTATTTTGAAGTCTCGAAACCCTTGAAGAGCTTCCTTGGTAACGTATTTGCTGTAAATTCGAATAGAATCGGTGACAAACAGCATCCTTGTCTACCTCCTCTTCCAGTCTTCACACGTCTTGTTGCCCCTTTGTCCAGTTCATTCATGTACAATCTGCTGATCAATCTTCTTTTGTGCCAGTAGATACCAGTTTCCTTTAGGGTCTGCATTAATTTGATCCACTTTACATGCTCAAATACCTGCTGGCAGTCTATGAAGCAAGCACACAATTCCTCATCTATGTCCAAAGTTTGTTCTGATATTATTCTCAGCATCCCAATTGCCCCCTAGTACCTTTTCCTCTTCTAAATAAAAAATGATCTTATCTAAGTACATCCTCAATTTTCCTTTCAATCCTCCTTCTATGTATCTGAACGACAATCTTTGTTGTATAGAGATGAGGCTGATTAGTGATGGTCGCTGCATTTCGTAGCTTTGGGCTTCTTCTTTAAGGCTATCATTATAACTTCACTGAAATCTTCGGCCAGTCTCCAGTCTCATATATGTTGTTGATCAGTGGTGTCATTAATCTGAGACCATCTTCTCCCAGCAGTTTCAATACAGCACCAGGTACATCATTATCTCCTGTAGCCTTCTCACCCTCATTTCCTTGACAGCTCTTCCCACATCACTTTTCCACATATTATGGCCTTTCTTGTCTGCATCTACTTTCTCTTCAGGTTCAACTTCTAGGTTTTCTGGTCGATTAGGTCAACCGTACAGCTCTGTAATATGATCCTCCTGAAGTTTCAGTACTTGTCTCTAATCTACTATTACATTCCCTTGACAGCCTGCAATTCCAATGTTTTGAAACACCTGGTTTTCTTTCCAACCCAGTCCCTGTGTCTTCAGGTACACTAAATCACAACATCCTGTGCTATGAAATTCCATGGCTTCATCATATATGCTGCCAAGATATTCCTTCATGGCCCTGTCTGTGGCTGTTGTCAACTCATTCCTCAGTCTCCTGTAGTTCTTCCTTCCTTCCTTCCTTCCTTCTTTGTTGACAAAATAATGTATTTCCCACATTACACAGGAAAAAATTCTCACATTTTCACCTTTTGAACTTCTGAGGCAGAAAATCTCTTTAGCCACAGAGAAAAATCTGTTCAAATATACATATTCAAAACACTGCCATGCCCAACACAATTTGCAATTCTTCCTAAAAAGAAAAATCTGTCCTCTTACTATGTTTTATTTGCAATACATTCATACGTTCCTAATGCCTTCTATTGTTTTTTCACTTTCGGTAAGAGAAATGATTGAGAAGGATCTCTTCTTCATAAACAACACATAGCAATGTCAGATTAATCATGAACGCCGCGACGACAATAAGTAAACATTTGTTTGACGAAATTCCCGTGAGGAAATTCTTCGTTGTTCTGCTAGACTTCCCTCATTTCATTCATAACAGGGTCATGGAAATTGACTGAGTCCTTTAACAATTATTCTATTTAAATTCCTCAGAATAATAAATGCTGGGTCTTTCAAGTATTCTCCTTTAATTTATTTGTTCTTTTTCACTTTCAGTAATATTGCCTATATATACGTCATAATGCACAGGGACAGAGGGCCTCTAAACCTGGTAGGCATTCATACACATGCCTAGTATTCCTAATAGGTAATCAAGCATCGCCAACAGAAGGCTGCAATGAAGTCTTTTTGGGTGATAAACTGCATCAATATGGAATAAATTTATGGTATTTCAACAATTAAAACAATGAAAATTAATTCTATACTAACAATACTTCTTACAATTACTGGATATACAGGCTTCATATCTAACACTGACAGAGTATATTTCTGTGATAGGAACGAGTACAAAACAGTATCTTTGTATCTCAGGCAACACAATAAATTAAAAAAAATTCAAATACTTTCACAGCCAGTGTTCTAATTGGCATTTTCAGGGGAACTGTCTCACGCATGTGACACACTCAATCTTAACAAAAAAGATAATTACTATCTCATGACATACTTCAGATTATCCCACATCACATCTCAGCGAAAGTATGGACAGTACTCTAGCTGTCAGCAGTTCCTTAAACGTTAGAAATACGAGAGGACACACTGTTCAGCACGCGATGCTCAACTTACTACTTTTGCCACTAAAGTTATTATCAGCCCGTTGACCAGGGAACTTCACTGTTTCCTGTATACACTGAAGGCAGAAGCAAGCCTTATATGAATATCACTTGTTATTAGTTACAACTTTTATTAAGTCCCTTCTCTAAAATTTTAGAGGTGTTTTTCGTCACGTTCAGAGATTTTTCTGTTACTTACACACATTAACCTATTGCAAATAACTGATACTAAGTCAAAAACTTTAGGTTGTGATTATTACCTAATTCTTTGCCTGCAAGTCCAAGTGCATCAAATACTGTTGGGCCGAAAGTTGTGAGAACTACTTTCCCATTAGCTTGGCCAATGGCCAGCAAAATGTCTGGTTCTGGTTGTGGGTGTGGGTAGATATCAACACACTTAACATAATGATGATTTGAGTTTATTGCCAACAAGTTCGCGACTGTCGTATCTGATACCTTTGAACCTAGGCGAAAACAATGACTGCATTAGTGTCATCTTCCAATATCCAGACGTCATAACTGTCACTGGAAAAAATAATATTTCAGTCATACATGATAATTTTGAGACGTCTTTCAAAGAAACTACTTCATAAAGAAATATCTCTGTTCCCCAGGTAATACACTTATCGGGGTGAACCGGAGACCACTGAACCTCCAACCTTACTCCACTCATGTTCACACACAGTCGACAAGGTGCTTTTCTGAAACAAAGAAGACGATTTACATATACATATGATTATAAAGTCACGTACGATATACCATAAATGCATGGTATTATTACATTAATAGGTAATAGTCATACGTTATTTCGCCCACCGCCCACCACGATACAACATAACCTTACCACCAACCACGACGATTACCACATCGCCCTACACACCCGACGCTCGCGGATCAAACATGTACTAACCGAGGTAGTAATCTGTGGTTTGTGGTTGTGTAGCATGTGTCGCTATCTGGGGAGATCCGTTGTGGGCCTCGTATACTCCTGCACACGTTACTTTCAAACTTTAGCAAAACTTATTTACAAACAGTTCGCCGACTATATTTGCAGATCGTTGGCAACAGTCGACGAACACGATTTCGCTTCCACATACGCTATGTAAGTTCGAAACATCATATTGTACAATGTGTGGCTGGGGTTTGTATTGCCTATGTATTTCTCTTAAATGAAAGGCGCAGACGAAGAAATTGGAGATGGTCGTGGACTAGATACTTTCTCAATAAAGGAAGTCGGTATGGAGAAAATCTTTTGGCAGATCTGAAACTAGAAGCTGGGGCTGGCTTCAGAAATGTTGTCAGAATGACACCGGTTTTTGAAATATTGCTACAAATAATTGGTTCCAAAATATTAGGGACAGAGACAAAGTATCGACGGCGATTCTTCCGTCAATTAGATCAGCTGTAACGCTTAGATATGTAGCTACAGGCGAGTCTTTTAGTAAGAGCCTTCTCCAGGGAACTCCCGCTTGGAATCCACCAAGTTTTTGGGTTCTCTTTGAAAGTGCGTTTTCAACGCCTGTATTTTATTCTCTACCTCCACCGCAATAACACTGTATTTTGTAGCCAGAATATCACACGCATCAACTTTGCTTTGCCTTTGCCTTATCTAACGTAACATAACGTAACCTAACCTAGCTCTCATCCTCAGGGCGTTCGTCACAAAGGAATATAAGATCATCAAATCAGGTTATACGGTCAAAAGTACACACTGTAACACGACGAGATCCGTATTTGATCGCTGGAGATGCTTCTGTGCACAGTCCACATGACCTTAAAAAACTATAAACACCAAGAGTGACTGTTTTACCAGTTTCCATATTTTAACATCGCAGTATTGTAAATTATAATGGTGGAATTTGTATGTTTTGGGTTTTTAATGTTGGACCTATCAACCGTGTAACTTGATGTGATTATCTTGTCATGCTTTATGATGTACCCCCCCGAGGATGTCACCTTGTTGTCGAAGCATATGAACGGGTGTTTAGTATACATTATATATGTATTCTATCTCGTTCATTTGTCGGTTATTATGAAGACTAGTATGATGTACGGTGTATATAATATAAAGTGTTCTCACTTGTCTACATTCTCAGTATTTGCCTTGCCTGTGGCGCACGACGCACTCATGACGTTTGTGCAAACTGATCGTGTTTTCCACCCAGCAGAGACAAGAAACACAACATTTTTGTTTGTGTATTGTCTGCGATCATTCCACCAACAGAGTACAAGCATGAACTGAAATTGTTGGTAAACTGTTTACAAACATATGTTTGTCGTATAATGTGTACATGTGTGGACGAGCCCTTGCGGTGAAACGGAAAGCAACACAACAGCGACTTGTAGCACAATAATGCCAACTATGGTGTGCTGTTTTGCATGTGTATTACATTAACACGCTCTGAAACTCTACGGAAAATACCTGTAAAGGAACATACTATTGAATATTAAAATCAGCAGATTCATATTTTAGTGAAACTTTATATTCGTGTACGTCTGTGTACCTTAGATGTTCACACACGCTATTGGTAAAGCGTGTATCTGTGACATTGAATTGGATGAGTGATTAGTCAACCTAAAACCAGAAATAATATATTAGTTCACGAGGGGGGATACTAATTGCATACTTGTTTAATTCAGCATAATATTCCTCCTTAATTAAATACAAAATGTAATTCTTGTTTGAATACTGAACAAATTAAAGTCAAAGCAATGGGAAAGGTCAACGACTCAGTGATGCTGGCTTTGGTCGGAGCAGACAACGCCTCTTAGTTACGTCTGATGTTGGTAATATTACTGTCCGAATTTGCCCGTTGAAACAGTTCGGAAAAAGCCTTATTTGAGGTGCTGCCGTGGTGTGTACCTTTCATACAAATTTCGAAAGTATCATATGAGTGCGTGACCGTTGCATTATAACGTCCTGGAACCTGAAGAACTGGATCGGAAAACGCTTACTACCGGTATGATGCATAGTGTGTAGTGAGAATAGTGTGACCTAATCAGATAATTGGTGCAGGAATTGATATGTATGGGAACCAGTGAATACCGTAATTTATTGTCGTATATTTACAGGTCTTTGTGAAACCCAGCTAAGGAGGCAATAGATGACTGCATCACCCAATCTGTCACTTGTATTTTTCAGCATTTATCATTTGTACTGAACATATCCATAGGTGACATCATGTCGAAAAAACCAAATCAACAACCTGCACTTCACAAAGTTATTATGGTGGGGAGTGGAGGTGTTGGAAAATCTGCTTTGACACTTCAGTTCATGTATGATGAGGTTAGACAAGTTTAATATTAAAGTCTTGTTGGTGTAAAGTTTGAAGGAAAAGAAATGATAATGCTTGATGGTATTATTTCCAGTTTGTTGAGGATTATGAACCTACAAAAGCGGATTCATATCGTAAGAAAGTGGTATTGGATGGGGAAGAGGTACAGATTGACATTCTAGATACAGCTGGACAAGAAGATTATGCTGCTATTAGGTATGGGTGTTGGTCTTACATATAGTGTGTGGTATGTAGAAGTGCAGTTTAATTTGTCACACATTCATCAATGATAATTTATTCTTGCTTTCAGGGACAACTACTTTCGCAGTGGAGAGGGGTTTCTTTGTGTTTTTTCAATCACAGAAGATGAAAGCTTCCAAGCTACTCAGGAGTTTAGGTGAGGAAATGAGAAGTATTTCAAGATTGGTAATTTCAGACACAGAATTAGCAAGCAGATGAGATTCCTGAATTACTGTAGATGTTTGTTAACATATGTTACTATGAAAGAGTAACGAGTCATTTAAGTATTGAGGATGTACTGAGTGAATTCTGGTACTATGTGATACTAAGTGATGCTCTTTAGGAGATGATCATAATAGCAGTGCTATAACAAGCAATTAAATGGTGTGTAATTGCTACAGAGATCAGATCCTTCGTGTGAAGAATGATGAGAACATTCCTTTCCTTCTGGTTGGGAATAAGAGTGACTTGGATGAGAAAAGGAAAGTGTCCCTTGCTGAGGCTAATGCAAGAGCACAGCAGTGGGGCGTACCATATGTAGAAACTTCAGCCAAAACAAGGGACAATGTGGACAAGGTGGGAATTTTTTCTTTGGTTGTGTAAGCAGGTCTCTGTCTTGTGTGTAATACACTGGAATGGTACTATTGCTAACAGTTCTCAGAATGTTAGAAAGTTGACAAATTTGCAAGATAAAATAATGTACAGTGTAAGTGCAACATTGTAGCAAAACCCTCTTTTGGTAAGAATCGTGAAACTTAAATCACATGCCATTTTTCTGAGACTGTGGAAGATAGTGCAGAAAGTTCTTTTGTCATATTCTCTTTTTTATGTTGTAGTGAGCAATAACTTTTGGTTCATCCTCTGTTTTGTGAGGTACTGCTGTAACATGTCTTGTAAATTGCCGAGATAATACAAAAATTTTGAAATTTTCGTTGTCATTACATAGCCACAAGAGGCCTTTCCATAGAATTTGTTGCGTCTAAAGTGCAGTAGAAGGAGTCTGACTCAAACCTGGTTACAGGACACTGAACATATTCATTTCAGCTTTTGTATACTGTTGTTCTGTCCACTGTGGGCAGATACATTTCTTCACTAAAATAAAGCAGTCATGAGCACCAAGATGTGCAGCAATCAGTTTGGCAACTTTGAGGGCACTTGTAAATCCATTTTATGAGTGATGGTTGTTCAGAAGTGCAGTAATTGTCACTGAACATCCACTGTTGCTGACATGTACATTGTTTTTTGCTGTAGCATTTTGCTGGTTAGTTTCATGTGCTTTCAGATACAAAGCCAAATCACATTCAGCACAGAAACATGTCATGTCATGTTCCAAACTAACAGGACGTAACTTGACTTGTTTGATGCAGTGCAGTATATTTATTACTTCATGTGAACTTAAATGTCCTGTATTACATCACTTTCTTAGCTTTTCCAAAAAACATAGCATGGTTGACCTCTGTTCCACTTTACCATGTAGTCAGTGGTGTTGGAATTTTTAAGTTTTCTGATATTTTATTTCAAGCAGCCTCTGAAATAATTTGTATCAGCTGATTATGTATGTACAGTAAAAGCTGGTTTATCCAGCGCAGGATGATCCAGAAAGCTATATTAACTGGAAATTTACAGAGGCTGATTGCGTTTCACTGTTCCATCTATTGGCTGCACCCAGCACCGATTTTGAGAGTTCAAAAGCAATATTTGATTGAGAAGGACTATTTATGGGGCACATTTATGTAAGTGAATGGTTAAAATAGCAACAGAAAAGTGTGTGTTTGATGTTTTGTTTTTTATCTTGTGTGTGCATCATGTTACAAAAGTAGCAATGTAAGGGGAATAAAATGTGTGGTGGGTAGAACAGGACAGGATGTCAAATGACAAATTAAATGGTTAGGTCAGTCCATGAGGTTGCTAGGTATGCTAAGATACACATTAGGTGATCGTCACATAGTCTGTCTTGAAGCAGGTCAATAGCCTCTTCCAAACCGAGTTCTTCACAGAGTGAAAACTAGTGCTTCCTCTTTCAGTTTCCAGTATCCTCTCTTTTCCTTAAGGTCATCCAGTAGCTGGTTATGTCTTCTCCCTCATCTTCTCATCACTTCCATTTCCCTCCATCTTTCCTTCAATAACTTGTTTTAGAAGGCAGTTCCTACACAAGATGTGACTAATCCAGTTAGCCTTCCTTCTATGTATTGTATGTAGCATATTTCTTTCCTCCTTGACTCTATGTGAGTACCTCATTTCTCACATGATCAACCCATCTGATCTTACCCGTCCTTCTCCAGCACCGCATTTCAAAACTTTCCAGGTATTTGTGATCTGCTTTGTAAAGTGACGAAGTTTCACCACTATACAAGGCTCTGCTTCAAATGTAGCACTTTACTAGTTTCTTCCCTAAATTTAAGTTCAATTTTCTGCTGAAGAGTCTTCTCATTGTATGCTGCTTTTGCCATGGCAATTCTGGATTTAGTGTCACGTGTACATTGTGCATCATTTGTTACCTGGCTAACCAAATCGTTAAAATACTGAACATTCTCCAGTAGGTTTTGATCAGTCAGTCTATACACATTAGGTATAATGTTCTAATATCCAAAAAATTGTGATATCTTGCAACCCTTTGATTCTGGAGGTGCTGGATAAACCAGCTTATACTGTATTTTCCAAATTATGATTGCGATTACTCTTCTCAGATGTTATGCTTCAACTGAATCAAAGTTGCAGTAAGTTTATCTGGAGAAATTTCCTTCAACATGATGACAGAATTCATCACTCAGTCATCAGAAAGCTGAACAGTGCTGAGTAAGAAATTTTACAGCAGATAATAAACATGCAGTACTGTTTGCCAGGATGAATTTTAGCATGTGGTCGAAGCTCCTGGGTGTTATCAGTTGTCAAGTTTTCAGTCAGCCTCCATGAAATTCTGTCCTTTCTAACAGAGTAGTAAATGCTCTATTGCAGTTCATGCTCCTTCCCTGTTCACTGCAAGTTTCCATATCTGCAGTAATAAACAGTTTGCATAAAAGGCAGAAAACAGCGTTTTTAATAACTGTATCTACTAACCCAGTTATTTCAGTTCTTGCCAGCTTTTCAGATTGTGTTTGTTGTTTCTGATACTGAATCTGCAATTAGGTGCATCTTCAGGACAGTCAAACTTTCAATCTTGATTTTAAGCACTCAAAACACACGTGTTTGTGAATGTTGTTGACCATGTAGCAAGATCATATAAATTCATTCTGTACCTACTTTCTGTTTATGGGAGCCATATAGAGACTAGAGTGTGGGCTAGATGATCCAGTGTTTCAATCTTGGTAGTGGTAAGAGTTTTTTGTATTCTCCGAAATGTCCAGCCCAGCTCTGGGGTCCACCCAGCCTCCTATTTGGTGGGTACAAGGGTTCCTTCCTGGGGATAAAGCCACCAGGGTGTGAAGTTGACCACTCACTCCCATGTAATGCCAAGCTTCAGATTGAGTGGAGCTGTGAATTAATGAATAAATAGTGGGTTCGCACCATCACTGGTCCTGATGCACGTAGGCCTTTATTACAGTCCTGTTGTGCACCTGAGTGGAGCTGTACCTCTACTTCCCATGTATGTCTTCATGGTGTGGACAGTGGTGATTATGTCTTTGTGTATAATGCAGTTATGATCGGAATTATTGACAGCTTCTGAAGCATTGTCAGATAACACATCTTGTTTTCAGCAATTTTATCAGCTCCCAGACATCTGCATTGTTGCCACAGTGACTGTACTATAATAATATTGCACATTCCACATGGAAATGTGCATGAGTTGTCAGTATCCTTGAACACAGAACATGATAATAGAGGAATAAAAACAGGGTTATTCATAGTTCACAAAAACAAATGTGTGTGGACTGCGTTACACTGAACTGAAACTGACTCAACAGTATGAAGGCCTCAGCAGACACTGGGAGTGAAATGCTGAAAGAAACAACACTCTTTGCAGCTCCTCTTTCTGTCTTGTATTGCATTGTCACCTGGCTTATATCTCCACTGACTCCACGAGTGAACTGCTGAAACAGCATTATTGCTGCCTTTGATTACGGAAGTACATAACAATGCCAGACTGCAGTTGACGGTTTTATTTATCTCATTGCATAACATTTAAATGAGTGCTGTTTAACCCTTTAAAGAAGAAGCGTATCTGTTTTATATAAGGACTCAGTGCGTACCGCGCTGTAAACACTCTCCACTTCGGTTATAAAAACCAGTCTCTTAATGTTTTATAAGGCAAAAGTTGCTGTTTGTTCTGAGATCCGTACAAAACACATAAACGCAATGTGGGCACCACGTAGAATTTTTTAATGTTAAACCTGGTCGTATCTAAAGTTACCGCTAGGCTTTAAAAGGTTAATCACCATGATATGAAGAAGACATCAGAAGAATTAAGTGTGTGGCTTTTAGGCTTCTGAGGTCTCTGTTCTTCTGGGATGTGGTGCTGCGTCACTGGGTTTGTGATGTATAGAGATGACATGGTGGCCTCATCCTTAAGGGTCAAAATGTCTGAGAAAATTTTTCTCAGATATTTTGACTCTGAACATAAGATTGCTGTGTCATCAGGAGACATCAGGAACCAATTACTGGATGATGCAGCATCACATCTCAGAACAACAGAGACCTCAAATTAATTTTCATTAGAAACATGCCAGAGGAAGAAGTTGTAAAATGTGCTACCTGTAAAATTATATGGATAGAGGTGGCCACCTGGTTTGTCTGTGCAGTCTGTCCTGACTGGAACAGTCATTGAATAAGCAAAGAGTAAAGTAATGTAGTCATGTCTGACTTGATATCTTGTGATGTAAAAGATGATAAGAAACTGGTCTCTGAATGAGTATCATCACCTTGAAAATGGCCAGTGAGATGTTAAATTCTCAAAACTTTTAACGTACATGAGTTTTGCAGTTTCTAATTCAGTTAATTTGGTGCCTATGAGTATCATCACCATGAAAGTGGCCAGCGAGATGTCGACTTTCCAAAAATTTCAACTTACAGGAATCTTGCAGTTTCTGAGTGAACCATAAGTTCCTGCAATTTTTTGTATGTTGCCCCGTTGATTACTGGGTAATGCTTTGGTCACACAGGACAGGGCATTAAAAACCATTTCTTTTCACAGAGGAGTAAGGTGCTGGGCTTTGAATATTGTAATTAAGTAATAGTGTACTGTATGTGCAGAAGAATTTAAAGTGATAATGAAAATGTTAAATTGTTGTAGTCTAGTGGTCAGGTCCTTTATACAAATACAGTCAGTATCAGCATTTGCAACATATTCTTGTTGTGAATGAGAGTACTATGTTGCACATTGGACATAGCATTACCTGAAGCTTGTCTTCTTCAGTTTATTTGCTGCGCATGTTCTGCAATGGCTAGAGATCATTGAGATTTTTTTGTAGTGTTTGGTTAAAGTAAAAAACATTTCTGCATTTGGAAATGCTTTAGTTGTGTATTCTTTTCATAGATGCCAGCTCATTTTGTACTGCTTCATCTTCTCTAAGCCCTAGTCTAGTCAACTGTGAGGTTTTTCAAACCTGAGCATTAGAAAGTGCTTCAGCTTCCATACTTTGGCCATATTTTTGAACAGCTAAGAGATACCTTTGGTCTGTGATTGTTTCTGATGGCAGTGAATTTCATTAAAGAGCCTGTTAGACAACAAAAGCCAGAATACAGCAATATAGGACCCATTTTCTTCACAGTTATTTTTTACCATGCCTGAGGACATGTGTTTTAAGATGAAAAAATGTGTGCATTGTTAGGTAAGATCGATTAAATTTGTAGAAAATGTGGAGGTTTGCACACAAACATAAATTTTCATTTAGTTGTCTTTCTGGTTCCATTTTTTAAGAACAAAACTTTTAATTTTATTGAGCTTAACACATGGTATTTGCAGAACACTGTCTATTTGTAGTGTTCCAAAGAAATGAAGTTTCATCTTCAGAATATTATTAGGAGATGTGTATGATCTCTTTCCTGTTTGAATGACTGGTGTCAGTATTAGGGACACTAATTGACAGATTTTAATGAAACACAGCACGTACATCACCCCACTGGAGATCCCTCCATCTGGGTACCTTCTCATTTTATTATCAGTTGTAGTAACAAGGAAGGTGTGCCAATTTATGAGTTGGGAGCAGCTGTAATGCCATTTGTTATAGGGTCCAGAAGTTGTGTATGGTAATATGTTTTTTAAAAGCATGCACCTTTTTTCATTATTATTAAAAAAGTGCCAGCATGTCAGTCATGTGAAGTATGGTACTATGAGAGCTAGGAATACTATTGTCATGAGAGGTGTGACATGGGGGGGAGGGGGGGGGG
>BLKM01012985.1:320421-406254 GCA_013340265.1 Coptotermes formosanus | reverse complement strand
ATATATATATATATATATATATATATATATATATATATATATATATATGTACTCTATGGTCGATGCATGATATATGCTTTTAACATTTTATACCTTTTTCTATATTTTATATGTACTTTGTCTTTCTATACTATATGTATACAAGGCTTTTACCTTGTATAATTTTAACCATGTTGTAAAAGAGGAAGGCCTTCCCCTTCTAAACTGAGTAGCGTTTCATGTATTCATGTTTTTTGTGGAGCCTGATGATGGCTGTATTTAGCCAAAACCAATAGCCCAATAGTCTTAAAATAAAGAGAAGAAAACAAGGTTGGTCATGACTGATTTCCTTCAAGGAGTTGTGTTTGCATTGCATAAAAATATATATACAGACTGAATATTTTTTACATCACTTTATAATGGAGTAACATTGGCCATGGGTGTGTTACATGGGAGTCACCTGTATTTTAAAATCTCTTGCCTTCATTATTTGGTGCTGTCTTTAAGAGTGGTGGTTGTAGTACAAGGGTTACAAAACTGTGATCCCACAAGCTGGACAAGGGTGTTCTGCACTACAATTGAGTAATGGTAGTCTGTGCCCACTTTGCAGAGAAATAATGTTAGCTTATACAGTTTTCTCAGTTTCTTTTTATCTTTCCTAAAATCTCACATAAAATTCAACCATCCAGCTAGGTACTGTAATATGGCATTGTAGTTTCCATCAGTAATACTGTTCCTGGTTTGTGTGATCGCACAAAAAACTATAATTTTATAGTGTTCTGCTGAGAGCAGTATGATGTCCAGATGCTTTGTGAACTGAAAAAAGTTTCTGAGAACAACTAATGTGGTAGATGCCCTACGCATCATATTAAAGAGTTATGCTTCAGTATAGTTTGGATATTTTTGTTGTCTGATCATCGCTGTCTTCTGGCAGTTTTGTTGCTTTGTATTCAGTTGTTAACCTTTGACCATGGCAGAGTATTGCAGGGAAGGGACTGATGATGTTAACTTCACATCACTACAATGACACTGATTTCTTTAAGTCAGAACAGGGAACTTTGTTGCTAACGCATCAAGCCAAGTGAAACAATTCTGCATTTGTACTCCCACTCCAAGTGTAAACCTGGGATATGTAATTCTGTGAGGTGGTAGGCACGTATGAATTAGAAGTGTTGTGGTGGTGATACTCACTGGATATAAGTTGCAGGAACTCTGTAGTTTACCTGAGTATTCAATTCCTGTTATTAGTAATTAATTTAAGTGCTTACTGAATTATAATACGCATGTGTGCTTGTTTTGTAATGCAGACATGTCATTCCCCCATGGCACAGTAACATCTACTATTGAACGGAAGGGCAGTCCATAATAGTATTGTCATGGTTAATGTTAATGTTAGTGTTCTGAACTTGTGATGGTTATGGGAATACATGGTCTATACTTAATATTTGTGTACTTATTTAAAACATACATAATTAAGTTGGAGACGATATGTAAACAAACTGGGAACAAACATGTACCCATTTAAGTTGTGTGTTTCTTGGTTCATTTAGATACATAGTCTAATGAATGGATTATTTAGAGAACTGGGGAGGAAGCATTTGTCACAGTAAGGGATATTATTGCATTTTTTGCCTGAAGACACTGTAAAGAACTACAGAAGACAAAAGTCACAATAGTCTGTGTGAGCTGAAATTTGAACTGTGGATCACCCAAATACATAGCAGGAATACCAACCATTGTATTGTAAGATTGGTTAACCCGTATGATATCCTAAAGATTACAGCTGTGTCATTAGCTTTTCTGTGAAACTGGAAAAGAACAGATAAGTAACATCAAATTTGTAAACTTGGTTATGTCCTTTGTCATCATGTCACGGTATGTCCGTAGATTGCAATTTGAGAAGATGGCCATGACATACGAAGGGTAGTTCTATATGTGTTGAAAAAGCAGTTGCAGCTAGCAAGGGGCATTGCTGTGGTGGTCTCATGCAGTGGATTCCATTGAAATAAAGTGGCCTGACTAACACGACAATCCACCACTGACCACCTAATAAACTAGCATATGGAGGAAACAAACCTTGTTAGTCCCAACTAATCTGGGGTTCCTGACTAAATGCCAAGCAGTGTAGCATAGCATTATGCTGTGGGTAAGACTATGGGTAGTAATCTGAGGAAGGGGACAATATGTGTATTCTCACTAAAAAGTTTAAGCTTTGGTTTCTTACCAAAAACTATATTATCATAATATTAACCTGGAATAACCTTATACATGTTCTTTTATGACCTGACTTTACATAGGAAACCTTCCACTGGGAGAGTCACAGCCTTAGATTGGTTAGCACAAATTGACATGCTCGGCAGGTTACAACAATAAGATAGGTCCTACCTGACATACTGGAGACCGTCAAGATGGTGATAATGGCAGAAGCCATTATGTGGTGTTATTGCTTAGGCATGTAGAGTAGAGTAAATGATCACAATTTCTTAACCTCTGACCAGCATAGCGTCCCCAACAAGTGCTTTCTGACCTCTTAATTGCCATTTCCATGGCTTTTAATTTAAAATTTGGCTGCACTTGCAGTTCTGTTTCCTAGGTGTAGTAACATGTGTTCTGATAGCTATGTTGGAAGCCTGCTGACATCAGTATTTCGTAACTTGGTCTGATCTACTTATAACAAGGAACTACATATTCTGCTGAATATTGGAATGGCATAAACTGCTGCAATAATGAGGGCAGATGGGCAAATTGTGGTCAGTGGCCCATTCTTGTAATATATGGCCACACAGGCATTCATCCTGCTTGTGCGTTGTGTGTGGTGCTAACAGTTGTTTTTGGTGTCAAAAAACTGGTAAATTTTTGGTGTAAAAATACTGGCACATAATGAAATGTCACAAAGGTCCTCTGAAAGATGATTTATGGGCTGAAAGTAGGGTATGATGGCTAACTTTTTTTGAAGACATAAATAGACCTTTAGTTTCCATAAAAAGAGGGAGTTTCTGGAGCAGTTCTGTTACATGTTTTCTGTATGGTAAGGTGAAAACACATCTGCAGTCCCTGGCAGCAAGCAGCATTGCAGTGGGCTACCAACACACACATACAGGATGCACTAATGCATTACGGAAAATCTATCTGGAGCATGGTATTCTGGGACTCTGGCGGGGTGCATGTGGAGCCATGCCTCGGGCAGGCATTGGTTCTGCTACTCAGCTTCTATCATTCTCCCTCTGCAAAGATTACTTTAGAAAATATGAGGTAATTATTACTATGGTTAAGAAACCTGAATGTCTCCATTACTCACTAATAAATACTGAAGATAATTTAAAACTGTAGTCATTGCAGATAGCCAAGGATTTGTTGCAGTATGCAGTCCAAGTTTTACATTATATGGCAGCCTTACTTAGGGATATTAATTTCATTAAACTTTATATACATGCACAACATGAATACATTGTGGCGTTCAACAGAATATAATTTGAAAGCCATCAGAGATATACAGTATCTTTATTTACTGAATTATAAGAAGAACCTTACACATTTTGATTCTAAATGCCAAATCATCAGGGGTTACCTATAAATTATGATACAACATTTCCCCAGGTTTCTTCATGTCAAATATAAAAGGCACAGCCATATGGTCTGAACACCCATCAGCACACAATGAAGTCTTCTCAATAATAATGGATGGCAATGGAGACAGTCAGTCTCTGAAACATTGGCAGATTAAACAGCCTGATGCAGCTGTCAGCCAGAGAAGATTTCATTCCATTTTGTTACCACAAGTTTCAAGCCAGCATAGATGTGCAGGTCTTTGTTACTGTTTAAATATGTATTAATTCACAGAGTCTGCAGATAAAAAGAGGTTCACTTTGTTCCAAGAAAAAATGTCTGTGACAGGAATTGATGTTCCTCAGTCTCCCTTTTCAAACTTCCTGCATTAGGAATCTCTGGAATTGATTGTAAACACATTAATGTAGTTTGTTTAGTTCCCACAATTCACTCATGGTGTTCTCAAAATCAACTTCCGAATTTGTTTTTGATTATATTTCAGATATTTTCCAAGAGGCCTTTACTCAACACATTTACATCTAGTATGGTGGGAGGAATTGTCGTAACATTATGTATGACACCATTTGATGTTGTCATGACCCGATTATACAATCAAGGTAATGTCAATGTCACACATTTTAGTCCTGGACTACAGTATTCAGTTTTGTGAGGAATATATCAACTTCAAAATATAGTTATCCTGATTTCATTCATGGTTTTTGAATAATAACACCTGTCACTTTTCAGACTGCCATAAACTATTTTACAAATACAAGATAAGTAATGGTCTATGTCAGACACATTGAAGAGCTGCAGTAGTCATCTACAGAGTTGTCCACATCCTGAGTCACATAAGTCCAGGCGATACACTCCATATTTACTTAAGATTCTTCCCGTGTGTGCCTAGGTCTTCAAAGTGGTCTCTTGCCTTCAAGTTTCTCCACCAAAATCCTGCATGCATCACAGTAATACATAAATCATAATAATAGAAGCACATAAGGTAGAGATGTTGCTGTATGTAACTGTATACATGGACATTCTTTTGCACGTGCATGTCATAACTGTGAAACACTTCTTGCAGTATTTCTATGACTAAACCTTGATATATACTGTATTACCACTAAAAGTTGTTGCTGTGCCAGTTATTTCATTGGAAAGCAACAATTTTATTGAGACTGTAGTAATCCTGTATCTGTGACACATGTTCTAGGTACTGATGCACAGGGACGAGGGTTGTTATACCGGGGTGTAGTGGACTGCTTCGTAAAGATGTGGAAGACAGAAGGGATTCATGGATTTTTCAAGGGATTCATGCCAAACTACATACGTCTCGGACCACATACTGTTCTTTGTTTTGTATTTTGGGATGCACTTAGAGAATTTCGAAGTAAATATACAGATAGACAGCATACGGAAGATGGAAAGAAGATATAGTCATCATTCATTGCCCTCTGATGCTTTGCATTGTGTCTGAGGTGGTTGTTATTCTTAATGGAAGGCAAATATGTACTACTCTACAGGCAGTTTGGACATTCCATAGTCATAACAGAGTACTGGGTGTAACCTTTTGCTGTAATAGGAATGCAATATGTAATTGTTGCAGGCTGTATTGCAAAACACACTGAGGGGAAGACACTCATCTTGTGTGCCATGTTGCTGTAGAGGAAAGAAATTTCCAAACCAAATTTAAATTTGCTTTGCAGTACCTTATGTTGTGTTGAGTGAAAAGGTACATTCCATTGGAGTACACACATTTTCCAGATGCTTGATAAAAGTGTTGTTGCTAAGCAGACCTCACAGCACAGAGTCAGAAATTACTGCTGCTTGTGCTTTGTAAGATATTTGTCATATTGAGAAATCGTTAAAATAAATGTTTTTATCTCAGTTAACTTTATATGTTATAATGTACCAAATTGTTTTATCCAGTGAGCTCTTTTTTAGACAGTTGATAACGTTCAGGAGTTATCCTTATTCTTAACTGTACACCACGTCATGAAGATGTGTATGGAAGTGGACATGCAGCTTCATGCAGTAATAGTGTCAGTCCTAGAGGGGAGTAAGTGATAAACCTCATGCCCCAGCAAAATCAGCCTCTGTTACCTATTGGATAGGAGGTTAAGTAGGTGCCAGAATCAGTCTGGCTATTGTGGCAAGGAGAAAGCTTGCTATCCCTGCTAGGTCTCCAACCCTTGACATACAACCATATTCTAGTCACTGACTGGTGATCTGTAATGGATTGGTGCAAAATTAACATTTTGCAGCAACCTTAGGTGTAGACTTTCATACCAAATTTTGTATAATTTTACTCACTAGTTTTAGGGATGAAATATGGACTGATGCTGTGCCATATAAATGTGCACTTTGTGCAACTATATAAAAATATAGAGATTTAAAGGACATTAAGGTTAGTCTGTTGTAATGTTAGGTTACAGTAGCATACCTAAGGGCTAATGTTATTCATGATGTGAACATGCATATATTGTACAGTACATATGTACGTATATAGCAGAAATCTGTAGCATTTTGATTTTTGATTTATGTAATAGCTATAAGTGTAGTTTGTTGAGCAGGAAATTAATAAGAAAACATGAGACTGAACCAGATATAATATTATCACACTTGTATTACAGATTAGAAGTGTTCTTGTACAATTTATTGTACACACTGAATCAGTTCTTTAATAATAATAAATCTTGAAGCATGTGTACAGCTGTCTGCACCTGAATTTTTCAAGCAGAAATTTCTTATGGTAGCATTTAAAGTTACAAACATGTTTTGTGGCCATGTAACTTAAAAATGTAACTTCTTGCATGCAGACCAATCCTGGAAAGAGGACTGTTACCAATTTACAATTTTAAGTAAAGTATGCTGTGACTACCTTAATTAACAGCAATGTCTAAATGATAACTTATGTGCTTAGCACATACACACAATATCTGCCTTAAATTTCATTGGTGAATGTGCAGAACTTACGAAGAAAATTCGTCCCAATACTGGATGAAGGTTTTCAACATAAACTCATTTCTTAGCCATGAAAGTAACTGGTGACTGGTCTTGAAAGTCCCTGGTCTAGGCTGAGTTGTTCTTTCTCAGTCATTTCAAAGCCATAATTACTCCTGCCTAATTCTCTGTGAGGTACAGTATATTATAACGTCACAACAAGCCTTGAACATAAAGCAGTTGACCTGTGTGTTGACTAAAAACAGAAATATTATTTTTGCTCATGTATATTCTTTGTGCTCACGATAAATATTCAAAGTCCACAATGAAATCAGTCCATTAGCTTGTGGTTTTTCTTTTTGTTACTTCTGCACTAAAATTACTGTTTTAAAAAACATATTCCATCTTCCTTCTACAAATGGAGGTGGGGTGGGAGTGCTTTGTTTCACTTTCAATTTAATTTGGTCAAGCATGTCAGATGCTCATCCTGTCAAATTTGACTCAGCTACAAAGCATAAATTTGTTCCTCACTGCACCACCTCACATAGTCTCTGTATAATAATTTTAAACGAGAAGGGTGAAACTGATGATTCCGCATCTGCAATAGTGATATAACACTGATCCTGATCAAGAGAACAAAGAAAGTTTGTTTCTTTGTAAACAGAGATTTCAGTTTTTGCTGTTTGAATATCGTCTGTCCTGTTCTACATTTGGTTCTGATATTATTGTACCTGAAGTGTCCACACAGTATGGCCAGAATTATGTGTATTATTATGTTTTTGCGTCATTCATGCAACTTGGTTTTTGACGATGATGTGATAAAGTAGGTTTCCAATCAGTGTCACTGTGCAGAAGGAGAAATATATTATGTTCATAGCTGCATTTCCCACTGCCTTACGTGTAGGTTTGGACTGACCTGCCTCTGGATTGTGGTGGGGGGCAAGTTAGTTAATTTGATTAATCACAATGATATTCAACTCCACTTCTGGCACAGAGACACAAGATGATATCATACACTTATTCTTTACAGGACATGGAAATTATGCTAGAAATATATATTTCATGTACATGGATTTCATTTGTTATTTTGTCGTATGATTTGATTCTGTATGTTAGCATTACAATACTAATGTAGTTCAGTCATTTGTTGCTCCATTGCTTTTCCTTCTTCAGGTACAGAACATAAATGAAGGCTGGTTTAACTTTTATTTCCCTGCTTTATGGTGATATCTATATACTCTTTGTACAGGAAGAAGTTCCTTATATGGAAGACAGTCTTGCACACCAACCCATCATACATACTGTAGCTGTATTCTGTTTATGTTCCTTTCTGTATATTACATACAGTAGTCACATATTATCAGTATTTCTGAGTATCATAACCAGTGGTCCCCAGATTGCAAACATAGTTGCTTGTATTTTGCCATAGCTTGAAAACTTACTATTTTACATCTAGTGACTTTTTTTTTCTTTTATCAACAAAATAGTTTGTGCGGAACATTACTTCTTGTTTGTACAGGCAAGTTAATCGTGACTATGGCTTGTTTTGTTGAGATCTCTGCTGTTCTGGGATGTTACACAGTGTAGATTGGTAGTCAGTTACAGATGTTTCAGAACAACCTATCTGCCCCATCTTCAAGAATCAAGGGTCTGCTTGACCCTTGAATATGAGACCGATGGGTTGTCCCAAAATGTCGGTAACTACCAGTCTATATTTCATAACGTCCCAGAAGAGCAAAGATCTCATTTACACCATGGCAGAGGCTTGAAAGTACACCCCTTTTTGTTCTGTGCTGACTGGTCAATATGAGAGATTTATGATCAATATTTTACATGCCCCTATGCATAATTTTGGTTTTTGAACCCTCACTGTCATGACTGTAACCGCAGATTTTAATACCACACACTGCTGTAAGTACAGCTGCTTAGATGTGGTGGTAATAAGTAAACTTACAGACTGTTTTTGTACTGTACAATCTGATACTGGATAGTGTAGCAGTCCTCGGAGAACCCACTCCTGTTTTATTGGTCTTTGAATCAGAAATGATTGGGAACTGCCAATTTATGTCATGAGCTCAAACTATTGTAAACACTGGACACTTGGCTGAAAAACACATTGTTTCAGGATGTGGCCCTTCCACCAGCAAGAAGCCAGTGTCAAGATCACTGTGCTCTTGTAACACAACTGAAATGATGGAAAATCTCCAGTATATGTGTCACATTAATGACATCTTTGTTACAGACTTTCAGACTTATGATCTCAATTTTCAACATTATATTATGCAGTTTACATATGTTTGCAGTATAATATATTTACATATATGTAAATAAATAAACATTTGTGTGTTAAAATATGTTTAAGGATTGTCATGAAGTTTCATGCAATTTTCATTAATACAGTAAGAGTATAAACAATACATAATATAGCCTGTTAGTATTAATTAATAACCTTCCCTTTTATTTCCATCATTAAGAAGTAGAAGTCACGATGTGAAGAACTGCTGAAATTTCGTTCAATTTAGAATTTCTGGTAGATTTTCTTTGGTAGTATTTTGAAAGATTGAAGAAATCTGAAAACTACCACGTAAATGAGTTTATTACCACAAACTGCACAACAAATTTCACTTATCCACATATAGGAGACTACTCCCGCATGTTTCAGCTATTTCTTGTAGCCATTCTCAGGGAGTACCGATATGAAAAGGATATACACATGGAGTTAAAATATAAAATTTAATTTTGTTGACAGTAAATTGTAAGATACAGTACATTATAAATACTATTATCATATTAACATATGGCACTGACAATATATATAGATCGAATATTATAAATGAATCTAAATCAAGTGCCTCCAAACATCTGAAACTGGTAAAATTCTCCACGAGCTTGTTGAGTCCTGTATGCCAACAGGCTGTGTACACTATGAACGATTGTGATTATGAACAGGATGTAGGAGAATCAGAATCTTTTGTATATTCTTCCTCTGATTAAACATATCATCACTCTTTGTAATAGTAATATTATTCCTATGGCTATATGGTGTAAATATTAGTCTTATTCGTGTTTATATTACTAGCTTTATTGTGACAGGGGGCACTTTATTTAAAATGTTAGTTTTGGGGTTAATGAAATAGTATTCACCTTTCCTCTGAAGTTTTAAAAGGTTAAGTCTTATTTTTGGTTTACAAGACAAATATTTTTCTTAAATTATTAAAACTTTAATGTCAATGTGGTTGTATTTTTTTGTCGTATATTTTTGTATGGTTTGGACATTTTATTCCAGTTGGAAGCACTTACTGATTGCTATATTGGGATTGGAGTTTATTGTTCTAGTAATGTATTGTTCTGTTCATCTGGCATGTTAGCAAAATTGCGAAAAGCAACTGCTAGCTTTGTGATGTCTGTCTATCCATCTGTCTGTCCGCACGGAACAATTCTGCTCCCACTAGATGGATTTTCACGAACTCGATATTTGAGTATTTTTTGAAAATCTGTCTAGAAAATTCAAGTTTGATTAAAATCAGACAAGTAGAGGTACATTACATGAAGACCTATGTACATTTATGATAATATCTTGGTAGGTTGTTATTAGAATGAGCAATATATTTAGACAAAAGCTGTAGAGAAAATCAAAACACATTTTATGTACTATAATTTTTTTCAGCAAATTGTGCTGTTTATGAGGTAATGTGGAAAAATAGGTTACAGCAAGACAGGCCACATATGACAAGATAATATGACGCGTGCACCTTGCATGCTGGATAACTAAGGCTACATACACACACTCAGAATGTGTAATACTTCTTGCTTTTCATGGCAATGGTGGTTATGCAAAATGTGCCTCAGTGGTAATGTTTATACGTACGTTGCCTGTCTTTGTTTTTATTTGTGTAGTTTTAATTATAGTTTGTTTTGGGTCATTTACTTTTTGCTTTTTCTGTTTATGAGAGTTAATTAGGTCTGTCAGTTTTGGTTTCTGTGTTTCATCGTCATGGTAGTGATTACTTTCAGTCTGACAGAGTTCTTCAACGTTAACATTTCTTTGTTTTTTATCCTGTTTTTTTCAGGTTCCTGATTGTTGATTTGTTCTTTATTATTTGGTATTTCTTTTGTTTTTTCTTTCCTTATTTTTTGTTTGGGGAAACTGGGTTACTTTTTTAGGGGTCTAATGTGATTTCTTATGGGCTGGTTCTTTTGAGATTATGAGATTGTGTTCTTATGGTTTTGGCTAGAGAAGTTGTTTTCCATTGAGATTAGTTTTTTGTTTTCTCTTGTCTCTGTTATTTATCTTAACATTATGTTGTATTGGTACAAGAATCGGTTTCCTTTCTTTTTATGTGTTTTTGAAAGTAGATTAATTCCTACTGTTTAAATTTTGGGCTGGTGTATCAACCTGAATGGATTCAGTCTGGTATGTATTTGTTGTTTTACACTTTGTTGGCATATCGTGTTGGTTGGCATTTTTTATTTTTACAGTTCATTGGGTTCACTGTGTTTTGTTTTTGTTGCATGATGATGTTTTGGTTAGTGGTTTATTTTATATATGTATGATGTTGGCCTTTTTGGTTAGGATGTCCATGTTTGTGGTTCATTTGCATCTCCTTGGGCTTGTGTAAAGGATCCTGTTTCTGGTTAATTGATTTTGGCTGGGGTATTTTTGAAGCTTTGGTGTGGTCTGCTTCATGTTTTTCCTGTTCTGGTTAAGTTTGTTTTTGGTTTTAATATTGTTTGAACTGTTTTGAGCTTGGTTGGTAGATTGTTTATTAGTTTGTTTTGTGTGCAACACACTGACTTGAAGTCATTGTGGCTCACAGTAGAGTGATTGTTCATAGTGTACCTAGCTTGTTGACATACAGGACTTACCATTCAACAAGCTTGAAGAGAAATCTACCAATTTCAGATGTTTAGATGCACCTGATTTTAATTTCAGTCATTTATAATTTTTAGTTTATATAAATTGTTAACACTATATGTTAATATTATAATAGTATATTTATAATGTATCTTACCATTTACTGTCAAAGTTAAATTTTAATATTAATTCCATGTGTTTATCCTTTGTATTATCAGTACACCCTGAGGATGGCTATAAGGAATAGCTGAAACCTGTTGGAGTAGTCTCCTATATGTGAAAGTTGTTAGTCTTAAACTCATATATGTATATCTGTTGCACAGAAGTATAATTTTGAGATTTGAACTATCTTCTGAGATGTGGGTCCTACATCCGCTGCTAAGCAAGCTCTGACCAACTGCATCACAAGACAAGTTCTCTTAGGTTTGTTACACATTTTTGTTGCATGGAATGCATGATAATTTGGGTTTAATGACAAATCAACATGGCATACATATCTCTCTTCTGATCACATAAATTCAACAGAAAAATTTTGTTTTGTTACAATTAGCGTGCTTGTTAAGGCTGACATGTGACAGGTAAACAGACTAAGAAGGGATTTTAAAAAGTTATTCAAGAGTTTAGGCATGTTCTGATGAGCCAAACACTTCAGTTAACTCTTCCTGGAATTCCAGTTTTAAATTAAGCATTTGTATTTGCTTGACTGATGATGTGTAATTAACCAGTGTGATTTCAGCCACAAACTAAGTAAACAGAAAGTATTTTAATCTTCAAAAATGAAAACAGTTTCAGAATATAGTTGGAGTGTTGTGACACAAAACACGGCATTTATATGAACAAAACATAAACCTCTCATATCATTTAGAGGAATGTTATCTATGCGTAAAAAAGGAGTTAAGTATGTGAGTCACTGGTATCTATTTCTTCACACACACGGGGCGGAATTTTTGAGGAAAAATTTGTGTGCAATTCCCTTCATAAGACAAAAAACAGACATTTTTAGTACATTTCTTATCAAATTCAGCTTTTGAATCTGCACATCTTCATAACAAAAATGCTCTAATATAGTATTTCCGAAACTTTCTCATCACAAACCACTATGTAAATATAAAACGCAAGTGTAAAAGAATGACACGTAATGTGTTTTGAAAAAAGAAAATATGTTCCAACTTTTCTCGAGTTTCTAGTTAACACAGCAACTACTGGGATAGCTAGAGGGCTGGACAATCTTGGAAGTAGAGATATATATCCTTCTGGGATGTAACATATCACAAGGGGACTGGTTCTTGAAATTTAGAGGCAACATATTGATCTCATCTTTAGGAGATGAAAAGTCCAATAGGAACATCAGTCAACAGGTGGACACATCAATACTTGTATACAGGGATGGTGTAACTGGTGCTTGGGTGACTTGAAGAGATAATGGCCCTCATATATCAGAACAGATACCTCATTGACACCTATGCAATAACCTAAAATCTTGCATCTTCTAAGTAGTTCGTCAATTTATTTCATGTATTTTCATTCTATAATAATGTATAGAATACTTCTTTGGGGTAATTCTTCCAACAGCAGTAAGATATTTACTTTACAAAAGAAAATCATCAGAGTTATGGTCGGTGCACATCCTAGAACTCCATGCAGCAGTCTATTTAAAAAATTAGAGATTTTACCTGTTCCATACCAATATATATTTTCATTAATGAACTTCCTTATTAATAATCAACAAAACTTTAAAACAAATTCATCAGTACACAGTATTAATTCAAGGAATAAGCACCATCTTCATAGACCAGTTGCCAACCTATCTTGTTTTCAGAAAAGTGCCTTCTATTCTTGCATCAGAATGTTCAACAGTTTACCACGCAGTCTCGCAAATCTTAAGAATGAAAAGGCACAATTTAAAGTAGCACTAAGAAGATACTTAAATGTACACTCCTTTTACTCCATCTTTTACTGTCTAGCGTATGACAGTCTTGTGCTACACAATGGCAGAGACGCACAGCACCATACCAGCCAAGGGACCTGTGTCAAGAACGATTCTGTCTCACAGTTTATCCGCCAGGATGACCTGGCATTCCGGATCATGGAAACAAGACCTCACAGTTTTCGTTGGAGAGAAATTGAAACTTGGGGACCAGGATTTGGAGTAAATCATGACTAAAGGATATATAGTGCCACAGGACTAATGAAGCACAAAATCTAAGACTGTGACAAAGCGTATGAACTACCTGAACAAGCATATTTTATTCAAGCTTTTAAAAAAACCAAGTTTTAGTTTATTAAGTTTTAGTGTTTTAGCCAGCTGACCATTTACTACATGCCTCATGAAAAAAGAACACAGTAAATGAAGACAGCACAATGAGCCTATCAGCAGAAAAAACATCGGTGCACTCCTGGATGACATGGTTAATCATCCAAACATGCCAGAATGAAGTGCAAATCAGTTGAAACAGTGAAATAGTGCATTTAATTGGTTATAATATAGCATTTAGTATCACGACAATGCACAGAATTAGCAGTGTTAAAATTAACTTTTGGCATTTATTTTGTCTTTCCCTTCTTGTTCACGTTTCAGATTGCGTTAACAGCATACCTAAAGCTATCATTTAGTTTCCCCTTTAGCATCTCCTTATTTCCTGAAGTTTTATTTACTGTCACACTGTGTGAATTGATTACTGTGTGGAACTGAACAAGGTTGGGATATACTAGTGGACCACAAAAACACAAACTGGTATATGATCCACTCTCCATCTGAAAACACCATCTGAAACCAGTGCTTGGTGCTCTATCTTTTATAGTTACGAGGTTTTCACCAGACTAAGAGATGGGGCAGGGCCAAGAGATTTATCACTTCTTCAGAAATATACGACCCTCCCTTCAGTGGTAACCATTGCTCTTTTCCCAAGTGTAAAAGGGTTGGGATATGAAGCTTACTGCTCAACCTACCCACTCCCCATATGCCTTCATGCTGTTCATGGGGATAACTTTACATATGTGTAAATAAACGAAAACCGGCCCAACCGTAACATATACAGTGATATTATAGATCTAGAACTCATTGCAAACCACATTTCAATCACTGGAGATACTGACATTACCTTCCCAATATATACTATCCTCAATGAAATTTTTGTCATATAATTTGGAATTTTATACATCTAATTTTTCAGTTCATGGTATTAATAAGAGAAGTAGGCTCCAACTACATAAACCAATACCTAATCTCACACTGTATCAAAAGGGAATGTATTATGCAAGTATAAAAATCTTTAACGAATTACCTAACGCACTGCTGAATCAGTAGAGGGCAAAGAACGTTTTATATCAACTTTGAAAAATTACTTAGTTGACAAATCCTACTATTCACTTGAAGAATTCTTTAATGGTTGAATACTCATATGAGATGAGGCCTGATAACTGCTTACAGAAGAACACATTTTAGTATGTTGGTTTTACAAGTATATAACTTGACTGCTTATTGTATAGGATTGTAAACTGTATTGTATTGTTTTTAACCATAGTTTTAAGTATGTTAAGAATGACCACTGATTGCTATAATTATATCTTATGTTTGAGGCATGTTTCATATCCAGTCGCCCCTCATAGGTGCCTTTCTGGATCGATGAATGTATCTGTATGTCATCTGTTATGACTAAGAGAGAGGATACGATAACCCGGTTACCGTAAATGAGCGTAATGAATGAACCCGCCCACTGTACGTGCGCGCAATGAATGAACCCGACCTCCGCACAGGGTTCTTTTGGCCATGTGTTACCATAGATCAACTAATATGTCTGTTACTAACTACAACGGCGTGTCCGGTATGAAGCCACTTCCGATTGGGAAGTGATGAATGAGACGACAATTGAACCTTAAACACACGATTTATATTTGAATTACTTCGAGGCGCACACACATATTAAGTTCCACTTACATCACCGATTATTGAACTTCCGGATCCACGACATGTAATGTATGGCGCAGATCTCTATGTTTGTTCTATCCTCACGTCACTGCTAGATTACCAATGTGTGATGCATTAAATCACCGTCTGCAGTCACGAATCCCTTGTTTTATTTTTTTTGGCCTAGTGTACGATTACATAAACTTCATGCCATTTGTGAATTGCAAACGTCTTTAATTCTAGATAAGTGTTTTAAAACAGAGGTATGACTTCTGAGCCACGGAATGAACGAATGAATCAAACGGATTTCAAATTCGCAGACCGAACAATTTGTTGGCAACATTGACAACACAGACGACTTGATTGGTGGGGTCAGTGGGTGACCGGTGGTAAGACATCTGAGAACAGTTAGAGCGTGTGGTGTTCGTGGTAGCAATTCAAAAAGGTGTTACAGTAAATGGTGACTTTCGAAATGTGAGGGTGTTAGTAAAAATGTTGGTGCGCGTTATGCAACTGTGTAGTACTTTAGATTTTCTGTGTGAGACATGTGACCCTTTAGAGCAGTGCTGTAGAGCAAGAACACGTGAAGTCTTAACGAGAAACTGGTTGTGGTGGAATTTAATGAAATATTTGTGGACATTTTCGCATCTGTTACAGTGTCACTAATCACAGAATCAGCCCCAAGATTAGTGAAAATGTCATCTCGAACCATGTGCATTACTCAAGAAGGTCCTGCTAATGCACTTGCTCTTAATAAAGATTATTCGCAGGTTGTCATTGCAGGAAGAAATGGTAACGACCATTCTTGTGCTAGTATTATGAGATGTGCTACTGCTTCAAAAGCATTTCCACATTGTCATTATGGAATACATCTGTTCAGTGAATGTACTGGACGTCGATGTTCCATTTCTAAGTAGTTCAGATACAAGTATTCGCAGAAAAAACAGTTCAGCCGTGGTACTTGTCCAAGTTGTGGCCATAGGGACAGATACATTAGTTGTGTTATTAGAATGTTTGCCATTGAAGAGGGATGCTGTACCTTCCTAAGGAGGCCCCTCCCTCAATTTGGGGCATTTGCGCCGATTTCCAGTATAATTTTTGCCTATGTGTATATCTGTGCTGGATGCTAGAGTTTCTTTCTTATATTTAATGTGGTTCTTATGTTTCCATGACTACCATAACAACGCAAAGGACAATTTTATATTTGATTGCAAAATTGGGTTTATTCTTTGGTACCAATGGGGTCACTGATCCAAACTCTTGACATTAGCAGTGCATGGTATTTTCCTCTTTTACCAAGCATGATTCTGTAGTTAGTTTATATATTTTAGAGACACTGTCCTATTTGGCTAGAGAGACTGATTAAAACACAAATCTTAAGATAACTGGTCTCATAGGCTAAGATTTGAATCTGAGATCATCAGCATATGAAGCAGAAATGTAAACTTCTTAACTGTGATGTTCAGTGGGTAGTGTAGTAGTTGGAAGTTTGTATGTGGCACATACTTAAATCAGGCTGCCCTGGCAGTGTTTGGTCCATTCTGTGAGATAAATGTGCAAGATTGGAATGTTAAACCCATCCCCTTTGGATGTCAGTGGAAGACAGTGAACTTTTAGACCCTGTGGATGTAATTAAAATGGCAACATTTTGGTTGTCTGCTCCGTGTAGTTACCCGCAGCAGGCATTCAAGTCTAAAAAAAGATATTGTTTTTGCATGATGCAGCTTGTAAGAGTTGCTCTAACTCTAGCTCAAAGTGAGCTAGAGACCTCATTCTGGGCTCATTTGAAGACTAAAGCATATCATTGGAAATGGCATGTTATCATCTTTCCGTGCATGTTGATTTAGCTGTCTGTAGGACTAATAGGTTCATAGGTATAACTGTTGTAAGATGACGTCTTTTGCCAAAAATTCCTGAATTTTGGAAATTTTGTGCCACCATTGTTTAAAATTATTACACTTCTCGTGCTCAAAATTGGTATGGATAAGTGCAGCCACAATGCCTAATAAGTTAAATGAAATTTTCATGCAAATTGATGAAGGTTGGATTGTGAGCTCAGTTGATTTAGCATGGAATGATCCTCTTTTTGTGATAATTGTTGATCTGTCCAGGCAACTGATAGGATAGTACCTTAATATAGCTGTCCTTATCTGCTCATCATGCACAGCTATTGTTCCATCTCATTTGGTGTTATACTTGTAACCTGTCCAGATAATACAGCTGCAGTAAATAATCAAGTATGAAACACTATGATCTGAAACATATTGCCCGTTTAGGCCAGGTTGATAAAGACTATGCACATGAAAGAGGTTGAGCCTGGAACATGTATATTGTGATACTGATGTGCATAAAATCCTTGGCCTTCGGTATTGTGTCTGTACCGAGTAAATTATCAGATACAAATCTTCACAGTCATCAGTGACACATCAAAATCTTGTGTGTTTTTATGTCAGGAATGTTTACAGTCACTTTCCTGCTATGAACGTTACAAAACTTGCTGTTGCTTTCCTCCAGCTATTTGTCCTTTTCTTCCCCTTGTGACTACAAGAGGTTACCATGAAGTAACAGATCAGTGCATTCTTTATGTAATGAACAGCACAGCATAAATGAATGGTGATGTGTCACATTCTTTTATATAAGGGAACATACACACACCTCTTGCTAGGAAGGTGCAGTAACTAGCAACATTTTTCAGTATGTATGATTTCACAGTGGTGAGCGTTCATATTGAGGTCTTCTCAGTTATGACATTGTGTTGTAATTTGGTGGGCAGGTGCCTGCGTATCAAAGGGACATGCTGTGCCATCTTCAAGGTAAAACTGAGTTTTCATTTGGCATGAAAACCTCTAATCTTACATCTTCAGTGTTGCTGTAGTTATGTAGTCATATGGAAGACTTGTCCATGCGTTCCTTTATAAAAAAGAAATCATTACTCTGTTGGTGTGAAGCATCATGAATTGGTAAATGTCTAGAGAGTGCTGCATCTCATGAACATTTATCGCATTATGCTAGAAGCTGTGTGTTCGATTACTCTGTAAAATAGGGTTGTTTTCAGATGTGTCCTCAATTTGAAAGGAAACTATTCTTTTATTTTCTTAATCATGATCATATAAAATCTCGTACCACATTATTTTTTAAATGTGTATTATGGCATTGTCTCCAATCTTTACAGTTTAACTGTAGAGCAAACCCTAACCATTTGCATTTTCTTTAAAATCCTGCAGACTGTCTAACCATGATATGCGAAGTCAAGATATTACGGGAAAGATGGGATTATTGGAACCAGAGGGATTGAAACATTAATATGTGTACCTCTGTAATTAATAATCATGCAGACATTTGTGTTGGTGTTTGTTGGAGTGAAGTTGGTATTCCTGGCTGAGAGTTGTCGCAGTGATCAAACAAAGTAGATGTGCATGGCAAAGTGGGAGACAGAAGACTTTCTGAAGAAGAGGGTGATCTTTGATGCTTTGCCTTTTTCTGCATGTCCTTGTACACCTCCTTGTATGGTACCTTGACAGCCTTCATCTAATACTTAAATTTCAGGCACCTATCCATGAAATGGTTGTTGTAAAAGACTGACTGAGTCATGTGCCGTCAAGAGTACTTGCACACTGATTCTTCCGTGTAGCAGTGTCAGAATCTTCTTTCCCTTCTGCTGTACTGAGTGCATCAGATTTTCAAGCTGCTCATTGGTAAACTCAGCAGCATGAGAGCCAAGGAATTCATGGATATCTGCTTCCTTGTAATCTGAGAATCTTTCTGGAACTTTACATGCTATTACGGAGATGTTTCTTATTTTGTTTGGTTGGTTGGCGAATCCCCAGAAGTCATTAACTGCCTCAGGCCAAACCTTCTTCCCACAGCCATGTGGAGCCATCGACTTTGGCTTGTGTATGAACTTCTTTATGTTACCATGCAGTTAGCTGTGCTCTATAATTTCCAGCATTCAGTGACACTGACATGGGTATCCTATTTGCATCCACGGCACTGTGGAAGGTGCAGTGAGTGTAATAGCTTTTGAATATTATGATGGTTCCCTGGTCATGTGGCTGTGGAAATGAGGTTGTGGTGTTGGACAGATATGCAAGGTGGATATTCAGATAGGTGAGACTGAGACCCTCTGGGTACCCTGGGGCATTATGAAGGACAAGGATCCTTTGATGCTAGATTCTTACACTTAAGATTCCAAACCACCCTTTCCTGGCATGGCCTTCCCCCTCTCCACAGCATCACTGATTGTCTTAACTTATAGCCACACACACAAGGTCCTTTCCATCCTTCCAAGGAAGGGGTCCTAATGACTGTCACAAGAAGGTTTTTCACTTAACTGAACACTGGCTGTAATGCTTCCCCTGTTCTTTTCTTCAGGTTCTTGAAGAAACTAATCTTTGATTCATACATGATTGCATCTGATGGCAGTACTCTCATTCCCCTGTCCAGTTTATGCAGCACCTTGACTTTGTTTAAGAGAGACATCACTTTCCAATTCATTTTATTCTTAAGCTTATCATCAGGATATAGATCACCCATTCTGGACGTGTTTAAAACTCAAGGGCAGCAATTCTAAATATTATGAGAAGTACAGTCAGTGTGCATTCTTTTTGCATAATACTTAGGTAGCTACTGAGTGAGACAGGTGGGCAGATGTAGGCTGCTCTGTATTGCTGTGCATGCCTACACATGTGTGTGTGACAATGTGATGTGCAGGGGTTGCCGCAGTGACTATATGAATGAACAGTCACACTGTGCAAACCTGTGAGTGAGGAGGGTGTGCTGTGTTTGTTATAGTTTAATTCCAGTGTGTAACAATGACAATGAAATTTTTATTTTGCAGTGTTCAAAGTATTTTCCATTGAAGATGATGAATTTGTAGAGAACTGTAACCTGAGAGTTGGGAAGAACCTAAATCTAAATTTTTCATGTAATGATGTTGCTTGGAACACAATTGAAGGTAAATTATCGTTTGTGTAGTACATATAAAATAGACTGCATGTTCTCAGTGTTGTTAGGCAGTGTTAAATACAAGATACAATTTGTCAGTTTTTTAGAAGGACAAGCCATATAAAAATGTTAACTTAATACACACTGGTAACTGCCTTTAACATCCAGGTATATACCAGCAGCCCTTCAGCTTTAAGTGCCCTGATTAATTTGATTGTCCCTGCAATGCTGTAATCACTAAGACAGTGCATTTCTTTTTTACTTATGTATGAATCATGGCTTCAGTCTTACAGAAGAATGTCATGTTTTGAGAATGTTTCTGAGGGTGGTATTTTTCAGAACAAGAACCCCTGTGAAGTTCCACTAAGCAAAACTTGAAATGTGCCTTGTTTTACCTTTTTTGTTGTTTGCATTAAACAGTTTTCACCTTCTGATTGTATATTTTATATTGCTCATACTGTGCACATTCTTACAGTTTAATACATCAACCAACACATGCACTTAATAAAATACAATTCATAACAAATATTAAACTCCTACATGTTTTGATACCAGAGTGCTATCCTCAGGGAGATTTAAAACAAAAATGTAAGCCCAACACATTAACCTTTTAAAGCCTAGTGGTAACTTTACATACGACCAGCTTTAACATTAAAAAATTCTACGTGGTGCCCACATTGCGTTTATGTGTTTTGTACGGATCTCAGAACAAACAGCAACTTTTGCCTTATAAAACATTAAGAGATTGGTTTTTATAACCGAAGTGGAGAGTGTTTACAGCGTGTTACACACTGAGTCCTTATGTAACACAGACACACTTTGTCTTTAAAGGATTAATCTAGGTATTACACTGCCTGTATTGGAATGTTTACAATGTTAAAATTCTAAAATATATAAAAAGCTGACAAACATAAAAAGTAGAGTATTATGATATTAAAATTATACGACAGTGAGCAGTTCCAACTATAAGTCCATGTTTGTTTATGATCTTTACTGAATATGCGTACAAACATCTGTCTTGTTCATATGTGATCCCAAGGGATCTTATCCACGTGCGGTGTGTGATGTGTGTCATGTTGGGTGGTCACTGCCCAGCACGACACACATCACATGCTGTGATTAGGGGAAAGGGTGTATCAGTCTGTGTTTTTAGTCTGATTGCTTGTCATGGAAAGTCTGGTTAAAAAATGATGTACTTTGCAGCTGGCAGTCTCTAGTAAAGTTGCAGCTTATTTTAAATGGCTGTGATGCAGTGAAGTGAACCAGTGGGTACTGGATTAGGTGTATGATTAAAAAGGGAGTTTTCCCTAGCCTCTGCACCTTGATCAGGGAGAAAACTGGGACAATCATCATGACTTGTACACAGTGTGTTAAGATTTGGAACTTTTATTAACTTTCTATACATCAGTAAGTGAAATATGAGAGTTTGCTAAGGTCAACAAGTATATTGGTAGTTTTATTTATTTGTTTATTTATGTAATTATGGTAAAAATCTGTCTCATGGTAACAAGCTTTAATACTGGTAAGATTCCTTGGTGTAAAATTTAATAAAAAGCCTAGGAGTTATATTAAGGTGCAGCAGATAACATGCATATGGAATGTGGGAATTGTGTGTCCGTTAGGAGATGTTACACACTCAGTAATAGAAGGTCTGAGAAGTAAATTTATTGCTAAAATATCTGAATAGATTTCTGCCCACACTTTTGTAACAGTCATGGCACTTCTGTCCACAGACCATCTCTTAGCAACTGCAGCTACAAATGGTGCTGTTGTTGTATGGAACTTGAATCGACTGTCGCGATCAAAACAGGAACATGTATTTATGGATCACAAACGAACTGTAAACAAAGTGAGTTTCCATACATCGGAACCTACTTGGCTCATTTCTGGTTCTCAGGATGGGACCATGAAATGTTTTGATCTTCGAACAGGAGAAGCAACTCGTACATTTTACAGGTAATGTTCTAAGGAATGAGTTAGGCCACTATTTCAGCAGTTGAATTTCTTAAATTTGTACAGTTGGTTCTTCTTCTTCATATACACAGGGTTTGAGTTGTAAAGAAATCCTTGATATGCGTTGTGGTTATAAATTATGTAAGTGATAACAAAAATTTGTTAGGAAAAGTAAGAGCCATGCATAAATTATCCACACACTGTTGTGAAGAGCAACTGAGAAACTTTCTTATACCCTAAGCAGTTGTAATATGTGCTCCATTTGTTGCCCTGCACACATGCAGACAGTATTCAACTTTGTGCCAGTCGTTTTGCAATAAAGTGTCTTCAGTTTTTGCAGTTGCTATTCATATTTGATCCTTCAACCTCTGTAGGGTTATGGTGGTTATGTGGTGGCATTTTATCGTGTTGGAAAACAACATTTAATCTGTGTTCAAGTTGGTGTGGCATTAACCGAGACTACAATTTGTCACAGTAGATAATTCCATTAACTTTTGGCACAAAGTCAAATATTGCCTTGATGTGTGCAGGAAAACAAATGGGGCACATATTGAACTTGCACAGGGTATGAAAAAAACTTTCTGATTTGGGTTTTACAACTGTGTGAGTTTAATTTCTGTGTGTCCATTATTTCTTACTGATAAGTTTTTAAATTGAGTACATTAACTGTAATCACCATGTGTGTTGCTTTACTCTGTCATCTTTATTTAGATGTGACAAGAGAAGCTTGAGAAAGAATTTTATGCTGTGTACTGTGTTGCTAAGCCCCTGGCACTGCATGTCTGAACAGTTAACATTGCGCTGTTGAATGTTCCATTTCAGTAACACCGAAAGTGTCCGCGACGTTCAGTTCAGCCCTCATCTCCACCATGTGTTTGCTGCTGTGTCTGAAAATGGCAACGTTCAACTGTGGGATCTGAGACGTCCTGATCGCTGTTATCATCAGTTTACTGCTCATAGTGGACCAGTGTTTGCCTGCGATTGGCATCCTGATGTAACATGGCTCGCCACTGCTAGTCGAGATAAAACAATTAAGGTGGAAACAAAATCATTATCAAAATTTTATCCATGATGTACACTTGAAGGCATAATTATATTTATTATACTAATTACTGGTTAGGTGTGATATACTTGGTTTGCACCTGTTTAAAAACTCAATCAGGAAACTAGGTGTCCTGATCAGGATGTTTTCGGTCTGTTGCAGTGCAGGTTAAATGCTGTGCACATTTAAATAAACGTTAGCTTGTTTTTTCATATACATAGTCATTTTTTCAATGTTGGTGTCATGCTGTGGACATTTACATGTGACACTAGCGTAGGGGCACAGAAATTTTCCAAAAATTGTAAGTCATGGGAAGGGTAATGATTCCAGACTATAATTTCTTGTACTTTCATTACCGTGTTAATTAGGGTTTTGTGTTGATGCATTGTTTAGTGTTTTTGTTTGTTTCTGTATATATATGTATTCATTCTAATTTTACATTTTGCTGGTTTGACAGTAATTACCGTACTTGATTGTAACTCATCTCTGGACATATCCAACATCATTCTGCAATGATTCTTAGGATGAAATACAAACTAAATTAAACTAAACTAAACTAAACTAAACTAAACTAGTGTTTGCAAATGCAGGGCATAATATTTTTAACACAAGAGAGGACAATTCTTGAATGGGGAGTATTTGCTGATAAAATACAATACACTTTAAATAGTTTGGTTAAAGATGTAGCTTTGTGTATTTTGTGATGATAGAATGAGGAATTGGAAATGTGAGAGGCATTGGTTGTGGCATGCGTTAAGGTACTGTTCAAGCACTTGCCTGGAATGACTAAAAAGAAACATAATCTCATGACAGGTTAGCTGGTCATTAAGCCAGGAGTGAAACCTAGACCTCTCAAATACGAAACTAGACATTCAGCTGCAGTGTCTGGTTTTGGGGTAAGTAAGGGATAGTAACATCATACCTGACTGTTCAGTATACATGATGTGCTGCAGGGGAGAAAACAAAAAGGATATTTGTTATTGATGACTGATCTGTAAATTTAGTTCTTGAAGGAAAATAGTCTAGGTGTTGCAGCTTGCACCTGTCATGGTCAGAGAAGTATTACACAGCATCCTTGACACATAATCTCGTCTTGTTTGATTCTCGTCATATTAAGATTTTCAGACCAGATAATACTGCGGCTGATGGAAATTATTACTGTAACATATATACCAAAGCAAAGAAAACAAATTATCAGTGGACTCTAATATTGCTGTTGCACATTTAATTTAGTGCTGTATTTATTGTCAATTCTTCTCATAGCTTGAGGAAACTGCATAATCAGTCTTTTTGTAATGCATCTTTTCTTTATTCAGTTTGGCTCTAACACAGTGAAAGTAATGCAGAACACTGTTTACCTAAGCCAAGTCCATTTTGGATTGTCATTTTAGCATATGGCAACTGGGCACAAAGAGCTATAGGGATATGGTGCAAGGGAAGCACATTCTATTGAATGTATTATTTTTGTGACTCATTATTTTTGTAATGGTGGATATTTAAAGAGTGTGAGTATTGTTTTATAGCGTACAAAAATTGTGACATAGTGCTGATGCAAAGGCCACGCACATGTCTGCAAAAAATGACATCTCTTTGCAGAAAGTGTAGGCTGTGTCACCAATACTTCTTTTGAATTGTCTTTCTGTCTTACATTTGCCTCATGCACAGCAGTTTGTTCATATTGAACTAAAGGTTGTCTGTTGTCAGCCAAAGAGCAAATTAAATAAAAACAGATATGTAAGTAATACCCTAGTTTTAATTGGGTACCAGCATATTATGAAATGAGGAACGTGTAAAAGGCAGCACTTTATGGACAAAACTTCATTAGTTTACTAAAGTGTATCATGCACTGGGGAATCTAAATACTTCAGTGTCATGTTTTAATTAAAAGAATAAAACAGTGGTAAGAAGAAAAATGACAAACAGCAAAACACAATACACAGTGTTACGCATAATATAGTGCATACATACAGCAACAGCTTACCTTTGAGACATGTTTGCCAATACAGTTTTCCTGCCTGTCATGTAGGTGGAGAGATATATGACACACTCTCAGATTAAGAACACATTTTTACAAGGTTTGGTTCTGCCATTTTCTGTGTAGCACTTATTACTTCACTTCCCTTCACTTTGCTTTACCAAGGCTGTAGTGAACAGAATGCATTAAACTTGGTTTGCACTAGCCATGAGCACAGCGCTAAGCCATGCTGTGTTGATTTAAGTTTTTAATGTGACTGGAGGATTAGGTGTGAGGAGTGAGTGAAAGAATGTGCTTTTTACCTGAAATGACAACAACCAATAGAGGAAGTTTGTATGGAATATATAAATGTTATTTATTTAAATAAATTGAATGTCACAGTCATGCTTCCACACTAGTTGTTGTTCAAACTGATGTACTTTCCCACGTGATGAATGGTAATGCCACGTGAACCAGTACCATAGATTAGAAAGAGGCATGCCAGGGTGAAACAGCACTGCTGACCTAAAGATAGGCTGTGTTATTTGTCAAGTTATAGTCATATCTATCACATAGTATTTAGCCTGGGAAAGGGTGCAGGGAATAGACTGACTGCTTACTTTATAGTAGGTGACAAAATATATATTTAGTTAAAATCTGCTGCTGTTTTGTGAAAGTGTTTTCAGTGTGGTTAAAATTGTCATAAAAGTCATGGAACAGCATTGTCTGTGTGCAGTGTGATATCTGTAGAGACATACAGTAAAGCATGCAGAGTAACAATGAACATGTCTGGAAAATATGTATCCACCATGGGCTTAGACCTTTACACAGTTGTTCCTTTCTAGGTGTGGGACCTGTCAGGCAAGCCATCATTAGAGTACACGATTCACACCATAGCATCTGTAGGACACATTAAATGGAGGCCTCAGCGGAAATACCACATTGCCAGCTGTGCCTTGGTAGTGGATTGTAGCATCAATGTTTGGGACGTGAGACGGCCATATATTCCCTTTGCTGCATTTAATGAACATAAAGATGTAGCTACAGGTGTTGCATGGAGAGGTGATCCTCATGTCTTCCTCTCAACTAGTAGGGTAAGAGAATGATGATTGTTACTTAGATGAAGTAACGGACTGTGTGAGGAGCTGGTATGGCAGTCAGTATGGTGGTTAGGCTGCAGGTTGGATGACTGAGGAATCACCCAGTTCCTAACAGGGACAAGAGATTTAAATCTTCTCCAAAACATCCAGACTGGCTTTTGGACCCACCCAACCTCCTATTCAGTTGGTACTGGAGCCCTTTCTCAGGGGTGCAAAACAATCAGGACATGAGGGTGACCACACACCTCCATCTTATGCTGAAATTAGGAGTCTGTGGAGCAGTGCCTTCATGGCACATATAAGGGTGCCTTTACCTTTAAAATTTTTGAGGTATAGATAGTGAAGAAATCAGACTGAAATAGCTCAGTTTATGGTGTGATTATGAACTTGGGAATTTCTTGATCAGCTGATAAAATTTCAGATGCCCAAGTAGAGTGCTGTACGATGGATTCAATACAGTGCTCTTTATGATACGCAGGACTGTACCTTGTACCAGCATGTGTTTCAAGATGCTTCGCGTCCAGCCAGCAAGGCAAATCCTCAAGCAATATCTCTGAACAGCAAAGGAGATGTGATGTATGCTTGTCAAGTAAACATGAACCCAGTGCGTGGATCAGCCAAACTGGCAGGCATCCTACGGAAGGCCCCTCTTCATAGTGAGCAGTTCTGTCAGGCGAACAGTGTCACACACCGGTTCTTATGTAAGAGTCTACGGGAGACACGATGTTTCCATGAGTGTGCCCGCAGATACATTTTGACTGGGCGCCCTCTAGCTGATATTTGTGACCACAATGCTGCAGTAGCAAAGGAGCTTAACAGACATCATGTAAGTAACTCATTGGCACATTATAAATGTTTCACCCATCCAGTGCTTGCATGGTATGTTAGTATGGTATATCAGTGATATTGCATTATGCTACTAGGTAGGTGTATTTGAGATGCTATTATTTTTTAGGATTGTCATTGTTTCTAGACAAATATAAACTTTATGCACTGATCATTGGAAGTATCTGCTATCTGCATTGATTTTTTATAACTACATTTTTCTCTTACGATCAAAGGTGATGGAATTTTTCAAGACCCATGCACTACTGCTTATAGTTTTGCAAGCCAAAGAACGCTGTATTGAAATTTGACTTTGCTGGGGGACCACTATGTTCTTTTGTCACATCTAGACTAAAGTTCTAAACACAGGCAAACTGGAAGTTAAAACATCTTTTAGGCACCATTTTTCACATTCCTTCAGATCTGGCATATTTTCCAGAAATGTCGAAACCTAGTGCTAATGTGTATGTAAAATTAAGCATGTCGTACACTCATTATGAATGCTGACATTCCAAAGGATATAGTTTTTTAAGGAAATGTACTTTAGTACATTTCCTTAAGAAACTATATCCTGTGCTCCAACCACAGCAAAGGTCATGGAAGCACTGCAGTGGAAGCCTCTGTCCAGTGGGAATTTAGTATCTGACTGTCCCTTGCAGCTCAACTTACTTTGTAGAAGAGTCTTTAAATGCTCACTATCAGTTTGTAAGCAGTCCTCACATCTTCAGAAAACATTTGTCAATACATGACAAAGCTGTCGTGTTGAAGTATTGGCAGTTTATCTTAAAAAATTGTCCTCTTCCAAATTATAGTGGCTTGGCCAGAATTTGCTGTTCTTCTATTAATACATTGAAGATTGGTGTCACAGAATGTAATGGTTGGAATTCATTTGTTTGGAGAACATAGGTCATATGATTTTGCAAGCAGTTATTATACATAAGACTCTGACCTTTGCGTCATATACAAACTGGATTTGGTCAGTTGGACTGAAATAGTGTAGAGCATGTACTTCTAATTTTTGTTGTATCAAAACCTCTTTGTACTGATTATAGGTGAGCTTGGTTTGGAGTGTTGTAAAGACATTGTACAGTAGCAAGGAGGGTGACTTTGGACAACAGACTCCATCTGGGAATGTATCAAGGGAGGAAACAGGTTTGGGTGTGCCCCCAACTTCATTAGGAGCCAATACAGGGACAGAACCCAACAGCACTGGTGTAGCTGGAGACAGTGATCAGTGTTCATTACTTGGTGGTGGTGGTGGTGGTGGTGGTGGTGGAGAGACACCTGGGGGAGCAGTGAGTGCAGGGGAAGATGAAACTGAAACAGATGAAACTCCAGAGCAACATTTCAATGGGAGGATTGGTTTGGGAAACCTGTCTATCCCTCAGGGAGACTTTTTCTTTGGTGATGGAGAAATGGATCCATTGAGTGTGGACTTTGACCGGATGAATAATGGCATGATGGGGATGAGTCTAAGTAATGGATTGCTTGGTGGATCACACATGTTGCTAGATGCTCAGATGCAGCAGGACTGGACCCTTCCAAGTGAAGCATTTCCTTTGAGACATGAAATCCAAGATCGGTCACCACCACCAGAACAATTCCCAAATCATGGATCACCAGATCTAAATGATCATGGTAAGTTTTAGCATGCCGTAAAGTGTGCTCATAAAGAACTGTGGCAGGCCTCCAAAATGTGTTCAAATTGAATTTTGTTATAACCATTAGTTGCCTCATTTAATAGTGATGTAGCTTGATTCGAATGGGCAAGATAATTTAAATCAAAATGTTTCATTGTGTCATATCTCAGTACTAACAAAGGAATTAATTTAAATATTTGAACTACTGTATTTCTCTGTGTGTAGAAGCAGACGTTTTAAGTTACTGCTTATGGTGATATAGTAGGTAGAAAATTGTTCAGTTATACATTACACTGTACATTATAATACACAGTGACTTTCAAACAATTTTGCTTTCCCTTAAAATAATGAGTTGTCTCAGTGTTTAAAAATTAAACCTGTCCATTGTACCTGGTTACATGCAGCATGCAAGTCATAATCTTAGTACAAAACAGATACCATCATGTATAAACCATATCATGTACTGTGTGTTATGCACTGTTGTGTGATGTGCTGACAAGGTAAATCGGTGGTAACTTGCAGATGTATTGGCATTAGGAACTACATTAGTATAATGTCACTTGCTGTTAGCCGCCTTGTGACAGGCTGTGGTGCTGTAAAAAAATCTTAAATTCCATTATTCCCAGGCAGCCATAATAAGACATCTGGTTTGATTGACACTCCAGATTCTCAGCCTATAACTGCTGAAGATCAGCCATCTTCCCTTCTGAGTGTAACTGCAGTACTCCGACTTGGGCTGTGGGAGCCAAGCCATATCATGGTGGAAATGTTGAAACAGCGTGCATCTCTGGGGGATGTTCAGACTTCAGCGTCCGTTTTGTTAGCTCTTGGAGACCGGCGACGGAGTCTCACTACATTAGATGAAGCGACACAAGAACATTGGCTGTTAGGGTACCTGGATACTCTGGCAAGGTATCAACTGTGGGAAGTGGGAACACAAGTAAGTTTTCATAGTGAACTAGTTCATCTTGTGATACCTCACCCCCAAAATGTCTATGAATGGATGTTAACAAATTTTCTTTTATGTTTTACTTATCAACTGAGAATTTTGACACCAGTTTTGCACAGACTACCTAGGTTTCTTTAATAGATTTGTAGACGACTGTTAATATTTTCAGCTGCATGTTCAGGAATATTGAGACATGAGAGTAACCATATACAATTTTTTTCTTCATGCAACCTTCTTATGTTTATTTTCACCCCTGCCTTGAAGCTCATTGCTAATGATAGTGTTTGTTCTCACTATCTGTACGTTTACTATGTCCTCTAAGGCGAAAGGGGATTTTAATGTAACAAGTGTAAATTTTGTCTGAATGCAAGAAACTATAAACTGGATCTTCAGAACATAAGACACTTGCTAGACCAACATGTTGGTGAATTATGAGAGAACTGCAAATTCCAACAGTACCTAGATTTATAGAACAGTACAAAAGAAAGCAGAAACAACACATTTCAGGATTCCAAAAAAGGAGCTTAAAATACCAGCTGAATGAGAAAAAGGGAGGTTTGTGAAGACCTTTGTAATGATGGAAGGATTCTATTTTGTAATTGCTCTGACAGGTCTCAGTAGGTCTAACAATTGAAAGGATGGTGATTATGATGATTTATACCTTTTTCAGTGTTGACATCAAACACTTGACTTTTGTCAGTACTGCCATCAGTATTTTTTACCTCTTCTTAATCAAGTTCTAAGTGCGCCAGAAGGCTAATGCATGTATTTCAGTTATGCAGTATAGTTAGTTTCCAGGCGGAATTTATTTCTTTATAACAACAATTATCTTCTACTCATTGTTGTTGCCTTTGAAGTAGTCTTCTTAGGACTTCATGCAGTGAGCCCAGTGTTTGTGCCAACATTTGAAGAATTTGGAAAGTGCATCGTTTGAAACTCAGCAAGTGCATTTTGCAATTTTACATTAAACCTCGTGATGTAATTGAATCTCCTCCCCTTTAAAGCCATCTTGAGTTTTGGGAAAAGAAAGAAGTTACGTGGCACTAAATCTGGTAAGCAGGGGGTTTGTGGAGTGACAGTCATTTCATTTTAGCCATAAGTTCTCACAGACAAAGCAGAGTGGGTAGGTGTGGATCACAAATTTGGTGGCATTCCAACAGCTGTTCAGATTTCCCTTCAAAATACTGTGAACTGACCCAAATGAAACACCCAACATGTTAAAACTGTGACGATACACCACCAGTCCAGCTTAGTGAATCTAACGATTAAAATTCAAAGTGTGTCATGTCTGGAAAGTGTTTAAAATATCTGAGAGGTGTTAATAAACAAATGAGTAAAGTCAACAACAGCAGTGATGACAACATTGAAGATGATGAATCCTGGTCTTAGTATAAATGCAACTGTCTTCTCAGAAATTCTGAAGTTCACAACATGCATATTTAGTGTATTCGTGATTTCACAATGTTCCACAAGGTCTGTACAGTGATATCTCACTTAACGCTCAGGATATGTTTGTGGAATGTGGAGCGCTAACCAAAACAGTGCTAAACGGGTGCTTTTAGTGTTACATAAATGGGGATAGGTGAAAGTACAAATGCAAATATAGCAATAATGAATGTTTATTGAGAAATTTTTTATGAAAGTCACTACTCCTAATTATACTTGTACACCAGATGAGGGACCATGCTGTGGGTCTTCTATGAACCTCAGCTTCTTCGTGATGTAGGCATCACGAGTTTGTTGTCTTTTCATGAGTTTTCTTGGTAGCAGATATCATTTCAAGAACACCTCACTTTGCCTTACAGCTCCGCTTATAGTCAGGGTCATTATCTATGAACTAGTTTGTGATCTGCATGATTGTAGAAATTTCTTACCTTGATCTGACTTGTCTGCATTTTTTGTAATTGTTCTTTTCACGGAAATTGCCAGAAGCACCCATATCAACTGGAGGCTGCCAGCTTCCAGCCACCTTAACACTTGCAATTTTACGTCCAAATAAATGCTTTTCCTTTGCATCTTAGAGGCACTAACATCACTTGCAGGTTTTTTGCAGACGTGGTGCATGAGAAGCACTAGCAAGCACGTGTTCACCAAATAGTGTATGTACTGTACATAGTAGCTGAGTGCGTGTATTCTGTATGAAACGCATGACTGAATGAATGTTAGCTTTTATGTGGTAATTGCCACTCTCAAGAACTGTCAATCATTGGTGCAGGCATGCTATAATGAAGCAGCGCTAAACAGGCTGTTATTGCAATATATGAGAGTGGATGACAGTGAAGTGAATACAGTGTGATGAAGCTAGTAACTGCAGCAAATTCCTGCCGAAAATTCAACAGGCTCGCTGCTGCTGCTACTACTATTAGTACTACTACTACTGCTGCTGCTGCCGCTGCTACAACCACAGCCACCACCACCACAACTACAACTGCAACTACAATTTCAGGCCTTAGCCTCCTCAGTTTTTCTTACCCAGCTTTTCCCTTCTTATGTCTGTCTTTTATGTGCTGTGGTCCCTAGCAGTTTTCTGGCTTTGCTGGTCACTTCATGTGTCCACCTGTCCTTTGGCTTCCTTATTGGTTGGCTACCATATATTATTTGTTTAAAGATATTCCTTTGTGCTCTTGAGGCATTATGGACACTATCAGTGTTTCATTGATTGTAATGACCAATTATCTTGGTTACTGCATACTCATCTGCACACCTCTTGAGTTAAATTTTGCCATATGTGTGAAGAGTATGGTGCACAGCACACAGCCCTGTCTTCATGTGTGTGAGTGACAGCTACTTTCATTAATATGTTTTCATGAAATGTCTTTAAAAATAAAGTACTTGTTGAAAACTTCTTGGTTATAGTGATGCAAATATGACATGCAGAATACTTGAATCCCTGTTTTATTTCTTGTAATTTACAATGTGCTTTCTTCCCTGATGCCAGGTGATTCAGCTTGCATGGATCCCTAGTGTGATGCAGTTAAACCAGCAGTCCACAACAGTACACACTAGCTGTGGACACTGTAGCAAGCTTCTGCAGCGAACAGGGTGGCTGTGTGATCGTTGCCACAGTTCTGAGTGCGCTGTGTGTAGTGTGTGTCACAAAGTGGTGCGAGGCTTGTATGCCTGGTGTCAGGGCTGTTCCCATGGAGGTCATCTTGCTCACTTGCAGGAGTGGTGGGAAGTCAACAAGCAGTGTCCTACTGGCTGTGGACACATATGTGAATACAGCTAATGGTATTTCTTGTTTCTGTGTAGAGACAAACACAGGACAGGTTTAATTGTGAAGGCAGGCACCAGCCATAAGGTGGAATGATGTTAATGCGTAACCACATTGTGATGATATGGAACAGCTGCAACAGCACACAGCTTGCCCTGCTACCAAAATTAACATACGAAGAATGTAAAAACTTTTTAATCATAATGTATTAAAGAGGAAGTGATAAAGTAATCTGAATAAATGGGGATGTCAGAGAAGGGTGTTCTCTTTCAGTTTTCTTTGTAATATATATTGATGGCACTGTTAGGAAATGGCACAAATGGTATTAATATGAACGACTTTTATTTACCTGTGATCAGATGTTGTATGTCTAGAGAAGAGAATCTCCAAGCTGCTCATGAATCACACAACAAAATTGTTGCAGTTGCACCTTAAGAACGAAAGTGATTGCATTTACAAGAAAGTCTGTGATGGTAGAAGTCATTTTGTGTAGTGAAATACTTGAGCAGCAGAGGAATTCTTATATTTAGGTTTGGGGACATGTATAGAATATCAGCATGTTGTATGTTGAAACTGCTGCAGCGTTGTGGCATAAGGTGGTGACTGCAGTACATGCTGAAATGTTGTTTTTACAACATTTCAGCATATATTGCTTCAACACACAGTGCAGCTAAACTCTGAAAGCCAAAGTTATTTGTACAAGGGACACATTGTTGTTATTAGGCTGCAGCATAGACTGTGAGAGAGATAATAAAATTTCAGGCTGTTGTGGCACTGAAAAATGAAGGCTGCAATCTTCTGTGTTACAACGTGGTGTAAGCTTGTAGGTGGTTACCAGTATTTTGGAGGAATTTTATACCTAATTTTAAGGATACAGGTCACCTCTACCCAGAAAACCATAGTCCTTCAAAAGAAAATAATAATGATAGAAAGCTTAAGTTTCAGCAGTTCTTAGCTGTACAAAATCACACTATTATAGAAACAACAAATGCAAACTTTTCTAATATTCTATAGGGTAATAATGGTGCACATGCTTTTGTAGGGATATGAATGTTACATGTTAACATATTTGCTGCTGCATCCAACCAAGGGAGGATAAAAACACAGTGCAAGAAAACAAAGATAGCACTCAGTTTCGCCACATAGTTTCCACTTTAGTCACTAGGTGGGGTTTGTAGCAGTCTTCTCACATCTTTTTCTTCACACATGAACAGTTTTTTCTTTGCTTTTAGTGTTTTTTATCGAGTTTTGTAGTTTACTAATCAACTGGTCTGCTGGGAGTGAAAGGGTTAATGAAAGACTCAATGAGAAGAATGGAGGGGACAGAAATATATTTCTTCATGGTGGTCGCAGTATACAGACTTAGGCTTCGTAAACATGTATAATGGAATAAATGCAAATAATTGGCCTGTGCAAAGATAGAAAGGCTGTCAGAAGGAATGGCCAGCACATTTGGACAGAATGCCTAACAGCTGATCACTAAAGTTGCTGTTTAAGCTTTGTGATTGGGTGTTATATGAATACCAACTGAAGGGTAAGCTATGTTATATTGGTAACAGGGATGAAACAAACAATTTTCATCTTTTAATTACGACCAATCAGAAGCTTAATCCACACTGTTGATGGTGCTACAGTTCCCAGGTAAAAGTGTTCTTGCAGTCACAGTGCTTCTTTCTAGAATTCTGGAGTTCACTGAGCCTTGGAAATTACATCTCAAGATACTGAACCATATGTATTCCAGACTGATGGAGTTGGACCGTGGCAGAATGTCCAGACTTGAGGATTGTGGCAAGTTAGTGGGATGACTAGCAGTGATGGAAATGAATAGGTATCCCTGCCGTTAGCAGGTTTAAGTGTAGAACTCCAACATTCACTTCATGTGACACCCATTTAGTGATAGGGGGAGATGGGGGGTGGGGGGAGGGGGGTGGACAGAGCGACATGAAGTATTGTTTTGAGTCAATTTGTCTGCTCCAGGTAAAGCTATAGATTATCAGTCCCAGTCATTGAGTAGTGTAATTGCTTCACGTATACAGGATGATTGTAAAGCAAATAATTTCTTGTTGCCGATTATTGCTCAGTGGGACAGTTTCTTGGAAGTGAACTTCATGCATGGTGGGACACCATATTTTGTGCTCCCTGTTTGTGTGTGGCTTGACAACCATTTCCCTGGGTGGCAGATTGGGCATCAAGGACCAACAGTATGGCCTCCATGAGGTCCCGATTTTATTTTATTTTTCTGTTATGGCATTTGGGCCCTGTTCTGTTTGACTTCTTATGGAGAAGTGTTGAGTGTGTGTCTGCCAGGTTGCAGAAGTGCGTGCAAAATGCTGGGGCCTGTATTGAAGCCTGACACTAAATGTTATTGTATGGGCTTTAACTTGGTGAAACAATCGCATAGTAGGGCATTCCATTTATGAGATATAGCCATTTAACATTATATATTTATTTTGAAATTACCTTGTATGTACATGAGGGACAGCCACTAAATAAACTTATCAAACTTGAGCCAAGTGCTTCTCAGAAATGCACTTGCTATGTCACTGCACCAGAATTCATTGTATTGGTGGTGTCTTGGCAGATTAAGAGCCAAGTCATTTCTGCACTTCTGGTTTATGTTTGTCTGTGTTCTATAATTTCTTTCTGTAACTCCATGGAGCAGAGTCTTTCTAGAGAAACTAATAGTTCTTTAGCTAGTCTACAAAATTCCCCACATATTATGGAACCTGATGGCTGATTACTGTGCTCACATGAGCCTGCCCACATGTCCTTATCTTGAGGCACATAGATCCTGCCCACATGTCCTTATCTTGAGCCACATAGATCCTGTCCATGTCCCCCCACACTAGTGCTTTGAAGATCCATTTTAATACTATCCTCCCACCTATGCCTAGGTCTTCTGACTGGTCTCTCTCCCTCAGGTTTCCCCACCAAAACCCTAAATGCATCTCTCCTCTTCCCTTTACATGCCACTTGCCCTGCCTATCTCATTCATCTCAATTTCATAACTGGAATAATGTTGGGTGAGGGGTAAAAATCATGAAGATCCTCCTTATGCAATTCTGTACACTTCTTTATTACCTCCTCCCTCTCGGGCCAAAATTTCTTCCTTAGAACCCTATCCTGAAGCACCCTGTGCATGTATTCTTTGTCAGTGTGATGGACCAAATGTTACACCCCTATGAAACAGTGGGTAAAATTATAATTCTCTATATTTTAGCCTTTGTATTCCTGAACAGCAAAATGGAAGGCAAAAGATTCTGGACTGGCTGGTAACAGGCATTTTGTGATTCATTTTGCTCTTAATTTCCTTCCATATGTATGTGAAAGAGTTATCTGACTAAATGTTAGTGACAGGGAGGAATTTCTAACATTTCCCATCAGATTTTTTAAATCTGTCCAAGCATTGTAAATTGATGCTGCAAAGATCTTTAGTAAATTTTGCGTTGCGTGAAGTTGTGGAGTTTCTGTGCTGATGCTAAATGGCATTGCTGTTTCTTGATTAATAATACTTCTGTCTTGAATTTTGTGCCTGAAACATTAATTTTTTTACCTGGCCATGACTGTTATAATTCTATGTACACTGGCACAGTAGTTATATGCATAGCATTTTTCGTGACAGCTAGAGCAATGGCTAAGCATAAGTCTCCCTTGGTGCTTCTCAGTCTTTCCAGACAAATACAATATTGTGTTAGTACCTTGAAACTGATCAGGATACAAGATCTTGGATCAAGATTTGAAATCAGAACCAGCTGAATACAAAGCAGGAGGGCCAACCACTGCACCAAAATGTTATATGGTATTTTATGATGTTTCACACATGGATGGTGATTGTCCTGTATGAAAAGATATACATGAGAAACAGCCTGCCTTGAATAACTGATGGTGAAGCTTTTTTTTTTCAATTACACATTTAAGAATAATTTGAACATACATAAAGTCATCGCTACAGGGAGTGGTTTCGTACTTTAAGGGAATAACATGAATTGTGGTGGGTCTGATACCTACCTGGCATTCTCAGGGTCCTTCACATGCAAAAGCCATCATACCAATGAATGATCATAGGCACCCCAGTGCAAGTTAAATGGACCCCTGGAAACAAGGTCATGTCATGCCCCAAGCAGAACGTGAATGCGTTACTGGTAGCCGGAGCTCAGTGGCTGTGTTTAGTAACCAGTAGGTGGCAGAGAAAGGCATGTTTGTGGGCAAGTTCTGTCACATGATGGGAGCTGCATGTGATGTTTAAAAAACTGATGAATTTCATGGGGAGTATAATTCAGATTTTGGTGGAGGAATTTATACATATCTGAAATTTCTGGACTGTTCTAGTGTATTATTAACACAACGTAAGGCCATTTTTTCATTATTGCAAATGTGTGAAAGTTGTGTTTAGTAATGATACACATAATGTTTTAGTATTGATGAAATTTGGTGTGGTTAATCTGATTGAAAGAGCAAGTGTATGAACATAATTTTCGGTCGATAATAATCATTTCATTTACTGAGGTGTATGATTACTATTTTGTTTCGTAATATCGCCATTAGAAGTAAGGTCTGGTATGCCAGTGTGTGTTAAAAAGCAGTGGGAATGACGATTTGAAATTCTTCAGATCTTGTACAAATTCTCAGCGGTAAGTACTGTACGTGTCATTGGTTAACTGATGTTCACACTATGACAGAATGACATCTCATTGTTCATAAAACATTCTCTTGTGAACTGAAGATGTATAACATAGGAGTAACTTGTATTAGCCGCTTATGTTGCACACAGTATACATTAATTTTCACATAATGTATTTTGAAGTTATGTTGTAACTTCCAAATTCACCCATTTTGAAGGTGTTCTCAACCCTCTCATGTTGAAGTCAGAAGAAATTTTCAACTGTTGACCAACGTATTGTAACCATCAGTGTACACTGTGAATAATTTGTGTTACCAATGGAGTTCACCTTGTATTGAAAATGTAATGTAGGACATTAACCATGTGAATGACAGTTTTGTTACTGTATTTTTTGGTTTCATTTTTACACAGGTCTCAGCTGTGGGCAGAGAGACTGGGCTTGCCCTGCAGTGCACTGAATCTTGTGTGTGGGATGACAATAAACAGTCAGCAACTTACTGATACTACTAAATGAGAGGACATATTGAAGCTCTATGAAACTGACAAACAGAATATGCTTTGTCTTCTGCTACCTGCTGTGATTCACAGACGCCTTAACCCTGGTTGACAGAGCATGATGAAAATGAGCTTTGCTGTGCAAGTTTGGAGCAGCTACCAGCATTCTGGTCACAGTCAGTAAGGACACTGTGAAGTTGAACTACACACAACGGTGTTATATGTTTCAGAGGTTTGTTGTGTGTTTTCTTTTATATCATACTCAATTGTGAAGGGAATATATATCATTCTGACATTAATTGCAGGTAAATTGGGAAGCAGAAGTCTGTCAACAGTTGTGTTTGTCAAGGAATTTGACAGCTGCAGTGGTGTCACGTGCTATTGTCACTGTGCCATGGGTTTTGATTGCTGACTTAGCAGTATAAGCAAGCACTTGGAACACTTGAGAAATGGTGCTGATAAGGCAAAAAGTTGGCCCTTCAAGAGCAATGAGTATAGAAACTGTGGGAATGTTTTAAAAAATAATGATATTTCAGTGACATAATTCAGCTTCATTTTATGTTGTCATTTAACTTTATAAGTGTGACATACAGAACCTCAATGAACATTCTTCCTAATCTATATATTATCATGTATTCTGTTTTATATACATGTACTGTGCTACTTGAACTTGTATTTGGTATTACACTTCGTGTTGTTTTGTGTGTTGAATGTTGTCTAACACTGGGCACTGCTACAAATTTAGTGTATTAGTGTTGTATGTACTGTGAAGAAAATTTTACCATTACAGATGTAGTTTTTTATTTACATAATCATAGTTATGGCATATGTATTTGATTTATTTCATGTGGTGACAGCTGTCTGTAATGCAGGCAGTTGTTCAACATTGTAAGTAGTTTTGAGTGTGCAATTGTCCTTGTGATATCATTTTAGTAGACCTGTGAAATTCATGTGTGGTCCTATTTACAATAATAACGTCTGTAACCAGGATGTGTTCCAGATCTCGAGTCCTCAGTTTGTTCTAGAGGCAAAATTTGAGCAAAGTGTACACAGTTGGTGAAAAAAGAATGAGGTATGAAAACGCAGGAGGCTGCTTTGCCGATGTCATGCTACATGGCTCCAGCGTCCTTCAAGCGCAGGCAGTCAGCCGTGGCGGCAACAAGTAACGCAACCAGGTTCCGAATATGGCACTGTAAGTTTACGTTTCCACGGAGTTGCCAATCTGTACTTTTATTAATCTGTGATCATGTCTCCGCCTCCGTCGCTTATCCAACACAAAAATTCTGCGAGTACCTCACCGGTATTCAAACCTCCATCCGCTCACACTACCAAACAGACTTTTTTCAGTGCAGCCAACGGACACTACCACAAACTAAACTTCTTTTGGTGGCTCCATTTCCCCACTTCACCACAAAATGCAATTATTAGAAAATAGCAAGCTAGGCAAATATTTAGACGTAAGCGAACTGAATAAATGGACCGTTTAGGAAATTATATGACTATAATGAGGTACAGTCTGGGTTATATATGTCAGCTAGAACTGTTAGGATTGTGAAATGCTGGTGGCTGGTGTGAGCTGTGACTTGTAGGGGAGGCAAGGGAAGCGTACGTAATTATACCAGATCTGTGGCATTGGCGGCGATGCGTGTGTGCTGGCATATGTTTGTTCTGATTTTATAGTTAAGATTGTGTAAACATACGCACATGAAATAGTAAAGAGACTGGAAGTCTAGATGGATTACCGGGGAATGGGTCATTATGACCCGACTGTGACTGCTTCATCAGGTGAAATGCTACGTACGTATAACATGCATTTAATACACGGTTAGGTTACGTGATGCTCTGTTCATTGAGAATAACGTGTTGCACGTCTAGTTTTACGAACTTATCAATTAGAGGGAAAAGCCATGTCTTTACATATTGTCGCAATGAATAGCACAGGTCCATTTACGTAAATTTAATATTGAAGATCCCCGTCGTCTGACGTATACAATGTGTAAAATCGTATGTTCCTTGAAGGAAATCAGTAACGACCGACCTTGTTTTCTTCTCTTTATTTTAAGGCTATTGGGCTACCGGTTTCGGCCAATTTATCAAGCATTCTTTCTTCAGGTGATTCATCCCCATTGTGGTCACAGTATCACAAATGTAATGTAAATATGTTCCTTCCGAACACTACTTATTCTCGGCTAAGTAGCAATCATTAGGCTGAATGTGAAGAATATGAAAGGAGAATATTCACGGCTGCGTTTACTGACTTGGGATCTCAAATTTACAACAGGAATGTTATATAATACATAGAAACACATAAAAATTATTCGCAGTTTCAAGAATAATACATTATAAAGTCTAAACTTTTTTCATTAGGTGGTTGATTGTAGCTTTGTGTTAAATAAAATAAAGGAAATAAAATGAAGACAAAATGAACCATTATGAAGTTCAGCTTCATGCAAGTTTCTGTTTTACTCCCCCACTTTTAATTTATATCAGGCAGTATGTTTTATTTTAACGTACAGCTACAATCTACCATCCAATGAAACAACTTAAACTTTATAAATTATTATTCTTGAAACTGTGTATAATTTTTTACACATTTCTGTAGTTGTCTAACATTCTTGTTGTAAATTTGAGATCTCAACTCCGTAATTGCAGCTGTAAATATTCCATTATTATATTCTTCATATTCAGCCTGATGGTTTCTACCTAGCTATGCAAAGCATGTAGCAGCTTTTAATTTTAATTTGTAGGAATAAACTTGTGCTTAGAGGGAACATACTTATGTTATTCTTATGACAAGCATTCTTTGTTGCACAGGTATGTTGAACTGACTCTCTTAGAGTTAGTTCAGGTTAGAAATCTGTGAATCTGTTATTGAGTGGTATGGGCGCATATCTAAGGTACAGTGGTCATGAAGGCATGTGTTGGTTAAATGTTGTAATGTCAAGTGTGAGGGCAAGTACCGTTAAGAACCCAAGTCAGGGACAAGTTAAGGGTTTGGGTAGAGTACAGTAATCTGTCAGCCCTATTAACCAGGGCTGTGGAGTCGGTACACAGAACCTTTGACTCGGTCTCTGGCTCCTCAATTTTTAAATCTCTGACTGCAACTCAGACTCCAAATCCCTCATAAAAGCTCAGTACGTATTAATAATGGTAAACCTACTAAAATGGTAAATGGTATCATAAGACATTTCATCATCACCTCGTGAATCATCAGGCTACTTTTTGCACTTATAACCTATATTTAAGTGTAAGTATAATGGTTATTGTAGCTAATATCTATTTTAAGACTTTATGTTGAGGTCAGAGTCGGAGTTGTTACATTTTTGCCGACTCCGACTCCACCAAAATTCCTTCCGAGTCCATGACGCTGACTCCACAGCCCTGGTAGTAACTGTCATTAAACCCCTGATTTAGCAATAGATATATGTAGTCTCTGTACTGTAAAGTTATTTCACTTCATGAAAAGGACCATGGTAAGATGAGATGACAATAGACAGAAGTGTAGGTTTGTGTGCGGTTACTTTTAAAGCTTTCCAAATTGTGAAGTACTGTACGTGAAGTTGAAATGTGTGGTCATGAAACACAAAATGTCATGCATCTTGAGTTCCTTCATGCCATAGTTGTATACGCCATGACATTGGCCACATTCAGAAATTACATTGTAAGCTAAATTTTGGCTGAAGTATTGGGGAGGGATTGTACCTACAGATTATTGTGTTCTTTAAAGTACGGCTTTGTGCGGACCCAATCACATTTAATTAGCAAACTGAATTTGTAGTATTTTAGTATTTGGTTGCTGAAACCTATAGTAAAGTCTGGGTAGATAAACATATGTCTGTCAACTTATCTCTACAGAATAGGTGATACTAAGGAAATTCTTATCATCATTGCTCGTAGCTGTGCTTTAGAATGTGGTGTTGGGAAGGGCCATGAAAATGAGGAAGGACCATAACTTTTTCTGTTGTTTTGTATGGGCATGAAACTAAGTCTCCCACAGGTGGGGAAGAACATGGACTGGAGGTGCTTGAGAACAGTGTCGTGGGGAGAACATTTGGACTTACAAGAATGAAAGTAGCAGGAAGCTGGATGAAATTGCACAGTTATGAGTTTGCACAATGATGAGCTTCATGATTTTTACTGTTCATTAAATATTAGGGTGATGAAATTAGGAAGGATGGCATGAGTAGGGAATGTAGCACACATGAGAGAAGAGAAATGCATGCATAGTTTGGGTGAAAAGACTTCTAGGCGTAGATGGGGTGTAATGTATTGGATATTAAGAAAGAGAGTGGGAGGTTGTGGACTGGCAAGAGAGTCTCGTCATACTCATGCAACATCCCCTTACCTCTCCCTTCATAAATTTGGCTTGTATCACATCCCTGTTCCAGTGGACCCTTAAAATGTCCTTATACTTGTATATTTTTCTCATATCACTTTTCAAGTCTCTAGTGTGACAGGAGTACTGGGGACCCTTAAAAAGGTCATTCTTTGTCATACTACTCATCTCTGGGGACCTAAAAAGGGTAATTTTGTTTCTTGATTTCATATATTTCCTGTGCACTTTTCCAATTGGCCAGGACCAAGCTCTGGTTAACTGTCTTTCTTGCATCTGCATATGGGACCCAGCTGCACCTTCACCATAATTTGTTCATTGCCAGCTTAGACCTAATTCTTAAGCCTGACAGAAGGAGGTAGTATGTTACTTCAAACCGGTATCTACTACAAGGCTACAGTATCATAACCAGTGGTCCACAAATTTTCCAAAAATCTAGCAACCAGGTGTGCAGGATTTGTGCATACCTGCCACGCATAATGTATCTTCAGTCTTGTATGATGACAAATGACCATTGCAGTTGATGTGTTACTTAATAATGCATGTCCCACTTAATTAGATATACTGAATGGGGCCCAGGGCTATTTTGGATATAGTGTCAAAGAGATTAATTCTTAGCCCTTCTTGAAATCCAAATAGTATGTGGTTGGTCCTTTAGTATCTGAGCTGCCATGGTTCATATTCCTTTATGAACTGTAACTGCTGAATGTAATTTTATTTATATTCTGTGTAGTGTATGCTGACGACAGTGCACATTATCCTGTGGAGGAAGAATCATATGAACTACCAAGTGATGGGTTTGTTCCCACAAGCGAACATTTTGCTGAGGGGTATACAGATGCAGAGTTTCAGGAAACACACACTATCCTCGCAGATGGGGGTGAACGTTTTGGCGTCTCAGCAGTTGCATTTGATCAACAAGAAGAATTGCTGTGGATGGGTAATCAGGGTGTAAGCATCTTAAACATATTCTTAACATTTAATGCATTGCAAAGAGGCCAGTAGCTAGTGTTACTGCTTTTGTACTGTCACTTTGACTAGTGGTAACCATGTACTGAGCAGGTTAACTCAGTGGTATGTGTCTCACCTTTAATATGGATGCTTGGTGCTTCAAATTTTGGTCACTCTAGGTCACACAGCACTTACTCTGATTTTCAGGCATGTTTGCAAAGTTGTGCAAAGCAGCTGTTAGCTTCATCATATCTGTCTGGGCTGAATGGTAGCAGGCATTTCATCATTTAACCTGCTTCTAACTTCTTTCTGCATGCAATTTCATTTGTGAATGCTGTTCGCAAATATACGAACTTGGCACGTTTTAAAAGGATGTATTATCTGTGTTCACATTGTCATTTTGTCCTGCATTCTGTGCTTGAGACGTGAACATATAATTTTATCAGCATTTACTTACAGAATCTCCTCACTAGTGTCTAACAAAGCTTCTGTGTTTTTCTTTAGTGTATGTATACTTTTGCTGAATAAAGTATTATCAGTCTAGATCAGAACCTGATGTGTCATAAGCATGCACATGTTTCTTCTGTAAGTTGATCATGGACAATGCGGTGTTCACTGCCCAGCAAAATATCTAGCTGTTGGGTGATGTCAGTCAGCTGAAGCGTGTGTTGCCTCTGGTGAGGGCATCTGCACAACAAACATGGTCGTCTGTGGTGGATATGCTTGGGTGTGTAGGCTGTTATTTGTCATCAACATCTGTCCTGCCATTATCAAAAGCGCTGCACCATATGTACACTTGTTTCCGTGACCTTACGTGCACTGTGTACATCTCCACCAACTGACGACGAATTTCCACCCATGCGACACCATTTACACACAAAACTGAATGGCACTGTGTAGTTTGATATTCGGCCATGCTTACAGTATGCCAGCCATTTTAAAATGATTGTACTGTGATATGACACACCTGTAGTGCCCTGTCATGGCTGTATGTTGAAACAGACAATTTATACATGCCTGTTCCATAGCAAAATATGTGGATGAATGGTGCTATTATGTTGTTTTTAAAATCTCACTTGTATGTGCATTTAGGGATGATACGATGTTTTACATGCACCCTGATGTATTTTAATAACTCTATGGTTTGTAATTCTAAGAGGCAGTACAAAATGTTTTCTTGTAATGGAACTGTAATGTATTCTTTTATACATTCCATAATTATCAAAATACATCTAAAACTGCGTTTAGATTTTCACGTGAAGTTATGGTACAAGTTCAAAACTGAATTACTGACTGACTGGCTCCTTAAATTTAACTAAAGGTGCTTTCCTTAAAATTTGGAGTATTGGTACCCCGCTTTACAATGCCTTGTTGATTTATACGTGAGATATTTAGTAGTACCTGAGCAGTAGTTATGCATTACAGTGCCTTTTTTCAGGGTCATGTCACTTCATACTATGGACCAGGCCTCCAGAAATACACTTCCTTCCAAGTCCACGCAAATCAAGAGGTCCGGCATATCCACACGTTTGAAGGGGGGATCTTGGCTTTAACACAAACTGCCCTTCGTTGTCAAATGCGACGAGGAATACCAATATTTACACATAGGTAATATAATGCATGAATATTTATAGCAGTTAATCATAATTTTTGCTCTTCGCCAATCATTACTGAGTTTTTAGTGTGCTGAAATCAAGCAGGATCAGATAGACACGTGACACAGGGGGGCATAAGAATTGTATGCAAGGTGTAAGTAAGGAAGTCTTAAAGGAAGGCATCAATTCTGAGAGGTGTATAGGGACAAGTGTATAATATTGACACATTTAGTCTTGTATCCAAGATTGCTTATTTACTGATGCCTTCTCTGGACTACTTTTCCTGACCAAGGTTGGAGAGTAACACACTGTGACAAGGCAAAATATTTCCCTTACACCATGCACTTTGAATACATAATTTTCTTTGTCACTAAATGATGATGACATCTTGTGAGTTCTTGGATGAATGTATATTACTTTTTACTCATATGTCAGTATGTACCTTGGTATGGACCTAAAATTTTACAAACATGGTTTTCCACATTATCATGAGTCTGGCTTAATGATGGGCCACCTTAATGTCCAAAATCGACAACCAAAGTTTGGCCAGTTTTGAAGCATGCATGCTATACAAAGGTTTGTGTTCTACTTATAATGTTATCACAAAAGGTTTTTGAAGCATTTTACCAATCTCAGAAGTTAGTTTTTCAGGGCGACCGCAGAACTTGATGCAAATTCTCCGTTTCTTAAGCTCTGCCATTTCAGTGGGCTGCAATGATGGCAGGATATACTCAGCACAAACACACTTAAATGTCATTTGCACAAGAATGCAACATTCTGTTACAGTGACACTCATTAAACTAATTGACAATAAAGCGCCTTCACAGGACCTAGAAATTCACAGTTGCATTATATCCTGTTAGTGTTCCACATGTTGAGTCAAGAAACAGTTACCATGCACCTCATATATGTTGATGCCGCCTGTTTCGAAAGTGATTAATCTCGTATCACTGCTAGTACAGTATGATTTTTGTTGATTCAGTATTGATACTTTTTTATCAGGTCTTGTGTGATTCCTCAGGGCATGAATATGGATACTGGAAGTACAGTAGTGTAGCAGTGAAATTCCTAATACCCATTCAGAATGTCTTGCAATGTACTCTCAGCCGTCATGTGGTAACATGGAAGGGTAATCATGAAGAGAACATATAAAATCTGCAGTTGATAGGTGAATAGTCTGTGAAACATGAACACATCAGAACACAGTATTACAAAAAGAAACATGTGAAAGTTAAGGGGGATGGTTGGTTGATTGGTTTATTAGGCTGTTGAATTAGGCTGAATCAACTGCGGAAGTTACATAGTATCAAATCAGATGAAAATATGAGTAAGGTTGCTGAACAGTAGCTGATGATGAAGGAATCTGTTGTAATGTACAGTATGTAGCATACTGTTGTGTATTATTTTTGGCACATTTTCATCCCTACTCAATAATTTAATAGAAGTGCTGTGTTTTCGCTTGTCATAACTGAAGATCTGCTGAGAAGATCTTCATCAAACTTCATGTTGCAGAGATATATGAGAATTTGTCAGGCTGTTCAGTTTTGCTTTAGATCAGGCAATTTTAAGGACCACTCTACAAAAGACCTACTTGTGTTTCTGTGTGCAGTGTTTACCTCCCTGCTTTGCACATGCACAACTCCTACCACATTATGGACCCATATAAAAATTAGGAAAGTAAAATTAAATTGTGCATAATTTAAATTCCGTGTTCCAAAAATGAAAATCTGGTGCTTCAGATTGTTTCTGCCATCCATATCCCAGCAGCAGCAGTTCAGTTGAGTATAAAAGGAACTGTACACCACATGTAGTGATGTTGCTAGGATTTTGGAGCAGAAAGTTCATCACAGTATGCATACTTTTCTCTTTAACTTGTTTTGCAGTTCAGATAACATGGAAGAAATGCAGTGCCAACTTCAGATTTCTCCAGATACATTATTAATGGGTGGACACCAAGATAAAATAATTGAATTCAATCTAAGTCAGGGTCAAGAAACAAATCTGGTATGTACTTTTTTCACATTCGTGTAGTAATTAGATGAGACATCATCATGTGCTCTTTATTTTTTCATTATGCAGTGTACAGAATTAGATTTAGTCCCTTAGCCATTACATTGTTATCAGCCAGCAGGATGAGCTTTTTGCCATGGCAGAAATAAACTTACCACTTCTTCACTATACCAGATTTTTCATTTTGTAGGGAACTTCTTTCATCTTATAGCCTGTAATTCAAACAAAAGTACTGTCTCTCCTATTAATTATTTCTGCACTTTTATTTGATGTGTGACAGGTCTCATGTAGATTATGTATTGGCAGGTGTTTTTAATTTATTCTTCTAGTTACATGTGGGAAAGAATGGATGTGCTATCTTGCGGCAACATCCTCGATTTATATGTGCTGGAGACCCAGCTGGTAGAATCGATCTGCGTGACCCCAACACTCTGAAAGTGGAACATTCATTAGAGGCACATTCAGGAAGTTTATCAGACTTCGATGTACATGGAAATCTCCTAGTAACCTGTGGATTCTCAAACAGGTGTAGTATATTATGTAGTTACACATAGTTGACTGTTGCCTGCATATGTTTATGGTTAATAACAGATTATTCTTATTCACATATTTAAGTACTTTCTGCATTTGTGGTTTGCTGCTGCCATATTTTCCTTATTTTAATCCTTTAACTGTGAATGTCGACTGTCGTCGTCGCGCAGTGGGCATTGAAATGCGGCACAGCAGCTGAATGATGACCTCAGTAGTCATCAATATTGGGTCGAATATGGAAGCATTTTTTTCACCCCTGTCCCTTGTAATGCCCAGGATTTCTGTGTGGTATGTCCCCTGAAGGTCAGAGCTGGTGTGTGCAGTTATGTATGTGTAATGGGTGATTGAGGGGGTGTTGGGAAAGTTGGATTTTGGGTTGCTTTATTAATTTTGTTGATCTTTTGCAAGTTGGGTTGCTACATGTATATATTGTGTAGCACAGAATATGTGCAGTGGTCAGGACGCCAAGCAGTACACGAGTCGGAACTTTGCTGACTAGAGTTATGGACTTTGTTCCCTCTGGGATCGTCTCCTTATATGGTCATGGTTTGGATTTGTGTCCTCTGGATGGGTGCGGTGCAGCGTACAGACGCTGTAACGTCAGCATTGCCAGACAAAGGGATGCCGAGGTTATTTAAGCCCCTGCTACGGTGATTTGCGGCAGTTGGACACTCACTCACCACTCACCTTGGATTAACCTGTGGAACTTAGTTATCGTGCGACGAGTAGGGGACAAAGTAATTTTAATTTGTGTGATTTTAAATTAACATTATTTTAATTGGTGCGATTTGAAAATAATGATCGGATTATTGTATTTGATTACGGGTAAGTTGAAGTAAGTGTTTGGAATTTTATTTAGTGTTTTAACTTAACGAAATTGGAGTGAGTAATTTCGGTTTAGAATTGTGTGTTTTTGTGATTTGGGAACCACCACTATTTTGCCGAAATTTAGTGATTTGTAATTATAAAGAGTGACGTACGAAGTCAGAGAGGCAAGGGAGCCGACTCGGTGTGCCACTTGGAACAGAGACCGCACCAGTGTGTATAGTGTACAATTTTGTGTGGTTTGATAGAAATTAGAATTAGAGCACCAGTGTCAGTACTTGATGTTTGTTTGTAAAATTAGACCGGGTTGGTTATAAGTGTAAGCCCCTACTCCCCCTCCAAATCCGTTCCCTGATAGCTTCGCACACGGAGCAATTGGTGGCAGCAATTTAAATATTCCGATTTCGTGCCTACGCCAGCCAAGCTACCTAGTGGAGGCCCCCCCATCCATTACATATGTCAACGCATTGGTGAACTGCGCATTTCTCGGCTGAGTAATGCCATTCTAGAGAGGGAGGGTTTTGTTTATCAGTCGCACTGGAGTCGTGTGTGGGTTGAATATCAACAGTCTGCTATGAAGCCAGTTACTAATTGATGTCTGAACGGTTTTCAGTGGTGTCCTGTAACGTGTATTTTCACATCGAACTAATACAAAAATACTTGAGATATCTACGAAAATCGATGTGTACAGCTACAGGAGCGCTCATAGGCATGTCTGTTGTAGTTCTGGCGCACTGTGTAGGGGTTGTGGGGCAGAAATGTGTAACACAAAGCCGTCTAATATACAAAAAACTTTGTGTGCATCCTTGCAATATGAGGAATTTTTCACAGCATTTACATTATAGGCTTAGATCTGTTTTGCTCTCATCATGTAAGTTGGTCATGACCTAGGGTATTAGATTTATGAGTGCATGGGAATACAAAACCATCTTTGTAAGAGTTAGACAAGGGTAGTGTTCAGCAAGCAGTAGCAATAACAAAAGTGAATGGCCTGGGTCGGGGGGGGGGGGGGGGGGAGATCAATGCCCACTGCTTTTAACAGTGAAGCCAGGACAAGGGAGTAAGAGAACCCAACAAATGTCCTTCAAAAGATAAACCCATACAATATTTCACACATAGCGGTTAGGTTGCTGCAGCTGTTGCTAGACACAAACATTCTTAGTGGGTTCCATGTCTGTGCACTATATTATACAAAAACCGTAATCACCAACAAATGCATAAAGAGTTTTTTCATCAATTGTAACACACTCCTACATGTTTCGACCCTGCCGGGTCATCTGCAGGGAGAAACTTTCTGTTGTCATTACACTAAGGTTGCACTACAATTGATGAAAAAACTCTTTATACATTTGTTGGTGATTAAGGTTTTTGTATTCTTAGTGGGTCAGAAGCATGTTCCGACTTCCTACCATGGACAACAAGGAGGCTTGATAACCAAGCCATTAGAAACTGACAGAGACCCAACCAAGACAAGGCATATGACCGACCATGGAAAATAAAGACAGTCTTTTGACACATTGAACGAGGCTTATGCTAAATTCTATAACCCCTCAGAACATTTGGCAGTGGATAAAGTAATTGTAAAATTCAAAGGCAGGATTATTTTCAGACAGTACATTTCCTAGAAAAGGGAACATTTCAACATCAGAATTTATAAACTGTGTGACGAATCGGGTTATACATATGACATGAGAGTGCACTTGGGTAGAGACTCATGCTCCGACTCTTGATGACATGACTGCAACACACGTGTGGCGCCTTGTTTCGCGGACTATCACACAAAAACTAATTTGTGTAAATAGTGCGTGTGTATGTATATGTGTGTGGTGATAGAACAGTGATCAAAGGTGCCATGGATCTTGTGCAGCAACCAGAATTAAGTGAGTAATAAAATATTTACCCCACATTTTATGTAATGCATGCAATTTACAGGACTAAATTTATCGTAAAAATTCGTGAATATTTTTTCCCGAATTCGTCAACTCATAAACACACTGTGAAATTTTCTTTCATGAAATTTGAACGAAAAGTCCATAAGATATGCTTTTTTATATAAGAGCAAGCTTTAGAAATTAAATGCCCAGAGAAAAACCTCAGCAGGCGGACCTGCGCCAGGGTATTTAATCTCGCTGTTAAAGGGTTAATCCTATGTAGTTGCCTATTGCCTGTGTGGATTTATTTATTTTCAGTCTTGTAGTCTTACATATTTCGCTTCTGCCTCCATGGTTTCTTTCAAGTTGTCACAATCCATTTTATTTTAGAGAGGCACAACTAAGCTTTAAGATTAATATGACTGTGTTATATATCATTTGCCAGCTCTTTGTCTGGTGATTGACTGACTAAGCTGTCTTACTGTCAAGTATTTTGGTCATTTGGCATGACCTGTGCCTGCACTCAGTTGCAGTACAATGCTTCTTCACCATGACCCAACCAGAAAATGGCTGCCCATCATCAGGGTAGTCACAAAAAATAGACAGCCCCAGACCTGTAACTGTAGGAACAGATACAAACTGACTACAGGTTGTTGTCACCTCTTGTTGTCCAAAGTTTTTTAACCACATAGCACCTTCCTGTTGGATACTTCACACCATGAGGTATGTATATTGGTCCACTTCCTTCTTCAGCCTCAGATTCACACTGGAGTTTGCAGCTGTGGTGTACATCAAAATGGAACAGCATTAACATGAGACATGAGTAAATCTTGAAGGCCTTAGTTACACAGGGTTTGGCGTGTTCCGTTATGAAAGCATTTTTAAATAACTCACAGAAGAGCTGGTTTTCTGATTAGTTGTTTTGTATGGGTTACAGTGAATAGTGTTTGTTCATAATTTCAACTCTGATTTTGAAGTGTTAATAATTTTTATGCTGTAGCACTCAGTTTTGGACAAAAGATATGAAACCAAACCTATAGGAGTGTGGTGGATTAGAGTCGTCACCATCACATCTAGTCCTGATTATCAATATCTCAGTTTCAACAAAGATGAAAGGCTTGGTGCAAATTATCTTTGAATAAGATATGTGCCTTGAAATTCAAACAAATGTTTTTGCGCTTTTAGTGTGTGGTTTTTCACATGCGTCTGGTATAGTGTTCTGTAGATCCTTCCATGAAAATGAGTCTATACGAATTGTAGACACTCACACTGGCTTATGTAACGTCTCCTTTTGACAAACTTCACACAACTCAGCTTTTGTGTATGCTGACATTCAGCCCTCTACACACTGAATATACATGTATGTGTAATCGTATTTATGTGTGTTGGGTGTATATATTACAAAATAACAGTATGTATGTACCATTAATCCTGTAACTGTTTACGGAGATGCTAAGCAACGTAATTGTGTCAAATCCCAGAAATGATTGTGGATACAGTACATAAGTCAACATAAAAAAAAAAGATAATTCTAAGCATAGAAATTGAACCTTAGTTTGTGTGATGCTGTCCTTCAGTTTAGATGTGTATTAATTTCAAGAAAATTTCCCTGTTAATGGAAGTGCCCATTCTGAATATAATGTGACCTCTGTGCACCTTGAATTGTGTGTTTATCGAAAAGTATGCATAAGGTCAAGTTTATGTAAGTCAGGGCTTACTGAACCTGGGGAAGGGGGTGGGTGCATTTGTGAAGTTGTCTCATGTAATGAAATATTTATACATATGTTATGAATTTGTACATATTTGTGTTGTTCAGGCAAGGAAACTTATCAGTTGATCGTTTCCTCATGGTATATGATCTGCGTGTAATGCGTGCTGTTACACCCATCCAAGTGATGCTGGACCCTCTGCTGCTAAGGTTCCTGCCATCCTTTTCATCTCGTCTAGTCACTGTGTCAGCTCTTGGTCAAATGCAGCTTGTTGACACTGTAGCTCTTTCACAGCCAAATCTGTGTTTATATCAGGTATGTGAAAACTTATTGGTAAACCCAGGAAGTGTGTATATCATTGTATACAGTAGAAGTCCTTTAATACAGGATTTACAAGACCGGACAGGTGCCAGGTTATCAAATATTCTAGATTATTAGACAGTACCTGTACTTACTTAAGTCGCTTCAAGTTTTGTTTCTGCCCTTAGACAATGTGCCCTTGCCAGTTATTTTTATTTCATCATATAAAGATTTAGCTTTGTCAATCATCATAGGCCCAATCATGGGTTTTCGTTTGAAACACAGTGCTGTAAACCAGTTTTACAGCTCCTTGTCCTATTGTGCTAATTTTGGCTCTTTCAATGTGTGTCATTTCTAAAGGTCCTTCACACTGTCACTTGATGCCGTAAACAACATAACTGGTCTTTCCGTTTCTTTGTATGATGGATAGTTGATGGTCCAATGTTGTATGAAGGTATAACTTCTCATCAGCTTTTGCCACTTTCAAGCGTCTTATTTATTTACCTTTTCTGAGTTATTTGTTAAAGTGACATATTTCTCTTGCCAACAGTACCTTGGTTATGTGTCTTTGGATCTTTTGAAGCCATTATAATAGCTGAGTGGGCTCAGTGATTTTCACTTAACCCAATATAAAGTCACAGAACTGATATACATACTAGAAGTTACTGACAGCAGAATTTCTGGTCTTGGGACCATTTTCCTCAAGTGCAGAACTGTCAAGAGTGCCCTATTAAAGGAATTCTATGGTATTTCTGTTCAGGAATGAATAGAAATAAATCTTATTAATTCGAACATCCATGTACCTTTGTTTTTATAAGTGACTGTAATAAAAAAATTTAAAAATATAAGGACCCAATACTGAACAGGTTTGTCTAGTGGTGACACGTTTGGCTTGTATGTGAAATGTGCCTCACGGACTTGGTCAGGGACTGGCTGTTCTGACTGAATTTTGTTGTTTTCCAGGCAAGTGTTGGGTTAATACCTTTATTACCTCATGGCCACTTTCAAATTCTAGTTGTTTATTCACCAGTCTTCCTACAATGTGTACTGTATAGCCTGCATTACTGGCAGGATTTTATAGAAACCACCAAAGCATGAAAATCACGTACCATTATGCATACATTATCTACTAAAATTTGTCTCTTGTCTTCAATCGTGCCAGTTTTTAGACAACTGATATTTTACCAAGGAAATGGGGCTCATTCCCAATAAGGGAAGGGATTTTTCTCTTCTCCAAGTCATCCAGAATGGCTCTAAGGCCTACCCAGCCAGCAGTTTTGTGGGTACAGGGGGTCTCTTCTCTCGAGGTTAAGCAGCTGATTTGTGACGCAGACCACACGCATGCATGTAATACTGAGGTTAATGGTGAATTTCGCAATAACCTTGCTCCCCACATGTGCCTCCTTGGGATTTCAAGGACAAGGCAGCTTATACTTTATGTAAAATATGATATAGCTTCCCCTGTTTGCCATAAGTGAATTTGTGTTGGCTTGTGAGTTAATGGCAGTAATTTGACATGCAAGGTTTGAGGTTCTTACAGCAATGATGCCTAGGGTTCAAGTCTTCTAGGATGTTAAGTGTTAGCTGGTAAATAAATGCAGATATTTCAAAGGAGCACAGTGTCGTCATCTTCAGTCAGGTACGTTGAAATTCGCTTAAGACGTCCCCTGTTAAGAAAATTTCCCGCTTAAGAAGTCAGGATAAAAAGCACCAAAATTCTCCCATTTGATTAACATGACAGGTTACCCTTTTAATACATCCCCACATAAGAAGTTTCCCGCCTAAGAAGTAACAAATTTCGCGATGAAACAATTTTTTTACCCGTTTAATACATTTTCTGTTTCAAAATCTTAAGGGATTTCCCCGAGTTTCCATTCGTTCTGTTTCCAAAACTGAGTGTTCAAATGGCGTGCAGTCAAAGTCACTTCTGCCACGTTTCACACAGCAGAATGACGCAAACTCACAGCTCGTGTGGGGGTGTTGTATTTCTTCCACGATGCAGAGACTGCAGTGAGTCACTCCCCAGTACTCGGTCTCTTGTCACGACAACCAAATAACTGTATCGGGTGGCCATAAGCTGATCCTAGCTGTTTCATGACCTGCATGAGCCTGCGTTTGGCAATGTTTTGCTGCGTCAGCTGCCTGGGACTTAGTGGGAACTAAGGCAGCCAGTAATATTTGAAGAAGTTTAGGCGCGCACTGGCAGGAGTCACACGTTGCTGGGGGACAGCAGTTTGATGCGAGATAAGTGGGTCATCGATTGTGACAGCTTGTTTAAACGTAATTTATCAGTAGTAATATAAATGTGTCATTGTGTTGTGTGATTGTGAAACATTTGTGGTGACTGTGTGCAGATAAGTTGCATCAGCAATTCCAGAAAATAAATTCAAGACACTGCAGAGTTAGTGAAAGTAACTGGAACTACTGACCATCCCTTATGATCTACCTAAAACCGAACCTATGGAATCTGAAGATGTATCCTGCTACTGTTTTTGAAAAAAGAGCAACAACCCATGCTTGAAAAATATTTCAAGGAAAAGTACACGTCTGGAATGAAATGTGAACTTGTGAATGAAAAGTTAGTAACAGTGTAGGTAAAGGTGTAAATAAAACTGTGAATGAAATGTTACAGACAAAATGGTTAAATGGTCAGATACAAGCGAGAATGTGTTAAGACAGCTGCAAATTGTACAAGTTCAACCTACATATGTAATAAGTTCACAAAAAAATTTAAAAAATATAACTTTTCGGTCCTACCCTTTTAAGAAATTTCCTGCTTAAGAAGTCAGATTTTCTTGGAATGTTCAAAAACGTCTTAACAGGGTTTTACTGTATTTCTTGGACTGCTTGATGCCTGAAGAAAAAGGCACTGCAGTTCCTCAAAATGTCTTGTAACTGGTTGGCAGTTGACATGGCGTGACATCCTTCTTCAATACTCTTGACAATCAGAAATGTTTTATTGAATGGAATTAGGACACCTGTGGGGAGCAGATGTTTTGAAAGGCAGTTGGACTGTGTTGAAAAGTAAGATGTCATAAGTACAGTGTGATTTAATATTGAAGATCCCCATTGGCATACATATACAATGTACCAAATCTTCATTTCCTTGAAGGAAATAAGTCATGGCCAACCTTGTTTTCTTCTCTTTATTGAGAGAGAAGAAAATAGAGAGAAGAAAAATAAAGAGCAGGAAAGGATGGTCATGACTGATTTCCTTCAAGGAATTGAAAATTTTGTGCAATGTACGGTGTGATTACTTTTTCAAAACTTGTATAAGGTGTAGCTGTGAAGTTCCCAGAATCATTTTGTCGCACAACCTTTTGTGTCACATTAGACTTGTGTCAAAATTGTTTCTCTGCATTTTTAATATAGGCTACAGTTTAAACTCTAGCAGAAGTTACGTCAGAGCCATGGCAGACATAAGAGGTGTGTGTGTATTCATATCTTTCATCAAAAAATAAGTAACCAGAATTTAGAGCAAAGAAGTAACATTAAATTTTATATGAAATTAGGAAAGAGTGCAAGTGAAGCCTGCATTCCTCTCTGCTGCATATGGCACAGAACGTACAAAGCAGACAGATGCTTTAAAGTAGCATAAACAGTTCAGAGTGAGTCCAGAAAGTGTAGAAGATATGGGAAGAAACAGGTATACAGAAAAGTGTAAAATCTTGTTTGTTCAGATAAGATCAGTCAGTCAACCAGGCTTGTTGTATAAAAATGATGATGAGCTTACTTGAAGCTGTGTGTACAGAAAGGCTGAACTTGGATGAGCATTTTGTTCCTTGATCAGGACAAGGCTGTAGCTCACTAAGCATTGTGTCAGGTATGGAACATGCTCATTTATTCACCAGATTTAGCTCCCGGTGACTTGGCTCTTTCCAAAATTAAAATTAACCTTAAAGGGACGAAGACTTCAGGACATCAAAAATGTTCGTAGAAGTGTGAAGCTTATTCTTGTAAGGGAGTTCAAGAAATGTTTCTATCACTGACGGCATTGCTGAGCTAAAGGTACAGCTGCTCAAGGGGACAACTTGAAGTTGACACTTCTCATTAAGCTGTAAATATTCAGGAGTATTTGGAATAAAATCATTTTTGGAGCTTAACAGTCACACCTCATACTAGATTTTCTTCCTGATGCCAGATATTTGCTCAGATATTTTGAGTTTGCGTGAAGTTATTGTTACATTCTATCCATCAGTTGAAAGGCCATAGTAATCCCAACTACACACATTAGATGCTCAGGAATTGTGGTATTGCAAGACACGATTCACTACCATTGCTGATTAAATCAACTGCTTTTGTTGTCCATATTTCTAATTAAAAAAAATATTGTTAGTAACTGAGTGTGTGTGTAAAATGGGTAGTTGGTTTTTAACAAGAAATGAAGCCATTGACAGCAGTGCTGTGAGCAACTATCAGGTGAACCTGAACTTGGCTGTACTAAAATAATTGAATTTCACTGCCAGACAATGTCAGCTATTTATGGACCTCAGCTAGTGGCGATCGCACATTGAGAAAAGTGTCCTACCGTGTATCCCTTAATGAATATTTATTTTTGTGGATATTTTGCGTGAATGTGTCTGACCACATTTTCATTCTTTTTTCAGATCAACACTGCTGGCTCTATGTGTCTGGCACTTGATGTTTCCTCGTCCTGTCAGTGTATGGCTTTTGGTGATGGCGGTGGTTCTATCCATTTCTATACATCCAATCCACACACAGCCATGTTCAATAGCTTTTCACGTGAGACTGAATTTGCCGATCCTGTTGAACCTCTACCACCAATCAGTATTCTGGATGATGTTACACCACTGTCATCAGTTCCATTACCATATTGCCAGCAAGGAACAGCATTGCTCTCTGACTGGCCAGAACAATATTTGAAGAAAGTATACAGGTATTTTAATTTTAATCGGTTTTCTGTAAAATAGTTTTGTGATGAATGTTGTTGTATCCAAGCTCTTTTTATCACTTCTGTTGCTTATTGCAGTTGTTGTGATTTTACTCTTATGAAGTTGTGGAAATTTTATGAACATTTAAAATTTTTAATGCTTCATGATACACAACAGATGATGATGGTGGTGATTATTATTATTATTATTATTATTATTATTATTATTATTATTATTATGTGGTGGTGGTGGTGGTGGTGGTGGTGGTGGCAGTGGCAGCAAAAAAAAATGGAATTGTTAATAAATTAGTACTATTAGCATGTTTACTGCCATGGTGGTCACTGGTGCCAGCTGCAAACCCTTTATGTTGCGCCAAAGTGGGCACCAGTGTCTGGTATTTAATGTGTTGTTGTATTTATATTCTTCTGTTATGTTTATGCTGGTAGCACACAGCCTTCGATATTTTTGGCATAGCAAACTGAGACTTTTTTGTGTCAGAAGCATTGCTTTTATCTTGAAATGTTACCATAATGCAGTTGTTACTGCTCAGATGCACAGTATTGAGGAGAACCTATGTTGTTGGCATGGTGTGTTGTTATTTTATGAACTTTTGTTTTTCTCAGGTGTTTCTTCAATTTTTTAAAGCAGCTGTTGCAATATTTTTGGACAGTTCAGCTGGTGACTTTTTTCTTGAAAGAATGGAGGTAACATTCTTCTTATTGTCTTGTAGAAGGTGCTTTTTTTTTTGCCTTTTTGTGTTTTATGAACTTTGCGGGTATCACGTCTTCATTTAACATTTTTCCTAAAGTAATTTTTGACCAAAAATTTAAGTCTGAGTTGTGATGCATAAAAGTATGTCAACATTACTTATTCAGTGTTTAATTTTACGTGCTACATTAAGGTTAGGAGAATTGCCACAGCATTGTGTTGAGAAAAAAGGTCAGAAGATGGTGAAGTTCTCATTCTTCTCCACCTCCTTTTGAACCTGGTTGTATAATGTATTTCTGCACGTTTGACACGCTAGCAAGTTGCTGCATATTGCTGCTGATTTGACATGAATGATACGAATTGCTCACCTAACTGAATACCATAAACCACCCAGTGTATAAAATATGTGATGTGAGAGTTTTACTGGCAATACCAGATTGTGTTTATGACAGCGTGACATGGTGTAGAGTTATACGCAAAGAAAAGTAAGAATCTTTTCACATTTTATGTGTAGAATGCAGGGCAAGAGTGTGGCTTAAGGATAACTAATCAGTTCTTTGAAAATACATTATGACAGCATTAATATATTTGGGGATGACACTGACAGATCTAAATTGCATCTACTTTGAAATTAAGGGTAGGTGAAATTCAGGGAATGCTAGCTATCATTTGTTTCAGAATCGTCTGCCTTCCCATCTACTACCTAAAAGTGTAAAGGTTAAAATTAAGATTAAAATATGTAAAAATGTAATTTTGTCTTTTATTTTGTACAGATATGAGACTTGGGCTCTCACATTCAGGGAAGAGCATAGGTGTTTGAGAACAGGGTGCTGAGGAGAATAGTTGTAACTAAGAGGGAGACAGCAAGATGAGACTGGAGACAACTGCATAGTGTGGTGCTTCATACTTTGTACCCCTTGGCCATTATTGTTAGGGTGGTGAGGTGAAGGGGTTGTGTGTGTGGTAGGTTGGGGCATGTAGCACACGTGGGAGAGGAGAGAAGTGTATTCAGAGTTTTGGTCAAAAGACCTGAAGGAATAAGACCAACTTGAAGATCAAAGCACAGAGTGGGATGGAAGGATAATATTAAAGTGGACCTGAAGGAACTAGGGTGGGAGTGTGTGGACTGGATTCATGTGGCTCTACTGTGAATACAGTAATGAAACCCCAGGTTCCATAAAATGAAGGGAATTTCTTGACCGGCTGAGCAACTCGTAGCTTATCAATAAGGATTGTGCTGCATGGATTGTATTCAGACACTTGTTTTTTATGTTGTTCTCTCAAAATAAATCACGGTTCTTTACACCTGTACAAAACAGCTTACAGGATCGTCATTTTATGTATCCTGATGACACTGTTGAAATTTTAAACTGTCTGCAAATCTCTGTGTGGTTCACATTTAGCAAAGTAATGCTCTTGTTTGTTTCTCATTACCCTGAAGTTTTATATTTTTCTACCTTCAGTGTGTCAGTGGTTTCAAACTTGTATTTCAGGCGAACACCACCAATCGATCCAGAGATACTGAGAACCATGAAAATGCAGGGAACCATTGGCTATGCACCAAACCCCATGAGCTGCCGAAGAAATCAAGTGAGATTACAGATTTTAAAAAGTCCTGCATATGAAGTATTGTAGTCTCATAATTTAAGAGCTGGGTCCTTATGGTATCTGTGGTTGAGTGAATGCAAGAATAATTTCACTTGAATACCATATATGTACAGGAGCGTGATGGAACTTTGGAAATCAAATGAACACTTCCCCAGTTTTCACATGTTCATAATGAGTACCTTGATTAAATGGACATGGACTGTTATTATGGCGTTTGCTGGGGGTGCCAACTTGTGACATATTTTTATTTATTGAATATTACACTGAGTGTAGCATATATCTTAAATTGAAATCAGTTTTTGCATTTATGTAGTTTATATTAAAGCCAGTAAAAAGTCACAAATACCGTGTTTTCAGTCATGTAATTCAGATATTATGCAGCTGAAGCTGAAAGAAGCTCATCCAACAGTTCCACAGAGTGAAAGGCTATCCGTGTGCAGTCTGGGCCTTGCCATCAGAACTCTGCAGGTTGAGGTACAGAGAGTGGATGAGAGAGAACAGCCACAGTTGCCTGGTGGGATCCAGTTACAGAGCCATTCAGGAGGCAACCCACTAGTATCCACACTACAGTTTCCACATTCCTTATGTGGTTTTAGAGCAGGAACCTAACCTGTACATATTATTCTCATGACAGTTTGGTGCACTTTGAATCCATCTTATTCATGCAGGTCATAATTTTGTTCAGTTGTGATCTGGCGGTGTAGGTAGGTTCAGATTTGTTTCCTACATTGCCAGTACCAGTGATCTGTTGTGGATCATTCCCTGAGAAAATATAGCTTATTAATGTACACTTTTTTTGTGGGTATTTTACCCAAATACTGGCACCATAATTTTCATTTTAAATATTTATGTTTGCCTTACTTTATTTTGTGGATTTAGCCCAAGCTGTAATGGTTTTTACATGCCCGTCAGATCATTTCTTGTGGCTGTCGGTTGATTGGTTCAGTCCCAAGCAGATTATGCTTTATGACATCCAGAATCAATAAGATATCTCAGACATACCCACTCACTAATGAATCTGCCATGTAAGATGCATTTAAAAAAATGGCTTCAGAGGTTTTTGCATTTTTTAAAAATAGTAAGGGGAACATTATATAATAAAAGTGACAGGGGATATCAAAATGAAAGCTGCATAAACATTTTGAAGCTTTAATCTGTAGTTACCAGATGGCAGGATGCAGACATGTGTTACATCTATAGAGCTGGCTGCATACTGTGCTTATCTGTGGTGGATGGAACTTGTTATGTGCTGTAGTAAAGACATGTGTAAACTTTGGGGTAACAGAAAAACAGTATTCAGACATTTTATAATTAAGTTGTGACTGACAGAATTTAAAAAACTTTCTTTCAGTCTGTCGAAACATACTGTTTCAGAGAGCTGTGTGCAAAATTATATGTGGTATTCAAGTGAATAAAATATACAAAGGTGGTGGTAATATTGAGTGTGGGTAGTTCTAATCCTTCATGTTGGAGCTCCAGTTCCAGATGAAGGCATACATAACTAGTGTGTGGGTCAGTTATGCATGAAATCCCTACCATTACAAACAGTCATATGGCATCTTCCTGTGGCAGCTACATTTTGGTCAACTGGATGAAATTTGACACAGTATGGACATACTCAGTTTGGACTTCACAGTTATGAGATCGGATATCATATTTGGTTCTGTTCATACTTTGTACAGAACATTGTGTGCTTAGCTGCGGTAGGGGTTAATGCCATTGTTTCTTTATTAAGAAAAATAATAATTCACAGCTACATCTCAGAGTAACGAAATTTGACAGAATGATTGTGTTTATCATGGTAATAATGCTAAGTATGAAGTTCAAATTTGAATTTTCTTCTGTCTGTTGGCAACGCAAAGCCCATGCCAAAGGCTGTAAGAGGACAGGTTTGTCAGACAGTGTACTCACCTCTCCAGGTAAATTAAAGCAGGTCGTAGATGAAAACGGGGTCTCAGAAATGCTTGTGTGATCAAAATTCCTGAGGCAGAAGGCTACATATTGGCCAGGTATTTAATAATTTCATCAATCAACAAGAAGCATAAGGTAGGCGTGAATATTTTAACGTGAAATTACTGTGATGTCTCATATGAATATTTCTTTGCTGAATGAATATTAACAGTCAGTAAATTGGAATGCATAAGGTAGACAGAGAGGAATGGATTGTATTTGTGTAGATTAGTCTGGTGCTTCCACTTACTCATTTTCATATGTATTGTTTAAATATACAGCACACAAACAACAGTTTATGCTCTTATGTGCAGCTTTATTACGGCCTATAAGATATAAAGGTTCTGACAGTAGTGGATATGAAGATTATGGTCTCCTGGGGTGTGACACCATATAGTTCGGTATACAGGTGCCAACATTTTGGAAGAATATGTTTTTCTTCATGGCCCAGAGAACCTGAAACCTCACAAATGACTTGTTTGGAAAGGGTATTGTACATAATATCTTCCAGTTCAAATCCCTTAAAATGTTGAAAGCCAAACTGCTGAGTTCCCTATCCACATTTTGGCCCAGAATATAAAGGGACTGTGCTCCTCTAAGACCGTCTGTCTACCAAACTACATGGCACTTCCTCCCAAAAGATGTTTGTCTTCTTAGTACATCCACTTTATAGAGCAAGTCGTCGCCCAATAGGTGGCTTTTGTTGGTTAAAAAAATTTGTGTATTGTTATGTGATGTACAGTAATTGGACGTCATATCTGTGTTCAGTAATTGTTGTCCATAAAACTTCTTGTCTGAAATTAGTGGCATTGAAACTGTGCCCTTTTGACACTAATGTAACTGTTCTGTGATGGTTTAATTTCACTTGTGTAGGATTTGAGTCTCTAAAACCTATAAAGTGCCAAGTTACTTCTGTAGGTTTTTTGTTTCAGATTTCCCCAAAAATAAGTCATGTACATCCCAGACCAGGGAACCTGAAGCAATAATTCTTTACTGTTAACTTATTCATCAAGAATGGTTTATAAGAGTCCACACTGAATTTCGTATGTTGTGTGCTAGTGCAGTGTCCCAATGAAAATATGCATAACTAATAACACCAGTAGACCGGGTTGTTCCGTACTGTAACTTGTTGTGGTTTAGCTCAAATGAAAAGTGTGCTGACATCTGACAGGTTACAGGAACAAATGTGCAGTGATCTACTGATGTGAGCAGTATATGGTAGCATTCTTGCAGCAGTTTATGGTAGTGCATGATTCATGGCTATTACATTTCCTGGATCTGAATATTTGTCATTTTTGTCTCTGAGGTGGCTTGAAACAGAAAGCCTATGCAGATAATCCAAGCATTTTGAGGCTCTACAGGTAGAAGTTTGGAATGTTATTCTAGAAATCACACAAGTGGGACTTCCTGTGTCACAGAATTCATTACATACAAATAATGTTTAGTGAGTAATATCCAGGGATGCATTACTCTCATAGATTACTTTACATACGTATCTATCAGAACAAGAAGTAACAGACAAACCCACTACAATAAAACCTCGTTAATTCAAAGTGCTTGGGACCAAAAAATTGGGCTTCGAATTATATGGTTTAAAATAATTCGATTTTTTCAGTACACAGTTACTTGTTACAAGGTTAATTAAAATCATGGTGTAACGTTATAATGTATGGTTCTTTCATACAGCCGTGTAATTATATACTCATTTGTTATTACTTATTTTGCACACACTAATAACATAACATAATGCAGTTACCACAGAAAAAGCCAACAAAAAATGTTCATGTTTGTCAGACTTAGATCAGTGTTGATTTTCATTGGTTCCCAAAATAGGAGTTGGTAGAGCTTTGTTTCAAACTGTTCTTGTACACTTTTGATGTAAAATCGTGTAGTTCATCCATAGCTTTCATGATTCTGTCATCTGCATCACCTGCACTTACTACCGAATTCAGCACCAACAACACCATTAGAGCATCTTTGTGAGGGGGTTGGGTGGGGAGGGGCCCGGTTTCCTCCATCTTCTCCTCGTTCTCACCAGCATGTGCTCCAGGCTTCATCACTATCACGCAAAATTTCTTCCAATTGTTGTGAGCTCAAACCTCCTGCCCTCTTGGACAGTAAAGCATACTGAATGGCAAACATGGACATAGAGGGTGAAAGAATTGAAGTCATTGAGGAACCTATAATACTTGACATCTTGCTATGATATATGTATAGCATTTGAAAGGTCGTAACTTCTCCATCCAGGCGGGTAAAGGTTTCGGAGACTGTTCTTGTTTCAAAGTAGAGATAGCACTATGAATCAACAAGTCTGCAGTGCCTCCGTGTTAGATGAATGGACTTCTTCCTACGAAAGAAAAACATTCCACCTACAGTCACTGATATTAAATTACACACTGAAGGATGACAAACATCCTAAACTTCATAGATGTGTGGATTAAGATATAAATATGTCAATAACTTCCGAGAAATCAGCAAAAATGCTGCGGTATCCAAGAAGTGACAAGCATCAGGCATTTTTTATTTGCAAAATATACAGTTGGCATAAATAACCGCATGTTGACATAAACAAGTTGAATCTATTATTGTATGAAAGCTGAGGTTTCCCTTTACAAGACATTCCACTACTTCCAAGCTGTCACTGAAACTGCACTTGCAAGAAGAGAGTGAATGTGCAGTTGCACAGGTCTGTATCACATATTGTTGCCAGTGACATGTGATGAAATACAAGCCCATATCACATGTGAGGATGGCACTAAGGGTTAAACACAATTACCATCATTATGTGGAGTAGTTGGGGGTTTGTTGTTTATTCATTGTTCTGTTGGACATGTTGGCAAAACATATGATTGTCACTGGACAGCCTTCACAGGTGTAAAATATGCAAGGATGTTTGAAACATCACTTGTGGTTGTTGCTGTAGATCAGGTGTGTGAAGTAGTGCAACTGAAAACATTTGCACATGTGGACAGCACCTCCAGTTACAGTGTATGGTATTATGTGACTTTTTTAGCCTCGTCATTGATGTCTTACTCAAAAAACCAGCTCTCATAAATGTGCCATACAAATGTACTGCCCTCTATTTCATATGAACTCAGGGTTAGAGATATGCAGTTCCTGTTCTTCCATTACATTTGGGTTATGATGTCTAGGTAATGCGCTTTATAGACTAGCGTGAGTGAAAGCATTGTGCTTTCAAGAGACAATATTATTGCAGGAATATCAGGCAGTTGCTACGTAATTACTTACAACAGTGTAGGTTTCATTTTTAACTTGTTAAATTAATATAAAATGCAAGCAGGTCTTCTTGTAAAGCACTGTGGGTCTAATTAAAAGGTGGTTAGGCTTTTATGACCCCTGGCAATTCTCTGTGAATTTGTACAGGCAAACATTAAATTCTCTGGCTTTTGCTTCTTAAAATCAATTTTTAGACATGTTTCCAGAATTGTGAAAAGCAACTGTTATCTTTGTCATGTCTGTCTGTCCGTCTGTCCGTGTGGAACAACTCAGCTCCCACTTGACAGATTTCTATGAAATTTGATATTTGAGTATTTTTTGAAAGTCAAGAAATTTAAGCTTCATTGAAGTCTGACAAGAATAATGGGTACTTTACTTGAAGACCAATATACATTTTTTATCATATCTCACTGGATTTTTCTTATGTTGAGAAATGTTTCAGACAAAAATTGTAGAAAAAAATCACAACACATGTTTTATGTTCAACAGATTTTTCCCGAAACTAATGTCATTTATAAGATAACGTGGAAAAATATCGTAGAGCCAGACAGGCTACAGATGACAATATGGCACATGCACATTGCTTGCTGGATAAGTAAGGCTACAAACACACACTCAGAATATCTAATACTTATTTTTTTCCACTGCAGAAATGGTTGCATGAATGCGCCAGAATGTTATGTTCTATGTACATTGGCTGTCTTGTTAGGTACTGTAATTGGTAGTGAATATTTTGGAGTTCATTGTAATTAAGTTTGAGGATGCAGTGATTCAGAATTATGTGTTCTTTCCGTGCCTATGACCAGGGCCGGCCTTCAGCTGATTGGACCGATTTGACACAATAAGGTGCCACATTTACAGGGGCCCCACCCTCATGGGGGATTCACATGTTAGTAATTTGCAAAAATGATAAAAAATGGACCATTTTAATTCTTCATACTAACTTACAGTACGTTACTATACCAAAACATTTGCCCTTTTTTTGCACTGCACAATAACTTTTAGGGGGCAGCCACGAGGATCACAACTGGGCCCTGCATTTGGTAAGGCCAGTACTGCTTTGAAGACACACAAAGTATTATTAATGTAATAATTAATGTAAATTTCATTCATATAAAATGGGAATATTAAATTTTATTGTAGAAGGGCCTGCCCCACATGCGCGCTCGTGCGTGCACCCACACACCCACACACACACACACACATACACCGAAGAACAGGGACTTACACGCTGGGGTTTTAAGGCATGTATTAAGTGTTACATTATCATCAGCATTGAAAGCTTGGCTGTAAACACAGAGAGCTTAAATCATCAAGTTTAATTCGGTGGCCAAACTGATAGATCACCATGTTTTAACAATATTGGTAACTGTTTACCGCTACATAACAGACCATGCTGGTGGTGATAAAGTGCGTAGGACATTGTTTGCTAGGTTATTTAAATTTGAAACAAAAACCAGAATTTTTAATATATTCACTCCTATCTGTAGAATGTGGCCAGGGACCAATAATTGTAAATCTGTGTTACCAGAGTTGTAGCTAGCTAATCTTGCATCTGGTGCATACATTGCACAATGTGCCTCTGTCCCTTGACGTCACTGTACCGTGGGGTATGACTGGTGTACTAGGAGCATGGTCACCACCTAGTAACTGACAACTGATTAGGTGGAAATGAAGAACCCGTGGCACACCAACCAAAACTGCATACTTCAGAAACTTGAATTGAACACGAAAACTGTTGATATGTGGTAGGTTTTTAAAGGCAAGTGTTGTACTTTCCCCGACTGGAAGGTACAACACGCTGGGGAATGTTTGCAATCATTCGGTGCAGAATCTTTTGTCTTCCAGGTTGCTATCCAAAAACACAAAGATTAGGGTATGCAGAAGTATAATTTTACCTTTTGTTTTGTATGGGTGTGAAACTTGGTCTCTCACACTGAGGGAGGAACAAAGGCTGAGGGTGTTTGAGAATAGGGTGCTGAGAAGGATATTTGGGCCTAAGACGGACGAGTTGACAGAGGAGTGGAGAAGACTACATAATGAGGAACTTAATGATCTGTACTCATCGCCAAATATTACTTGGGTGATCAAATCGAGAAGAATGAGATGGGTGGGGCATGTAGCACGTATGGGGGAAAAGAGAGGTGTATACAGGATTTTGGTAGGGAGACCTGAGGGAAGGCGACCACTTGGAGACCCAGGCATAGATGGGAGGATAATATTAAAATGGATCTTCAAGAAGTGGGATTGGGGGCATGGACTGGATTGGACTGGCTCAGGATAGGGACAGGTGGTGGGCTGTTGTGAATGCAGTAATGAACCTCTGGGTTCTGTAAAATGCAGGGAATTTCTTGACTATTTGAGAATGTGTTAGCTTCTCAAGAAGGCCTCTGCTCCATGGAGTTAGTGTTGTAGCTTCCTGAAAAGTGTGCTTTACTCACCTTGGCATCCACAACTCTGTTGGCAGTGTTACAGTTGAACACCGGCATTTTATATGCTATTCTGGTAGTGTAAACTTTGCTTCAGTGTAGAGGTTTATTGTTGCTGCTGTATGTGACCTGTTTGTTTTGGTTTTTGGGGTAAAATTTGAGACATCATATGTTACGTGCTGATCACTATCATCTCCTGGTTAAGGAAAAATGTAAGGTCTGTTGACCTTTAACTGGCTGTTTCTTTCTGTTAGATCTGGTACTCAGGTAGCTTTGCATTAAACTTCGTATTTATTTCTTAAACCTGTTGTGTATCTGGGAAGGTATGTGCATTACGGATTTAAGACTTTCACTTTTGATCAGTCAACATTCTTCTGCTTCCCATACTTCAGCAGGTAAATAAACTGTGTCAGGGATAAAGTACTGAAGTTTTCGCAGACCATGAAAAGTGATTGTAGCTTAGGAATTTTTGGTAAAACTCAGGTGTTGCAAGCACATTGTTGCATCTCATAGTGTTAGAAGTTAAATTCCTGTTAACTCCTATGGGATACTGTAATATGGTTTAGACTATGTTTCTTTATGGATCTGAGGAATATGAATCCTGTACTTGAAATATTGATAAGCTTTATTTTATTTTTTTTAATTGTCATTGGTATAGTGTGTCTATTTTATGTATATATTTCTCCTAGCTGATTTTCTTTTGTTAGTTTTATGCCTAGTGGTATAAAATGAGTTTGCCATAATTGTATCTGTATATATTTAACTGTAGGTTCTGTTGCATGCTCATAAATATCCACTGTTGTGAAATTTGTAATGGAATATAGGAAAAATATTTCATAAACTGGCAAGGAATACACCTGCAACTCCAGAGTCATTCTTCAAGCTGGCTGAAGTAGTAACATAACTTTCCATATGAATTTATACAGTATATTGTATTTACAGTGATTCTGATAGATAGTTTTTGAGTCTTCATAGTGATCTTAAAGTAAACATATATAAATATGCTGTCGTAAGGGAACACAAATTGAACAGGGTAACCATTAATGTAAAATTCCAAGTTTGTTTTATCTCACATTATATTGTGGACTCGTGAAGAATGTATGAAAGTGGTATTTTGCATTATTAGGAACTGAACAGCGTATGATCTGCTAGAAATAATCAGTAGTTCAGAATAGTGTGTTCAGTTGTATTTTTTGGCAGGGGGGCATTTTTGAAATTAATACTCATTTTTAATTTTATAATTGAAATCCTTAAAGAAGCATCACTTGAGTCAACCAGTGAAATAATCACTTGCACACACTCAAGTTGTCACAGACAGAAACAGCAAATAATACAGGATGTTCTTTTGCTTTACTGTTTATCAGACCCATGTAGGGGACCATTTTGTGTATTGGTCCATATCCCCATGAACATGGATGCCTAATGACATCCAAACTTATGTTAATGGTTATTCTGTTTACATTTATTTTTAAAGTTGGAACATCCCCATAGGTCATGTAGGTATATTTTTAAATACTTATTATCACATGTAAAATCCCACTAGAAACCCTTGTTGGATAATAATTACGTAATGTATGATATTTTCACGGCAGTGAAGATTTAAATTGTGGCCCTCTGAAGATGGCGGTAGCAGGTTCCTCCAAAATACTATTATTAGCAACTGCCTACCAGACTACGCGTAACCTTACTGTCTGACTACAGTTATGATTTAGTTGCTTTTAATGAAACAGGATCCCAGCTGAGTTAAGGCTTGATTAGAGTATGAATGTGTGTAAATTTGGTGTTATGTTATTGTAGTTATGTGATGAAGTGTTAATGATTTTTTTTAAAAATCTTGCTTTATTTCTTTCATAGTTTAATTATATTGCTTTGTTACATGTTGATCATGTAATCTCGTCTGTTGTATTTGTTAATATTGTTATTGCAAGAAACAGCTACAACTCTGTATTAACTGCAACTGCCGTTGCTGGAGCTGGATGTAAACCAGTTAAGAACTCAAAATTTGTTTTAGTTGGTAAAGTTGAAATTTGAATTTTGACTTAATATGTGTGAAAACTGTGACATCCTTTGTTTTTGGTAATAGTAGTGAACATTTTTAACATATTCCGGTACTTATCATCAACTGTATTTGTTATGATAGTAACTAAACTGCATTTAATTATTGTAGTTGAAAATATTATATACTTTATTTAAAATAGTACAGTCAAATAAAGGTTGTATGAACAATCATAAACCTTTCATTTTACTCCTCTTGCCTGACTTGATTCAGTGGGATCACTGTTGCTACTTTCCCTTTTGTTTATGTGTTTAATTTTGCTGGTATTCACTCCTAGCAACCTTGAACATTTTTGACCCGTGGTTGTCATTTTTTTGGTCAGCTTGAAGCATGTTAACTGACATTTCACATGACAGTTGAACTATGGAGTTCATGACAAGGCTGTGTGGTTATAGTCACAAAAGTATTGAAGTCAGTGAAGAATGTTTCCATTCCCATTTTATTTATACATTGTGGGGCTGCAGGTGATGATGCAACAATTATTGTTTACACAACTTGTTATAGATTGCTGATGGTCTTACACAGGATGAACAAAGAATGCACAACCAAACTTTACGGGGTGAATCTTTGCTGCAATACAAGAAAAACTTGTATGCACAGAGGTCCTCTGTAGCATGTTTTTTGAGTTACAGCATACAGAAAATCAAAATGCTCGAAGTATCCAGCTTGAACTTCAATGCAGGACACACATCTGAATGCTGATTGTTGTCCTCACTGGGAAATCCCAGGTGTGCTATGAATCATCTGAGATGCATTATGTACCACTGTTTTATGTCATTGACTTCTGTCACATTAGCAGTAGTCTTCTTCAGGTGTCCTCAGAGATAAAGTCTAATGGTTTTATATCTGGGGAATGAGTAGGCCATGCTGTTAGTTGACCACAATGTATTCGCCTACCTGGAAACAGATTCAAGAATGCACGAAAGGCAAGAAGAAAATGGGTTGGAGCACATTCATGTATAAACCATAAATGGATCCTAGGCTAAAGATACACATCTTTGCAATAGCTCTGGAAGTTGTTTTGTAGCATCGCAAATGGCCTCAGTGAAACATCATGGAAGGAACTGGGTTCCTGGAAGCCTGGTCTCCTGCAATGCCTGCTCACATGTTTAGAGAAAATTGTCACAGGTACCTGGAATGCCAAGTTCCATGTGGATTTTTGTCTGCCCCTGCATGTTGATTGTGGACACTGATTTTTCCATCTCTTGTGGAGCCTACCTTATTGTTAAATAACATAAAAGTTGGAAATGCAGGATTGCCAGCACATTAGAAACCACTGGCAAAAGGTTCTTGTAAGATAATCAGCTGGCTGATGTAGTGGCACCTGTAGATTGACAGTGGAGGTGTCTGCATGTGTGCTGGACTAGCCACACAGTGTACTGTGAAACTCCATCGTGCATACCTGTTCTCCTTGAGCTGGTCTGTGGATTGGCAGAAATCACATTGAGGATTCTCCCTTTCCATCAACACATTAACAGATTTTATAGTTGCCCACAGTCTTTTGGCTGCGCATTAAGTGTGTGATTCTCCCTATGCCATGTATTAATTGCAGAAAATGTTTAAATCTGTAATTCAAAGTGGCAGTCTTCTTTGGACATATGGCATGCATCATATGCACTGCTGTAAGTTCAGCCACATACCAGATGCATATTGGTGATTTCAGTAAAAGTGTACTCGTCTGCTTCACCAGTTTGACACTTCAAATGGAACACAAACTGATGTTAGTTAGCCACATGCAGACTGATGCAAGTTTGAGTCAAACAGTGTTGCAGCTGAGGCATTTTTTAATCTTCGGGAGGCCATAACTCATAAACCATGCTACAGAGGACATGGGTTCCTGTGATTTTTTTTTGTTGTAATGCAGTGTAGACTCACCCCCAGCAATTTGGCTGTGCATTTTCATTCATGCTGTATATCATTGCTTGATAAGTACATATCTCCATTAAAAAAAAACAGACATATCAGTGTAAAAGGGATTACCAAGGTTGAAAAAATGCAGTCTCTGAGCTGATAAATATTTGGAATTTTGACTTTCATGTTTTTATACAGATCATGTAGTACAGGTGTTCCTTTTGTCATGTCCCTGAGCATGGCATCCCTTACGGAATGTCCCAGCAGATGCAGGGATTCTCTGCATAAAGCTGCCATACTCGGGGAAATGATAAGGGGATGCTGTATTATTGTGGTGGTGAAAAGTATGGCCCTGCAATAGGGTAGACATATAATTAGGGTGATTGAGGTGTGAAACGCATACAGAACTTTGGGAAGAAGTTGTAGTCTGGTAGAAATTTTCCAGCATTCAGCGGAACACACTGCCTCCATCTTTGGGGTATAAGATTAACTGGAATCATAAGAAGATAAGTTTTGGTGATGGGAGTTGGGTAGCATGGTATCTTTCCAAGCAGCAGGGTTTGGTGTTAATGGTATTTACACTTCAGGTTCTATTTTCAGAGTTGGTTGGTTACTCTTGATATTACTGCTTTCAGTCTATTTAAAATTTAAGTGGTTTGAATATGGAGTTAGAAGGTCAAGTGCTGTAGATTTTTAGAGACTGAAAATGTGTCAGAACTGTACAAATGTTTTCATTTTAGAATGGAAGTCTGCCATTACCACAGAAGTGTATATGATGAGAGTTCCCTACAATATTTTAGTGGTTATTTGCATACACGGGAGGTCTGGGATTTGATTGCTAGGGCAGCTGTCTTATTATGAGGCTGTTCCTTGTTTCTCATTTACAGTATTTGGCATCTAAGAATCTACCAGTGTAGATACTGAACTGCAGAAGAAAAGAGAAAATGTTGTAGAATTCTGTAGCTCTGTTCAACAAAAATGTGTATTCCTGCAGTTGTGTTGTTTATATCAGTTGGGCAGCAGGCTTGTTTTAAAACTGCAGAGTGAGAAGCTGATAATGTCAACAAATAATTATTTTAGATGTGGTTTGAATCCAGGCGGTAAAAAGCTGAGAAAACGTTTGAGTTTCAGATGGTGAAACGTTTCTTTTGGACGAAACAGAGTGTGAGCTTCAAAATGTGTTTATTTACACAAAGCTCTTTTTTCATGATTGCTTAGGTCCAAAATAACTTCTGAGTTTTGACTGACATTATGTCTGGAAGGCTGATTCACAGAACTTTGATGTATTTATTCATGGGCATTCAGTTTTAGAAGTCTCAGTATTTGTGTGATGATGTGTACATGAAATTTCAGCGTTGTGATCTATGATCAGATGAGTAGACAGTCTTCCACCTAATCAGTGTCCTGTCCCTGTGTGCAGCATAAAGGCATATGGGAGAGTAGAGGTATAGCTCCATTTATTCTGAATCTTGACACTGGCTGGAGATTAGCGATTAACTTAGCTTGATGCCCCAGGCAAAGATCCCCAGCACCCATTGCATAGATGGCTGTGTGAGCCAGGGAGGTGGTCTGTATGGTTTAGAGTAGAGAAAAATCTATTGCCGATGCCCCCTATAACCTAGTCACTATACAGGCTACGTTACCCCAGCTCCATTCATACATGGCTATAAAAATATTGTGTGAATCTGGTACCTTGTCACCACAGTAGGCCACATACTGAGGTTGTGAATTGAAGGAGACAGTTGCCAGGTATGGAAGGTATTTGCAAAAGCAGTCATGGAGAGCAGATGGGGGACATTGTTGCAGCTTACATGTTGGACAGGAGATACCAGCCCCTCACCATATGAAACTGCACTAAGGCCACAGAAAGAAGTCTCACATATGGTTGGGATTTCCCATTGCTACATACTGTTGTTTTTCTGTCCAGCTCCTTTGGCCTGTGTCAACCAAGCCTTTTTGCTTCTTGCTAGTGAAGGTGATCACTACCAACAGCTGTGTGAACAGAATGTCTATACACTGCTGTATGAGAGTGCAGGGAACTGTACTAAAAGTGGAGATGTACTAGTTTGACAGAGATGTGGAGGGAATTGATCCATAAAATGTCTGTCCATGGCCTTGATCTAGATTCTTGCTAAAGTCCCAAGTAGTTTCAAAATTGACAGATTTTTTATGTGTCTGTAATTCAGCCAGTTTAGGTACAGTTCAGTAGTACACTTTTGTAAATATGGCATTAAACCTTCACATTCTATAAAAATGCAGGTAATTCCTTTGACCAGGCAAGTGAGTCCTTTAATGAAGAAATACTCTATTGTGTGAATGATTTTTTCTTTTAAAAATAATAGTATATAGGAATTTTGACAGAACCCTATCAGGAGACAGTTGCTCCATCAATATGTAGTTAAAAATGGATGTATTAGTGTGTGTGGAAAAGAGGCTTATATGTGACTTGACTGAAAAGAGGAGTCTTAATTCTTCATACACTTGTCAGTTGCACACTATTTCGGTACCTGGGTCATGAGGTTTGGGCAGAAAAGAAATGATTATTGATTAATTCATGTAGGAAGCTCTGGACACAAGTACCTTGCACTAGAGGCCTTGAAAAAATATTTGTGCTTCTCCCAGTAACTTAACAGCATTTACGAGAGTATAAGATGATGCCCCTACACAATCTTCAGTTTTCAGGAAAATACTTACCTAGAATGTGTTTAGCTTTGTGTGCAGTTATGAGGTAACCCATCCATTTTTCAGATGACAAATTAGGAAAAAACTCATTTGACATTCAGTTTGTGAAGCTGTGTAGCCTGATAGAAATCAGTAAGTTTCTACCAGACTACATTGTATCATGTCCCAGAAGACTACTTTTCATAATCACTGCTGTGTGAATCTTGAATTTTACATTTTACTCTTAAAGTCCATCTTCCTAGCAACTTTCTTCTTTGTGATGTCCATGAATCTGAAAACGGACATTACCTAATGCCTTATGTACCTTTCACTGGACGTATTGTGTAGGTTAGGTTAAGAAGGAACATTCTGCTCTGTTACCCAGATCAGGTTTTGCCTACAGAACTCATGTCTATTGACAAGACTTGTTCTGAGCATGTACCTTTCAACAGCATTGCTAGCTCCGTATTATTCAAGTGACAGTGTTCCTGTTTTAATCTACTTGTGCTATTCTTACAGACAAGTCAGTTAATATTTGACTCCATGTTATTTTTATGTGCAACCAGGACATACTGCAAACATTCACCTGTGTTTCATACAGGGCTTGGCACTATGGTATGAAGGTAAAGTTTCTTCCATACAGATTGCACACTTGCTTGTTGTATGATTTAAAACCCTGAAAAAGTTACAGTCCACATAACTAGAAACTGACATCATGCTTGAGACGGTGAGGACCTGAGCAGTATATTGCTTTTTGTGAGTGTTTGCACGTATTGGCATATACATGGGGTGGTGCCTGTATTTCTTATAACTAATTGGCAACAAACCAATTGATGTGACTTTTTCATGCTGTTATCTTAGTTATGGCTTCATGTAATCTGGTAGGTGGGGAAGAATGTTTTGGTGGAAGATACTGCCTCCTTCTTTAGGTTAGGCAGTGTCTTCCTTCAAAATGTTGATATCCACCTACCAGGCTATGTAGTGTCATGATTTCAGAAAACTGAAATACAGATCTTCACCAACATGAAAATTATAGATCGTATTTATGCTCTGACTCTGTACTGTTTTCATGTTAGTAGAAAAATGGAATCAAATTTTTCAGCGTGGGTTCTGAGACTGATGAACTTTACCTGTAACTTCGAATAATAATTTTCAGTGAATCTCTTTCAGTCCGGCACTATCAGTGTGGCTGTGCTTACAGTTTTGTGAAACATGCATAATTCCTCCCCACAATGACTGTTAATCAGAGATTCGGCATAACTGTTATTATTTTTTGTCACTAAGTTCCAGGATTTGCTAAGGCTTATGAGCATATTGTGAAAACGAGTGGGACATTATTTTATTGTACATAAACCTGCAAATGTAGAGTGATGTGAGCCAAGACAGTTCAGTCTGCGTAATGACTGGCAGCAGATTAGGTTACTGGGGTTTGATTTATAGTAAGAGCTGAATTTTGCTGTTTGGCATGGTCAGACCAACTCTAGTTGCAACTAAAGGATTCTGACACTAATGTTTGGTAATGGGTATAACTGATGTTTTGAATATTGTTCATTTCCTGGGGTTAAAAGACCAACATCGTTTTGGAGAATAGATCTGTTTCTGTTGTCAGGGAGAGAGGGATCACCTAGTCTGGAGGACCCATTAGAAAGAGCTGGTTTCTGTCACTGGTCCCAGTGACAGGGTGATAAAGGGCCCTCCACAGTAGGTTCTCTCTCTATCCTTTCTCCCTAAAATGGAGACAGATCCATTCACCAAAGGATGGGTTTTTTGGCTGAGGCAATTGACAGTGTCCAAAAATCAGTCACATCTTTTACAGCTCCAGTTTTCCTTTCTCTGAGACTAATGTGGCCTGAATATGGTAACTGATCACTCACCTCTGTCTAGTGCCAAGCTAGAGAATGTGTGAAGCTATGTTTGTACCTCCCAATCCATCATTCTGGCATGAAGTTTAAATGGAGTGACAACTTTACTTTTAAACATATTTAGAGTGGCTCTGTGTCACAGCACATACAGGCTATATTCCATATAACTCACTGTCATTATTATGTTTCATTCACTTTGTTCTCCCTTGAATTGGCATGCTACATTGCATGTTAGAGCAAATTCACTATGAATTGTGTGTACATGATAAAGCACAACAGTTTGGATTTGTAGGATTCTGTTGTACTCTGAAGTAGGGTGATGTTGCACTACTTGTGGTGAGAGGTGTTTAAATCTGTTTCAAAAAGTAAGGAGCAGAATATCTGTATAAAAATATTGCCTATTTTTTAGCAAATTAGTTAACACGTGAACGTAAGTGTAATATGCCATTGTGAACTACAGATATTTTGCGAGTGTGGTATTATGACATATGAAGTATGTCATTTATGTCAATGTTAATTTGTTGCAGGTGTGTACAATTAATGTAAAATTATATGATATAAATTATTTTTCTTATATTTTATTAACTATTAACCATATAAAAATATTCCAACAGTAGGTGTAGATCTTAATGAGAGATACAGTCTGAGTTGTGAGGCATTTTAAATACAAAGTACTAACAACAGTTCCAACTGTTGACATTCTCTTAACATGCATGTAATATGACTTGTTTAATTTAAGAAGGGTAAGAAAAAGGTAAGGTTCACCCTATAACATGCCATGAAGGCAAAGGGGTGGGGGTAGAGGTATAGCTCTACTAACCTTGATGCTAGATGGGGTGCCATGGCTGCTTTACTCCCTGGAAAGAGCCCAGGTACTCGTTGTACAGGAGGCTGGAGGAAGTTAGTGTGGAGTCGCTGGAAGTCGTTGCTGAACTGTTGGGCTCAATTGAACAAAGTCTGGGAAGCACTTATTTAATTTTATCTAGTCACATAATTTATTTGCATCTAGCGTACAGGAGTACTAAGGTTGCCCCTCATAGAGGAGACAAGAGTGGGTGGTGGTGGTGGTGGTGGTGGTGGTTGCTGTATGTATTACATGGCTCAAAGGCATTGCTTATCCTCCTGTTATTCTGAGTTACCTCATTAACTGATTCTGCTATTATTGAGCATTGATTTTCAGATACGTCATGTTCTAGTTGATGTATGGGGTGATTTCAGCTGTATTAGATTTCTGAATGTAGCAAGTAATGAAGATAGTAAAAAGTATTTTTCAAGTGATTGGATCTAAGGCTTGGTGGTTTAAAAAAATCTGAATTTTTATGTGACTTATTAAGGTCTTGCATTTTCAAGCTTCTACAGATTTCCATTCCACACACATGAACAGAATTACCCAGGGAGGATGTGCAGAATGTCTGAAGGGTTTGCACTGAATTTCATTCCTCAGCAGTCAGTTTAGGAGTAATGTTGAATGTTTTGTGAGAATAGTGTTCTCAGTGTATAGGAAGTAATATTGGTCAATCAGTCACACCTTTCTAAGGTGCTTGGAAAATAATCAAGATTTATGAGGAATTACTGGTTTGTTTTAGTCTAGAATACAGCATCTGAGGATGTGCAATGCGTGTCTCCCCTCAGTTCAAATGAAAATGCAGGGGCATTATTTGCAGTCACTTATAATACAATGGAATTTAAGAAATAAGGTAACAAACACTCATATGGGGAGAAATTTATTCTGACTTCAGCGTGTACATGGCACATGGATAGCAGATGGTAAAAGCGATAACAATGCTATTAAAGGCCTGGACAGGCCCTAATGGTTCCAGGAGGTTGAGGCTTCCAGAATTTCTAGACAGTTGGCTCATGAAGGTGGTAAGGTTGTCATCCCTATGCACTGGCCACTTTTACCTCCCACAAAATATTCCTGGTACTTATTTCTGTTACAGGCTGAGTTGACCCCAGGGCCATAGTGCAGCCAAAACTATTATGTCAATGAAAAATTGGTAGCGGATGGTACACATCAGAAGAAATTGGTGTCAAGTGTCTGTGGCCAAGAGGTGACAGCTTTCTTCATGTTGGTTTCTATTGCAAATCATGTGCCAGCCAGATGCGTCTTAAAAGGTCGATCTAAAGAGATAGGAATCACTGGTAGCAAGATCAGGACTCTTGCAAGGGTGGTTTATAACCTCCCTGCTGTAGCACTGTAACCTGTCGCAAGTCCAGTTGGCAGTGTGTGGTCTAGTGATTTCCATCTCTTTGGATCACTTAAGATACACCTGGCTGACAATTGATTGCAACAGAGACTGGTGTGAAGCAAGCTTTCACCGCCTGGCTACAGACACTGGTCAAAATTTCTGCAGTGCCAGAATACAGCCTTGGTACCTTGATGGGACGAATGCATAAATGTCAGTTGTGACTACAGGGAGGTATGATGTGCACCATTTGATGCCAATGTGCTGTGCATACACCCATGTGAGAATGAAGTTCGACATTCTTCGGTTTTTCCATATGTCCGAAAGTTGTGGGTCAGTTGTAGCATGGCATACCTACTTTCTTGTACACTTTTAACAATTGAAGAGGATGATAACTTTTTGATTCTTACAGGTGGCATATAAGCTGGAGAAATATGGTGGGGGCCATAGGCAGACAAAACTGTTCAGTAATGATTCTCGGACAGGTAAATCAGGGGAAGAGGCAAATTTCGTTGCAATTCCGAAGCGTTACCGTAAGATTGATGTCAAGTATTCAAAGATGGGCATGGAAGACTTTGATTTTGAGCAGTACAACAAGACTAAATTCTCTGGTCTTGAAGCAACTCTTCCCAACTCCTACTGCAATGCAATGCTTCAGGTAAGTATGAAGTGCCCTGACATTTTGGACGCTTTCTGTTTGAGTGTTTTGAGCTTTCAGTCTGTTCCCATGACAGTTCCATGAAGCATTCATTGTAAACCTTGCCTGTAAGGGCTGACCCTTATGAGTCATCTTTATTAATGGAACTTCTACATAGACCAAATGGCAAGGCCTAGTTTTAGTACCCCTCTGTATTTGAATATTTGGAATGTCCCAGGTTCAGATCTTTACCCTACTACTTGCTATTGTAACTAAGGGTTTTTTTTTATTTTCTTCAGTCTGGCGGGGCAAATAGAAGGATATTACCTTAAAATTAGGTCAGTATCAGTATCAGGTATATCTTATGTTTTAAGTAATGAATACATTATGGTTTAATAATACCAGTTAAGAAATGAGGTGTTATTGACTAACAACAGCATGGTATTCTTCATATTTACAGTAGTTATTTCCTTCATGACACATTGATATCCTCCCCTTTGTTCTTGTGACTTGACTGTTGTCACTGTATTGTTGTACTTGAAGTTCTAGTATGTGTACTTTAGTTACCATGTTTTCATTGTTGTCATTATCTTAATTTGCAAATCATGTTACAGTCTCTCTGTAACCAAAAGGAACAGTCCTTACTGCATTGTATACAAAATTTTAGTTAAAAAATTGTGATGTGATTTCTTATGGTCTTGTTCCTTTGAGTCTGTGAAAGGAAGACACAACATGGCAGACCTAGGCATAGGTGAGTGGGCAGTTGGTTGGTTGATTGGTTGGTGGATTGATTGATTGATTGATTGATTGACTGACTGACTGACTGACTGAATAAATGAATGAATGAATGAATGAATGAATGAAGGAGCTGGCACAGAACTGCAACCATCTGAAATTTATTATGCATGGTAGAAGTGTCGGTGTGGACAGGATTTTTCTAGCACAGCTGTGGGTTCTGGGTGTTCTCTGTGATGTAAACCTGGTGGTGGATGGATCTTCAGGTTCATAAAAGATACAGAATTTCTGGAGCAACTGTGAACTAGCATCCTGTTGCGTTGAAGGGTTAAATCATTAGAAGGATAATGTTTGAAGTGATTTTGGGTCACCAAGTCACAACTTTTTGTCAGGTGTTGTACTTCATGAGCCCTGTCCGGAGCATTCTACTGTCGCATCTGTGCCAGAAGGAGTTCTGCTTGGCTTGTGAGCTTGGATATCTGTTCCACATGTTGGATACATCACAAGGATTTCCGTGCCAGTCCAGCAACTTCCTTCGAGCTTTCCGTACTGTTCCTGAAGCGTCAGCACTTGGTCTTATTCTTTCTGACCAAAATCCTGAAAGTAAAAAAAAAGTGAACTTAATCCAACTTATTCAGGTATGTTACTGTATATGGCTATCTATTTTACATTAAGATCGGATGGGAGAAATGTACTGCAGGTTGGAGTACTCATATGTAACATGCAAATTCTTTGTTATGATAGGTCTGACTAGTGTTTTGGACATTGTGTCATGTCTTAGGTTTATTATACCACAAAATTTTGACAGCTGGTTCTGTTTCTGTCTTTGGATGGAAATGGGGAGAGGGATCCTAATCTGGTGGGTCCACTAGAAAGAACCAGTGTCTGTCACATAAAGACAGTATGTTAAAGTGATGGGATATTACAATAGGCTCAGTGTTTTTTTGGACATTGTCTTGGGTTTATTACACCACAACGTTTTGAGAAGTGGGTCTGTTTTCATCTTCAATTGGAGACTGGGGACAGGTAGCTCTTTCTCATAGGCCTACCAGATTAGGATCCCTCTTCTCCGTTTCCACCCAAGGACCCAGTTTTCAAAGTACTGTCATAGCAAACCTTCCCAAGGACAGACTCCAAAACATCAGTCAAGCCTGCTGTGACTGCAGTCTTCAGAATTCTTAAAATTAGATGTACATTTTTTGTTATTTTCTGTCCCTAATTGGTCTTGGCAGTTACTTATCACAGAACTGATGAACAGTGTATGTGCTAGACTGTATAGGGTCATAAATTCTGTTGTCACTAAAGCCCATTACGTATATTGTGCTGTTAACATCAACTGTGTGTTTATATCCTCCAAAATGTGTTAGTTTGATAAATTTAATTCCATGTGCTGCTTGTGCTGTTGCGTGTGAGTGCCCCCTGTTATGAAAGTTTTCTTTGTAATATTCACCAGAGTTGGAATCGCTTCATCCTGCATCAAATTCATTATGAGATCCTAGAAACACGAAAACGAAAACTCTTGGAGCAGCAACGGAAGAATGGCTTATCCCAAACATTTGGTGGGGACTACTTTGTGTACAAGGAAAAGGACTTTCCGAGCATACTTGGTGATATCCACTCAAGACTCGTGCCGAAAGCCAATGGTGACATTTTATCCTTCCACGATGCGGATGAAAACAGAAGTAAGAGAATCCCAAACATTCCCAGCATTTTGAATGACATTCATTTACGTCTTACACCCAAAAAACTGGCAGCATATTGTCATAGCTCCAATAGTTATGGTGAAGAAGATGGTAAATATGTGTGGATATCAACATCACCTGAAGGTACAGTAATGAAAAATTATAATATGGTTTTTCATACTTACAGAATACAGGATGATTTTTAATTGAATGTGGATTAATTAAAATTCTTGAAAGTTGTTTGACAGTAAACAGTCAATACAACGACATTTTAAGGGTTAGGAAGCTTTGGTGCCCACTCTTATGCCCATAACAGGTTGCTGTGTACATTTTACCAGGGGTGAGTTCAAATAAAACTATCTTATATAGTAGTACCCTTAGGTCTGAAGGTATTTTGGATATTATTTACTTCCACAACCGTTGAAGATGACAGGTCTGGCATGTGACGCCGTGTAGTGTGATGTAAGTGTATCCTCATGGTGTAGCAGTAGGCGTCTCTGAGATAGGAACATACTTCTACCAGACAACAAGACATTATACCCCAGAAGACAGCAATTTTTATAGTCACCACCATAAGAATCTTAAATCTCACAGTATTATTGAAGTAGTGTGCTGATACCTGTGAGGTAGCCTCACCAGAGGACATCACTTTTATGAAGGCCTATGTAGAGCTGGGCTGGGAGGATCACATGCTTCAAGAAAGCTGGGGGCTATGCTGATGGTATTGTAACTACTGGCAGGGTTACCCAAGCCAGACAGGCCTCAGCCGAGGAGTCAGAAAACGCATGTGACAAGAGAATAAACCCTCATATAAAGTTCTGGTCCTTCTGCTCGGTGGTTGGGCACAGGGTTAAAAATCCTACTCCGTAAAGCACTGTTGTTTCAGAACTCCAGTTGAAAGGGGAGGCCATGGCCACAAAATGGTGTAAAGAGTTATTGGAAGAAGTTAGTTATGAGGTAGAATATATTGATGATAGCTGTTAAATATAGTATGAAGGTCAGTGTTGCTGCCCAAAGCCCTTTCCTCTGAGTATATTCTTGTGTGTGTGCCCAGTTAGAATGATTGAAACCACAAACACTTGAGTCAAGGTAGCCAGGAGTCTGGATAAGATTAAAGCCTATTCTTCCTGACTACAAGTCAAAAGTATTACTGCCATGAATTTAAGTATGAACATTTCGTTGTGATTAGAATACAGATAAATGTAGAGAAAGACCATCAGACACAGCTCAGTATTGACAAACCATTTATTTGTTGAAATGCTGTACATGTTTCAGCTTATAAAGCCATCATCAGGTGCACCATTTATAAAAATATTAAAATTAAAATTGTATATACACACACACACACACGTATGTGTTAGAAATGAATAGTAAGAACTGAGATCTCAGTCTTTGGTGGTGCGTAAGATACTGGCTTTATTATTGAGTCTTGCATTCATTACAGCCAAAACATTATAATAAAAATTGTTGTATCAAGCTTTGATTAAAACAACCTCAATATGCAAGGGCATTCTTTAATAATGTGTTCCTTCAGTTAATATATTTAAATATCCCTCCTTAAATTTTACTGAAGTATATTTATTACTTTATGACTTTGAAGTTTTCCAGAAATGTCACTCTCTACAAGTACATTGAAGCCTCAAGAAGGTGTTAATTAGGCCTATACATGTCATATGAACCATAACTAGCACACAAAAACACAGAGGACAAAACTCAGTACAGTATTACATATTTTAATCAAGATTAAAAAAGTACTACGTGTTTTAAGTAAAACTTATTTGCATTTTTGTATTCCAGTATAACAACTTGTATTACAACATTTTGGCTATAATGAACCCAATACTCATTAACCTTTTAAAGCCTAGTGGTAACTTTACATACCACCAGGTTTAACATTAAAAAATTCTACGTGGTGCTCACATTGCGTTTATGTGTTTTGTACGGATCTCAGAACAAACAGCAACTTTTGCCTTATAAAACATTAAGAGATTGGTTTTTATAACCGAAGTGGAAAGTGTTTACAGCGCGGTACGCACTGAGTCCTTATATAAAATATATGTCCTTTGTCTTTAAAGGGTTAATAAAGCCAGTACCAGTATCTTATGAATCATAAAAGACTGGGATCCAAATTTATACCATTAATACCTTAATATTGTGCATGTACAGTTTTGCTCCTTCAGTGTTTTTATAAATGGGGTACCTGGTGGTGGTTTTCTAAGCTGGAACATGTAGTGAATTTTGATAGCTGAAGAGTTTGTTAAGATTAAGGTGTGAGTGATGGCCTTTCTCCTCATTTAACTGCATTACTGCCATGATATGTGGCTTGGTTAATTTGATGTAGACTGTTACAAATGTGTACAATATGCTGCACATTGTGGAAGGGATGTGCCCTTGAAAATGTTTCCATGTTATAAAATTCTATAACACAAATTCGATTTTCCACCAACTCCCATGTTATAAGTGAAGATATATTTATAAAGAAATTTTTGTCAGCCTATAGTTGTATTGAAAACACAGGCTTTACTCATAAAAATAATAATAGGTACACAAAAATAAACTTTAAAAACCTTGAAGATGATGACTTCTTTTCATACCTCTTAATTAAAGGTGATGTTCTATACAGACTAAACTAAGGTGGAAGCAGTACATACGGTATGAACCATCGCTGTGCATCGCTGACAAGTATGCATAAGCTAGCGATTGGCCTGCTGGATATGCTGCTACATCACTGATGCATGTGCATGTATTTGAATTTCTTAAAAAGTAATTATTTTAGAAAGAAAAATATTTGTCCCAATTTTTCTTTTACATTTTGCATTTCATAAATTTTAATATTTACCCCAGATTCCCTGTGAGTGCTTGTAATACAATTCCACAAGTCAGTGGCAAATGCATTTAGTATCAGTATGCCTGGAAAGGGAGAAGGGGAATGATACCCAAAACACCTGTATTACACTCTACATATGTGTTAGATATGAAGCTTTCATGGCAACCATATGAAATTAAGCCTTGTCAGATGACCGTCTGTATGAACTGGAATAAGTGACCACTAGTGATCCTGCACCAGTCTGTTCATCCTCATGCTGTCCTATCCATGTCAAAGGTCATTGTGTGTTGACTGCAGTGCCCTTCGTCTTCATGGCATATTGTGTGGCATTCTGGTGACAGTTATTGTAGTCTGTAAATTTTACTGCTTTCATGAATAGTCCTTGGCTGTCAGAGTCCATATAATTATGGTTCAGCCATTTTGAAACTTGAGTCTCTTGGAGTCAATTTGGATGTATAATTTATCATCATGTAGCTGATCACACAGGAACATTTCATAACCTACATGTGCATGAGGCGGCCAGGATAGAGTAGTCAGTATAGTGACCAGGCTGCAGGCTGGATGGTCCAGGGTTAGAATCCTGGCAAGGGCAGGAGATTTTTCTCTTCATAGAAACATCCAGACCAGCTCTGGGACCCACCCAGCCTCCTATTAAATGGGTACCAGGCTTCTTTCCCAGGTGTAAAGCTGACCACTCACTTCCATCTAGTGCTGAGGTTTAGAGGGAGTGTTTAGAGTGTTCCTCCTGTATGCCTTCATGGTGAGAGCAGGGACAATGTTATCATTTTTTTTTACTTTATGTTTTACATCTGTGTGTCGCCATAACCCAGAAGTGGGATCTGAAGAAACGTTTTCATTGAGGATTGTGATGCACATAGCGTTTTATGTGTAAGGACACCACAGATATGGTCATTACATTTCATAGTGAAAGCACATAAAATTGTTACTCATATAGACAAATGTTTGTACCAATTTTGGTAATGACATCCTGTATTCAGTAAATAGGCTGACAAACACCATGTTGGCCAGCTGTTGGAACGTTTCCTGCTTCCCCTGTTGCCTGCCAGCTGTGATGATATCACACGTAATGTATTCTTTCTAAGTTCTTTAAACATTTACTGAAGTCAGTGGTGGAAATGGACAGTAATTTTTTGTATGAAGATGGGTGAATGGAAGAATACTTTCTATTCATATGTACTAAGAACAGACAGGCAAAATTTATCATTAATTTATTTAAATTACAGAAATTAAATGTGGAAATTCCCCTTAACTTCTTACAAAAAAAGTGTTTGGTGTGTGGCTTCTGGGCTTCAGCAGTGTGTGCAAAATGCTGGGGCCTGTATTGAAATCAGGCAGTAAATGATAGTGTATGGGCTTTAAAATAATGCAAGAATTGTAGTAGTGCAGGATTCCATTTAGAAGATAGAAACATTTAACATTACAGTATAACTCCAATTATGTGGACACTGGTTATCCAGATTGGCTTGGCCCTTCAGGTGCCTTTGTCAAGAATTCTACAGACTAATTTGCCTTGAAATTACTGGTTATGAGATCGATATATCCTTGACTTCATCAAGTAAATCTGGAAGTCAAACATTTTCTTACTGTAATTCTACTACGTCTTCTTTATGGCTTCAATTTTTCCCCCAGTTGTCAAATACGTATAAGGAATTATGTATTGAGATTTTATTTGGACGTAAATAAATATGTAGCCTAAAAGTAGCCACTTGTAGAAATTTTTTTCCACTTTAAACTGCCAATGTAGCCTATTTTCAAAGCACAATCCAGTTATCCAGATTTTCTGTGTATCTGGACGACTGGCGGTCCCAGTTAATCTGGATAATTGGAGTTATACTGTATATATTTACTCTGCAGTCATCTTGTATATTTGTGTGATTTTACTGCTTTCATTAACTTTAAAATGTGTCTGCTCCACTTCTGCTTCACTTCTAGGCAGTGTGAGCCACTGTTTCACAAACACTGCCGACCCCTGCACTATAGTATCCCCTAGCTAACGGTATTTATGAAAAATTACTACTCAGTTTTCATCACTGACAAGGACGGTTATTTTTCTGTTTAAATAATCTGGTTGAATTTGTTGGAGATACACTATCCTGTTCTTAGGGAATGCTCATTTTTTAAAGCTTCATAAACAAATTACATAGAAATGGCATGTGTCTCTTCAGTGCTGTGGGGTTAATATCTTGTACGAACTTGTGTAATGAGATTCGTCAACCGGTACGATATTTCACCTTCAATCCATGCCGAACTGATTACTATTTACCTTCTGAAGACTAAAGTGACTCTGTATTTTTTATATATATATACACACACACACACACACACACACACACACACACACACATCTGTATTTATGTTTGATTGTATGAATGTATGTTTGTATGTATGTATGTATTTACATA